>JAHUUD020000034.1:0-520000 GCA_020010945.3 Muscidifurax raptorellus
GTGCACCTTTGTTACCGACGAAAAATACAGTAACAAAAATTACACAGGACCACAAAATAATAAACTTAAACAACGCGAATCCGGTGGGTGGATCTTTATGTTTTTTGGCTATGGCATAGTTATGATTGCTTTCTCTTATTTTTATTGTTTTTATTATTGTTTATCCAATTTCTATTGTTTCATTTTTATTTTATTTATTGTATGTTTTTTGAAATTTTATTTGATATACATTTAACTCAAATTTAACTTACTCCCTTTTTTGGATAACGCGACTTTTTTGATACAAATGATCGACGAATAGATTTTCTTTTATGGTTTATAGCAGTGTTTCGTTTTAATCCCCAGCAATAGTCAGCTAGCATACTTATATCCCATACTCCTTGATACCTTTCTTCTACATCTTTAAGGTCCTGATGATCTCTCATCCTGTTCCTCGCTAAAAGCACCCAGATTTTCAGGAAAGTAGTTTAAATGTGAATCTAAGAAATGCACTTTTAAATTCATTTGGCATCCCAGTTGTTTGAAATTTTTTACCATTTGTAAAACAATATGTAATAAAACACTTTTTTCGCCTGGTACCAAAGTATTTCTGGTAGGCCAGATTTTTTGTTTATAGTGCTTATCGCGTGCACGACTGTCCCACTCGTACAAAAAACAGGGGAATTTACTAAAACCACTTTGAAGCCTCAGTAGCATGGTTGTTATTTTCAAATCACCGAAAATTAACCACTTATATTCGTTGTACCATCACTCTCGTTCCTGCTCCGATTACCGTTATAGCGAGGACTTGAACCTCGATACACAATATATAGATATATGTTATTGTTTATAATGATTTATAAGACAGTTGTTTATATATAATTTTATTCGATTTGAAAACATATTATGTATGCTCGAATACTTAGAATCTTATGTAAACGTGTTCTGACGATCATGATACGTTTGAATGAAATAAGAATTGATTCGATACTTGACGCTCAACGCGTCACCACTTTATTGGCGGATAGTATTGGAACTGGCATGCAGCTGAGATCGAACGAATTTTCGAACTACCTTCACGTAGCTCAAATTCGACTATGTTCACACAGCCTATTGGTACGTGTTGATAAACGCAGCTGATATTTACACGCTGATACTCCTGAATAATGTTGGAAATTACACAATATTTGTTTGTTTCTTGGAGACAATTTTAAACAAATTCGTTTTTAAAATTCATTTGTGTGGGTTCTTTTTTTTGTGACAATATGTGTGTATATGTGTGTAGTGCAGCGAAATCTGTGCAAAATGTCTTCAAGGGATAAGAAGGGAAGACTTCAAAGTACTCATCCTGACAATAAGTATTCTCGAGGGAGACCTAAGAAGAGGCCAAAAGAATTTTTGACGAAGAAGGAAAATCAATCAAAAAGGCCAAGACCCTTGACATCAGTATTCTATTCCCTGCACTTCAGAACATTTTAGTATGCAATCAGTGCAACGGCAAAGGGACATTTAGTGAGTCTGGTGTACAAGGCTTCGGATTCAAAGTTGATATTGTGTGTGTAAAGTGTAAACAAATTACTTCAATCAATTCAAGTGAAAAAGTTGGACCAAGAGAGAATGCGTGGGCAGTAAACCGAAGGTCTGTTCTTGCGGCTTGTGCACTTGGCCACGGACACGCTAGTTTTTCAAATTTTTCTGGTATCATGGACTTATTTAAGCCAGTTGCTCAATCTGCTTTTGACGAAATCAACAAGCAGTTCAGCGAAGTTTTCCAGGAGGTCGCAGAAGATTCTATGAACAAAGCAGTACTTGAAAAGAAAAATGCTACACCACCAAACAGTGCTGGACTGGATATTTCTGGTGATGGGTCGTGGAGGAAGAAAGGTTTTTCATTGCTACAAGAACTTGCTAGGCTCATAGGAAATAGGACTAGCAAGGTTTTAGATGTTGCAATAAAAAATAGTTATTGCAAACAGTGTTCTAAATGGAAAGGCAAAAAGTAATCGGAAGAATATCTGGAGTGGTACGAAGAGCATGAAGCATCTTGCACTGCCAATCACCAAGGTAGTGCAGGAAAAATGGAAATGGATGGAATATGTAAAATCTTTGAACGTTCAGAAGAACTTTACGGTGTTAAATACCACCACTACATTGGTGATGATGACTCAAAAGTTTTTAAATCAGTGAGTGATAAAAAGCCATATGGTAATGAATTTGTGGTTGAGAAGAGAGAGTGTATTGCTCATGTGCAGAAGAGGATGGGTATGCGTCTGAGAAACCTCAAGAAATCTCTCTCTGGAAAGAAGCTTGCTGATGGAAAAGCAATCGGAGAAAGAGGCAGATTAACAGCTCAGGTAACTGACAAGCTCTCTGCTTATTATGGCAAGGCTATAAGAAAGTATCCAGATTCCGTTGAAGAAATGAATAGAGAAATCTGGGTAACTTTCTTTCACATCCAATCAACTGATGAGAAGCCACAACATGATTTTTGCTTAACAGAATCAAAGAATTGGTGCCAACAGCAAAAATCAAGAGCTACAGGTACTACATTCAGCCACAAGCACATCATTCCGTCTATTGAGATGGAACAAATGCGACCAATTTATGAGGATTTGAATAAGACAGAATTTTTAGAGAGATGCCTTGGAGGTTTTACGCAAAACTCCAATGAAAGTTTTAACAACTCTGTGTGGAAGTTAGTACCCAAGACAACTTTCAGTGGCTTGCTGGTTCTCAAGATTAGTGTATATATAGGTGTGATCTGTTTCAATGATGGACGCACAGGATTTCTGAATATTATGAGGAAGTTTGACATCAGTCCAGGAAGTGCAGCAGTGGATTGGGCCAATACGATCAACGATGCCAGACTCTTTCATGCAGAAAGAAAAACATCAAGCAGTACGATAGAGGCCCGGACTATCGGAAGAAGAACGCGAGAAGGAATCCCAGAGGAATCATATGCAGCAGGAGCCCACCAAGGTATTTATTATAAATGTTAATTTTTGTCTATATAACAAAAAAAAGATAAGTATTATTAACTGAGTTAAGTATGATAAGTACAGTGTACTTAATTTTCTAATTTTTGTGTTTTTTTTTGCATTTCAGCTCATACAACAACCATAAAGAGCAGTTAGACCTAAGCCAACCATGGAATAATGGTGCCAACTGGAGGATACGCTTGTCTACTGCATTGGAAAGAGGAGATAAGATCCTGAATAGATTATATAAGTATTAATTACAGCTAACATAATTGCAATCTTAATTATTAAATATCTCATAATATTGTTTTTATGAATTTTAGCTCACAGTCCGTAGAATTCCACGGGAACGCATGGTTGGATTGGGCTCAAATATTGTGGAGATACTTCTTAGAGGAGTACTTTCAGTATAAACGGAAAGGTTTTTGAATTGAACGAGTAGAATTTATTCAACGCCAATAAAAGTGATAAAATTATTGAAAAATAGGTGTAAAACTGCAATTATTTAAACAAAAATATACTTATACTAGCTCAAATAAAAATCGCTTCGATTATACTGAAAGTACACGTATAAAGAGTATCTCCACAAAATTTGAGCCCAATCCAACCATGCGTACACTTGGAATCTTACGGACAGTGAAAAAAGTCATCGCAACTAGTCTTCTTTACCAGGGAGTCATATCAGGTTGAAATACCTTAAAAATTTAATGTTTATAGTATGTATTTTAATATGAAAAGACTCCTTTTCAATTATATTTTAAAATTGAAATCTAATTTTCAATTTTTTGTTTCAGATTTTAAAGGTGGTTTGGCCCCTTAATGGTAAAATCAAGTGCTTTGACGCCCATGTTTAATGTATCTGGAATAGAATTTGACCGATTCCCAAGTCTCCCTAAACACAAAAATTAACGACAATCCGAAAGTTCAGTGTTGACTCTAAAATCAATATATATATATATATATATATATATATATATATATATATATATATATATATATATATATATATATATATATATATATATATGTAGGTACCCCACCGACAGGTGGCGGTACTGTCCCAGCAGGGACCGCGAGAGAGCAACGCCATGCCGCGAGCGAGACCGAGTTAGTTCCGCTCTGACCGCTCCCACGAGCACACGTCTGGAGAGAGACACGGAGTCGACGAATAAACGAGTATCGCCACGAACTCCTGGCTACTCATTCGCCGCGACCACACCAGTCCTACATTGGTGAGCCCGATTGGAGGCCGCCGGCAAGGAGGCCACAGCAGCAACCGCTGCAGCACCACTTCTCTCCGGGCGGAGAGCGAAGCGCGAGCGAACGATGGCAACAAGTCGCCACTCGCTTCCTTTGTGTGCATGCAGGCACGTCACTCTCGGGAAAACGAGAGAAGCTATCGAGAATAATATCTTCTTCTCTCATCATTTTTCCACTTTCGTTCAGGTACACCGGCGCGTTGTGGAAAAAGCAACGTTTCGTTGCACAACGTGGAAGCCACTCGCCGTTAGAAGAAAGGATTTTGCGTGAAGCCAACAATACCGGTGCCTTTTCTACGAAAACATCGCCACCGCTGTCAACGAAGCCCAGCGCGACTTCACGACAAATCACAATTAACTCCGAACTTGACCAGAACTCCGCAAATTAACGTTGAACTTGGCAAATCTAACTTGAACTTGATAGATTTAGTCTTTTAATAATTTTGTACGTCTTGTTTCAACACGAGGTTAGCTTAGACATTGCGCCTCTCCGTATATGAGAATTCATAAATAGGAACTAACGCTTAGTTCGGGCAAACGTGTTCCTTTCTTATCCTCCCCTTACCGCAACCTGAGAAAAGCCAAGAAACCCAAAATGTCGCTAATTCATACTCCGACCAAGAAATCCAACGAAGATAACGCCGTTATTCAGGCTACCACAACGAGTGGCAACCAACCAAATCTCAACCTCTCGCTGGCAACAATCGCAAACTTGGGAGCACCTCCCAGCACGTCATCGTCCTCAACGTTCAGCCTTGCCAACATAGCCACCACTACAACTAGGTTCGACTGGACTCCGCCTGAGAACATACCGCCGCAATTCACATTCGGGTTGCATCCAACAAATCATACGATAAATTGACCTAACGAGCAAGTCGGTGACCTAGATAATGCCTTTCGTTTTGTCATGAGTCAGTCATTTCACAGAGCGACTGATAATTTCAATTTTAATAGACACAATCAACAATCTCACCTTCCGATCACCAGCGCGTCCTCGAGCTCAGCACTCAATAACATAGGAACTAATTGGAACGACAGAAGCGCACCGAATATTCAAGAACCGTCTACAGATAAATTCGCCACGAAAGAGGATTTGGCAAAGTTGACATTGCAGCTGAGCTTGCTTATGGAGCGTTTGGAGAGTCGCTTCACACCCTCAACCGCAGCCTCCACTTCAGCTGCGCAATCCTCATAATCGGCAACGACAACAGTAAGCACAACTTGCTACAGCTTCCCCAGCTGGTCGCACAACGCAGCTGGAAGAATTTCGTCGAAAGGACACAGCTTTCAGCAGTCTACATCGTCTGGTATGCTGCCATTCTTGCAATCGCACATGGGACTTGAAACTCTCTGCTTGGCCAGCAACACTACTGTTAAAGTTTGTATTAGCGCCCTAGGGACTTTTTTGAGAAGCGTCGTGACTGCTTCACGCGTGAACGCACGAACGCGAGTCAGTATGCCGCGAGAGGCAGAGCGGGACGCACGTCTGCGATCAACCGCCTCGTATCGACCAATAAAGGAAAATCACCTTACTCTGCTTCATTAAGAGCTATAGTTTTCATTTTCACCGCCAACCTCTTTAGTTTTTAACATCTGGCGACCGTGATATAAGGACCGGTGGTGAGTGAAAAATTGTGCTTGTGTTTAAAAAAAAAAAAAAAAAAGAAAAATGGAAGTAGCCAAGAAACAAAGAACCGTTCAACGTATGCTGTGTACGAGAAGCCTCAATAATTTCAGCGCAAAATGTAATAATGCGACTATTTCATTAGAAGAGAGGCAAGTTGCTTTGCAAATGTTAGAATCAAGAATGCAAGAGCTCGAACTTGCTAATACGAAATACGTCGATTTATTGTTACAAACAGAAGCGGACGAAAAAGCGATTAAAACGGAGGTAGAATCTCATGACGCGTACAAGAAAAAATTCTTGGAAGCAAGATTAAAATTTTTGAATGATATTAGTGTAACTCACAGCAAGATGCAAATTCAGTGCAGATGACAACGCAAAACGAAAAACCGTTCAAAAGACCAGTGTTAAAAGTCGTGAAATACAGCGGCGGCGTCAATACGTGGCTATAGTTTTGGTCTCATTTTCGTAAAATACACGAAGATAAATCCATTTCAAGAGAAGACAAAAATAGAATATTTGAAACAAATGATGGAAGAAGGATCGAAGGCGGAAAGCATAGTTATCGGGTTCCCAACGACAGCCGAAAATTACGATAAAGCCTTCGAGAGTCTCAAGAATCGCTTCTCGAGAATTACTTTCGCTTGCGTTACAAAACGCGACAACAAAAGGATCAATATACGACAAGATATCGGCGCACATTTGTGCCCTTGAGACGCTCGGCTTCAAAACAAACAACTGCGCGACTATGTTGTATCCACTCGTCGAGTCTTCGTTACCGGAGGAGATTCTTAGAACGTGGCAACGGTCGGCACTGAGTTCTGAAGCGGAGAATGAGGGAGCGACAGCCGGCGAAATTCCAGATAGGCTCACACGGCTTCTTCAATTCTTGAAAGCGGAGGTTAGCAACGAAGAAAGAATAAACATGGCTATCAACGGTTTTACATCCCATGCTGCTACAGACAAGAAAAATAAAGACATTAAGGTCAAAGAGAAGGTAAATCCGTCGATAGAGCAACCGACTGCAAGTGCGTTATTTTCAAATGAAGGTAAACGAAAAAATTGTATTTTTTGAGACGATAACCACGAAAATGCGAATTGTGAACACGCGAAAAAATTATCGTATGATGAGTGACGTAATTTAATAAAAGAAAAAAAATGTTGTTTTAAATGTTTAAAACCGAGTCATCAAGCGAAGGCGTGTAGAGTAAAAATTTCTTGCGCGTGGTGTAGTAAAAATCATTCGATATTAATGTGTACGAATTTACGTGGCACAGCAAACAGCATGACTACAAGTAAAAACGAGTCGTCGGATAAAAAAGAAAATACAGAACAGAGTCTTTCGAATTTTATTAATATGCCCGACGTAATTTTACAAACTTTACGCGTTGTTTTGTATTCTGATGAAAAAGAAAAAATCGTGCGCGCGGTCATTGATCAAGGTTCTCATAGGTCTTATATTCGGTCTAGTACGGCAAATTTTATAAAGTATTAACCGCAAGGCAAACGAGAGGTATCTCACGCACTTTTCGGCGGCGTAAATTCAAAATCGAAGGAGCATGATATTTATTTAGCGCGTATGAAAAGCTTAGACGGCAAATATGCGTGCAACTTTCCAGTCATGAATGAAAATATTATTTGCACGGATATTCCAAAAATTAAAAAAGCTCCTTGGATTGGTGAATTGAAAAGAAAAAACATGAATCTTACGAATTTAGAAAATAACGACGATTCGAACGAAAAAATTGATATTTTGATAAGAGCTGATATAGCGGGTAAACTTTTTACAGGGAAAAAATATGATTTGACGGATAATTTATCGGCATTTGAGACAAAGCTAGGTTGGGTAGTGATGGGTAAAAATCCCGTAGAAAATCGAGAAGATAGCGTACTTACCGGCTTGTCAATGTTTGTAAATGAAGCTAGTATCTCCAATCTTTGGGAACTAGACGTTATAGGTATAAAAGATCCTATAGAGAAAGCTGATCAAATCGCGAAAGAACAGAGAGTAAAAGAAAATTTTTTGAAAACTGTCTCTTTAAGTGCGAACGGACGTTACACAGTTAATTTGCCCTGGATAGAGGACCACGCACCGCTCGCCGATAATTTCGAATTATCGAAGAAAAAACTTATAACTACGGTAAAAAAATTTAAATAAAGACGGTATTTTTAAAGAATACAATGACGTATTGTTAGATTGGCTCGAACAGGGTATAATTGAACGTGTACTGGACAACGAATTAGATAAATCGGCTCACTATCTACTGCATCGTGCTGTCGTTAAAGCCGAAAGTACTACGCCGATACGGCCGATATTTGTTGCATGTGCAAGTGAACGCGGTTATCCTTCGTTAAACGAATGCCTTGAAAAAGGGCCAAACTTGATCGAATTAATTCCAGCGACATTATTAAGATTTCGTGAAAACGAAATAGCAGTGATTGCAGATATTCGTAAAGCCTTTTTACAAATTGAAATTAATTCGAAAGATCGCGATTATTTACGTTTTTTATGGTATGCTGATAAAAAGATGATAGCGTTACGACATAAGCGTGTAGTATTCGGTCTTACGAGTAGTCCATTTTTATTAGGAGCAGTCCTGGAATATCATTTATCGGAAATTGCCAAGATGCAAAATTTAGATTTAGCAGACAAAAATGTTATTGATAAATTAGCAAAATCTTTTTACGTCGACAACTGTGTTACGAGTGTTAAGTCACAAGCGGAGTTAGATTTGTTTATTGAAAAATCAAAACGTATAATGGCCAAAGGCGGTTTTGACCTTCGAGGGTGGGAGCATAGCCATGATTTTTCCGAAAATAATGTAACACGAGTGCTCGGAATTTTATTCGACAAGGATCAAGATTCGATATCGATAAACCCTTTAATTGTTGAAGAAAATTATAATGACATAACAAAACGAACGATTTTGTCGAGCGCGCATAAAATTTTCGATCCCATCGGATTTACTGCCCCAGTTATGATTTCCTAGATTAATACTGAAAAAATTATGTAATTCGCAGTACGATTGGGATTCACCGGTAGATGAAAAAACGCGCGAAGAATTTTTTAGTTGGTATAAACAATTACATTATTTAAACAAAATTAAAATACCAAGAAGTTTCGGCTCGGGAATTTTTTCTTTGCACACATTTTGTGATGCAAGTCAGACGGCATACGCAGCGATTACATTTTTGCGAGTAGAAAACGATAAGAATGTAGAATTACATTTAGTTGCAGCGAAAACGCGAATCGCGCCTAATAATGCGACAATTCCGCGTCTCGAACTCTTAGCCGCAAGTATAGGTAGCCGCCAAACGGAGGATATTTTAAAAGCTCTCAACTGGAGAGATGTACCAGTTTTTGTTGGTCCGACGCGACTACCGTCTTGGCTTGGATAAATCACGACAGTGAGTGGGGCGTTTTTGTTTGGAATCGCATACGAGAAATTCGTCGTTTATCGGAATCGTGGACATGGAAATATGTACCCGGACCTTTAAACCCAGCTGATCTTCCGTCTCGTGGATGTCAAGCCAAACAGCTGTACGACTCGCGTTGGTGGGAGGGACCCGAGTGGTTACGCGAGAATCAACAAAACTGGCCAAACGCAAAAGGCGAAATTAATGAGAACGAGATAAACAGTGAGTTGAAAAAGTCAATTGATATTTCTATGCTTAATGTAAAATACGTAGACATAAGCCTAGTAAATAAATTTTCATCGTATAGTAAATTCATAAGATTTTTGTGCGTAATGCTTAAATTTAAGAAATTTTTGAAAAAAGAAACGATAGAAACGAAGCATTATACATACAAAGAAATTTACGAGACCGAAGTTAAATTATTAAAATGTTTACAAAAAGAAATGTTTTTAGTAAAAAACGATCCGAAACTATCGGCGATTAAAGTTTTTGTACATACCGATGGCTTATTACGACTAAAAACGAGAATATTAGAACGAAATGATAGTTTTTCCTTTTTGTGTCCAATATTATTAGACAGTAAACACAAAGTTGTCGAATTATTAATTCGCGAGACGCATGAAAACATGAACCATGCTGGAGTACAGTCAGTATTGTGTCAATTAAGAGAAAAATATTGGATTATACATATACGTAAAACAGTCAAAGAAATCATTTCAAAATGCGTAATTTGTAAACGACATAATGCCAAGCCTATGAAAGTTGATCCAGCCCCTATACCATTGAATCGCGTCAAGGACGCCGTTGCATTCGAAATTACAGGTATAGATTTTGCAGGTCCACTGTATTTACGGGGACAACAAAAGGCCTGGATCTGCCTATTTACTTGTGCAGTATATCGTGCGGTGCATCTAGAACTTGTAACTTCTATGTCGACATCAGCATTTTTAGATGCGTTAGATAATTTTATTAGTCGCCGAGGCCGACCATCTGTCGTTTATAGCGACAATGGTACGAATCTGGTAGGAGCGAATAATATTTTTGATAAGCTAAATTGGAATTTAATTGCCAAGACAAGTTCTGCGAAACAAATAAATTGGATTTTTAATCCACCATCGGCAGCATGGTGGGGAGGATGGTGGGAGCGTCTAGTAGGTATGGTAAAAGTAATACTGCGTAAAACGCTTAAAAAATCTTGTCTTACGTACGATCAAATGTATAATGTTTTAGCTAACTGCGAGCGTACGATTAATTCGCGACCATTGACCTATGTAGACGAATCATCCGAAGACCTACAACCTCTCACGCCTGCGATGTTTTTAAATAATATTAAAGAACATGAGTGTCCTGACATTCATTTTTCGAGAAAAATGGATCTTAATAAAGCTATACGACACAAACAAGAAGTGATAGAACATTTACGCGAACGTTTCTGACGAGAGTATCTAAGCCAATTGATTATAAAAAAAGATGTCAAAGAATCTCTATGATACAATCTATTATGATAGGCGATGATAATCGGAAACGTATCGATTGGCCATTGGCAAGAATCGAAAAATTAATTCCAGGTCGTGATGGTGTAGTGCGAGTAGCGATTGTAAAAACGAAAGATTGTACACTAACGAGACCGCTACAACGTATTTACCCTCTAGAAATTGAAGGTGGTATTGTTGAAAGTGATTTACCGACTATCGAAAACGATAAAAATATTTCTAAAAATATTGATATGAAAAAATGCGAGATTACAGTAAACGATAAAAATGTTTCTAATAATATTAAAATGAAAAAATGTAAAACTACAGTAGATTGTACTACGGATGATGTTAAGAAAACTCGAAGTGGACGTATTATTAAAAAACCAGATTATTATAAGTAAACTTTATTATAAGTATGTAATTTTGTGACGACAATGAAGTTGAAAAACTTCAGGTGGGAGGATGTCAAAGTTTGTATTAGCGCCCTAGGGACTTTTTTGAGAAGCGTCGTGACTGCTTCACGCGTGAACGCACGAACGCGAGTCAGTATGCCGCGAGTGGCAGAGCGGGACGCACGTCTGCGATCAACCGCCTTGTATCGATCAATAAAGGTAAATCACCTTACTCTTCTTCATTAAGAGCTATAGTTTTCATTTTCACCGCCAACCTCTTTAGTTTTTAACAACCACACCTCTCCTTCGCAAGCACCAAGCACTTACAGTTCTGGCCTTTCTACAAGCACGATCGTCAAGGTTGGTTCAAGCAGCTAAGGGACTTATTTGCCGCTCACAACGTCACGGAAGACGAAACCAAATTCAATTTTGTCGGTAGACACCTCGGTCAAGACATCCATTACGATCTTCAGTACAAGATGCCCACTCTCGTCAGAGGGCAGAAGTACAAAGCCCTGAAGAAAATCCTTAATGAAAGATACGCTGAAACTTCAGAGCAACAACTCCATCGACTCTTCAAGGGCCTAGAATTTGGCTTCTAAAAACCGTCAGACCTCCTAGCAGAGATGATCAAACTAGCCCCGGACCGAATACCTAAAGAGACGGTAGTTACACTGTGGAAACAGCGTCTGCCTGTCCGAATCCGTTTAATGGTTTGGAACTATCAGGATGAACCAAAACTCATGCCTACGAAGTTTTGCAACAAGCAAACAACATCAATGCATTGACCTCAAGCGGCCAAATACCGACTTTAGTAGAAGGGGCAAGACTGCTACTGCGCCAAGTGGTTCCTACGCCACTTATCCGCGATCTACCTTATCGACCAACGGTAACTTCGCGGTTCCCTTTTTTATCGGTAAAAGGCTCCTTCCGGCCCCGTGGCAGCTCCCCAGATGACGCTGTCGGCGCGT
Source organism: Muscidifurax raptorellus (assembly GCA_020010945.3). Classification (NCBI taxonomy): domain Eukaryota; kingdom Metazoa; phylum Arthropoda; class Insecta; order Hymenoptera; family Pteromalidae; genus Muscidifurax; species Muscidifurax raptorellus. The sequence continues at coordinate 12,096 of JAHUUD020000034.1, forward strand.
CAGGCCCCGTCCCTCGTTATCGACCCAGTCGCACAGCGCCCTCTACCGCGTCAATTTTGCCTCGGAGCCTAATTTTTTATGGAGCGGAGGAGAGGTTAGGATTTTCTATGGAATGATAAATACACAAAGATATATATTATTCAATTTATTTATGTAAAAATCCTTAGAATGTTAGTACATTATTATTTATAAAAAACGTATAAAAGCCTAAAAATAAATGTTTACATACGCATACATCAATCTGTCTAACTTATAGTAGTATATCATGTATATTTTATAACTTTAAATCTATAGTATAATATGCAAGGAAAAATCCTCAATTTGTATACGCATATAGAGATAATAAGAAGAATACAAGCTTTTTTTTTTTTTTTTTTATACAAATTCAGTAATACTATTAGCATTATGTATAAGGTAGACATCTCTCGTATCTACCACATGCTTAAGTTTCTCCTCGTTTGCAGCATTTTCTAAGAGGTAAGCATTCACTCTACCGGGAAGAAAGAGATCGAAGCTCGCCTCCAACTCCACCACTATTTTTGCACCAAATTTTGTTTGTATTTTCTTGCATCCGGATATTTTATATTTTTTACCGATTTCCAATTCCTTGAGTTTCTTAGTAGGCAGGAATGACGAAGTTTTCGCCACAGCATTCAACGACTCCATGCTGTAACAAACAATATTATTAAATGTCATACATATATACTCTCTCCCTCTCACACTGCCATCATGCTGATGCATCTCTCTCCCTCCGTTGCACGCTGCCATCATGCTAGCGCCTCACTCCCTATCTTTCTCTCTTAGATACTGCTCATGCAAATACATCTCTCAAATATACCATCTCTCTCCCTCCGATTCGCACTACCATGATATGCTGGCGCCTCTCTCTCTCTCTCTCACTCTTAGACACTGTCCATGCAAACGCATCTTTCTCAAATATACCATCTCTCTTCCTCCGATGCGCACTGCTATCATGCTGGCGCCTCTCTCTCTCTCTCTCTCTCTCTCTCACTCTTAGACACTGTCCATGCAAACGCATCTTTCTCAAATATACCATCTCTCTTCCTCCGATGCGCACTGCTATCATGCTGGCGCCTCTCTCTCCCTCTCTTTCACACTGCTATCATGCTAGCGCATCTCAGCCTCTCTTACGCACTGCTCCTGCAAACATATCTCTCTCAAATACACACACACACACACACACACCACGAGGGGGAGCTGTACCCCATGTGGCGCGTCCTCGGGTGGCGGATAGAGGAACGCTCGCTGTAAGCGCATAGTACTACGTACGTAGTGCTGCAAACAGAGGGTAGGAGAGAAATAAAATATCTCCCGCGGACCAAGCAGCTTATTGAAGATCTGTCACTACCGGAAACAAGGTTTGATCTTAGGGTTATGACTAAGCAGGCGCTCGCCGATTGCTGCAGTCCGACTCGACTTCGGCTGCTGAAGGGAAAGGATACGAGACAAACTGGGTTCTGACACTCCCAGGCCGCCGGAAAGTACAGGGGCCCGGGGATGTTTCGCCGACACGCCCTAGCTGCCCTATCATCCGGCGAAAATCCCAATAGTGCCGGGTGGCGCCCGGAACGGGCCCTATTGTGGTCAGAGGGGGGGCCTCGTTACCCTTTCCCGGAGGCTTTCTGAGGAAGACTTGCGCTGGGGCATGAGGCCAAAATTCACACCTGTGAAGCATAGCTTCGCGGAGAGAGCTCAGTGGAAGGTAGGTGACTAAAGTTGGAAGAGGAGGATAAATAAAAATAAAAATGCATAGTACATCAAAAAGTGTCTTAGAAACTGGGTTCCCTACCCAGAGATCGGACGATAACAGCAGTCTCAGTAGAGAAACGATTGCCATGGAGTGTAGTCCAATAAAGACTATTTCCGAAAGGGCAATACGGACGGAACAAGAGCAGGTAAATCAAGGAGGCAGTAAATCAAACTGGGACTACAACCTTGAAAGAAGAAATGACCAGCTGGAGCGTCTAAGAGAAAAGATCCAGGAACTAAGAGAGTTTATAAGGGACAAAAATAACGTCCATAAAACTATCAAGGACATGGCACGAAGCATTAGTGTTATGTATAAAAGTTTGTGCAGCGCGGAGGATGACCTGCTACAGTGCCAACGTCCAGGAACGGAAGGCAAGGAAACTCAGACAACACCAAGTCTGAGACCGAAAAAGGCGGGTAAACCAAGGGAGGCCTTAAATACTCCGCAGGATAGGAGTAACAAAGAGGAGAAAGAGAGTAAAAGACTTAAAGAGGCAACTTGGCAAGAGGTCGTTACAAGAAAGGCAAAAAAAAGGAGAAACAGTTAAGTAAGGAGAACAACAAGGCTCCTGGCGTTAACAACCAGAGTAGGACCAGTAGAGACAAAACACATCGGGCAAGACCGACCAGACCGGACGCTCTTATCATTAAGGCGCCGGAAGGAAGGAGCTACGTGGACATTTTGTCAACATTGAGAACTGCTCCTTCCCTGAATGCCATAGGAGATAGCGTAAACAAAATACGCAAAACGGTGGCGGGAGATCTCCTCATAGAGCTCAAACGCACAAAAGAAGTTAAAACCGCAGACTTCCAAGAAGCGGTTAAAGCAGTACTAGTAGAAGGAACCACAATAAAAACACTGCAGCAAGAGGAGACCTTTGAAATAAGGGACCTCGACATACTTACTTCAAAAGAGGAGGTACTAGAGGCCTTGCAAAGGGAAATAGGAGAAAGAGATGTGATTGAGATCACTGCCGTAAAATCGCTGAGAAAAGCGTACGGAGATAGCTGTTGTGCAAGTGTCGAAAGAAATAGCGATCAAGTTCACAAAGCTAGAGAAAATTAAAATTGGATGGGTCAACTATAGGATCCGTACATCGAACCGCAGTAAGGGGCCGCTTAGGTGTTATAAATGTCTTGGTTTCGTCCACGTCGCTATCAAGTGTACTGATCCGCAGGATAGCAGCAAATGCTGCTACAAATGCGGTAAGACGGGGCATAAAGCAAATATCTGCCGTAATGAACCGTGTTGTTTACTGTGCCGAAAAAAAGGCGACAACATGCCGACGAACCATGTCACTGGTAGCTACTTGTGCCCAGCCTACCAAGCAGCGGTTAAAAAAATCAGGAAAGGGTAATGAGAATAGTCCAGTTAAATCTCAACCATTGTGAGACTGCGCAAGACCTTCTCTGTCAGTTTGTACGAGAACACAAGTTCGATGTCGCTCTCGTCAGTGAGCAGTACAAAGATTTGCATGAACCATCCTGGGAATCTGACGCCTCAGGTAAAGCCGCAATCTGGGCTTGCAAAGACTTAACCTTCCAGGGCAAGATAGTAAACAAGGAAAATGGCTTCGTAAGAGCGAAAATAGGCGGCATACATGTATACAGTTGTTACGTCCCGCCTAGCGCATCAATAGAGCAGTTTCAACAACTACTGGACCGGTTGGTGCAAGACGCTACGAATAAAAAACCAGCTATAATAGCAGGAGATTTTATTTTAACGCATGGGCGATCGAGTGGGGTAGTAGCAGAACCAATAAACAGGGACGAGTGCTACTGGAGGCATTCACGATACTAGACTTGGTTTTGCTGAATCAAGGTGACACCCCGACGTTCAAAAAACGAGATGCAGAGTCATTCATAGACTTGACATTTGTCAGTAACTGCCTCGTAAGGCAGGTAAGCAAATGGATCGTAAATGATCACTACACAAATAGTGACCACCTAGCTATAATAATGGAGTTAGGCGGACCAATAGGAAATTCTGTACAAATCCCAGTAGTACAAGAACTGAATGGAAAACCAAAGAGTATGACAATAAGTTATTCTTGACAATGTTTGACAATATTCAATTGACGGGAACAGCAGACGACAAGGCTGCACAAATGACGGGCCAGCTCACCAAAGCGTGCGACCCGGTAATGCCGAGAAAAGTGTCCAGTCAAAGATGGCTACCAGCATATTGGAGGAATGACAAGATCAAACAAGCGCGCAGCGTTTGCCATCCAGCTAGAAGATTGGAACAACGGGCAAGGAAGAAATTCTACCGAACCGGTAGAGGAATGGATACGGTGGAGAACTGCAACGAAAAAATGAAAGAAGCAAAGCGCAACCTTAAAAGGTGTATAAGAGAGAGTAAACAAAGATGTTTAAGAGAGCTGCAAGATGAGGTCAATGAAGACCCTTGGGGCCGACCTTATAAAATTGTCATGAAGAAGATCAAGGGAAGTTACATACCCCCACCAAAGTGCCCAGAGGTACTAAGCAGGGTGGTAACAACACTCTTCCCAAATCAGCCGGACATTCCATGTGCTATGGTAGAAGAAATAGATGTAGATAATATACCCTTAATTACGGAGAAGGAGCTACTATCAGCCTGCAGGAGGGTTGGAAACAATAAGGCTCCAGGACTTGATGGCATACCCAATATTGCATTGAAACATGCCATCCAGGCTCACCCAGCAGAGTTTATAGACTTGTACAACACTTGTCTCACAGAAGGAACGTTTCCACGAAACTGGATAAAGCAAAGGCTTGTGTTGCTACCAAAGGTAGCAAACCACCTGGAGAAGGGTCGTCATACAGACCGCTCTGCATGCTCGATACACAGGGCAAAGTATTAGAGCGCATAATCTTCGTTAGGATGGAAGACAAAACCGAGGGGCCAGAGGGGCTTGCGGAACACCAGTATGGTTTCCGTAAGTGCCGCTCAACATTAGACGCTATCGGCTTAGTGGTGAATACAGCACGGACAGCCATAAGCGAGAAAAGATGGAAAAGCGGGGCGAAAAAGTACTGGGCGGTGGTTACACTTGACGTTAAAAATGCATTTAACTCTGCAAATTGGTGCAAAATTCACGAAGCACTAGTGAGACTAGGAGTTCCTCCGTATATAAGAAGAATAATGTCTGACTACCTCAAGGACAGAACTTTCTTATACGAGACCGAGGAGGGCACGGTGAATTATAAGGTTACCGGGGGAGTTCCACAGGGGTCTGTACTGGGCCCATCGTTGTGGAACATTATTGTGGACATAGCTTTGGTGTTGGTAGCAAAAGAGAAAGAAGAGGTAGCTGAAATTGCTAGTGAAGCTATCATTAAAATACAGAAGTGGCTAAATAATGCGAATCTGGAGCTTGCAAGCCATAAAACGGAGGCTATCCTAATATCTAGCAGAAAGAAGACGGAGACAATCACCTTGAGAATAGGCGGTCATGAAATTACTTCTAAACCGACTATTAAATATTTAGGTATAACGTTAGACGCAAAGCTGACCTTTAAACAGCACTTGGAAGCAGCAGGAGAGAAAGCCGCAAAAACTACCGCAGTGTTGGCGCGGCTGATGCCAAATGTGGGTGGTCCCACACAGAATCCCAGAACGCTACTGGCAAGCGTTAGTACATCAATCATGTTGTATGGAGCCCCGATATGGGCAGACGCTGTACTGGTGAAGGCATATGGACGAAAGCTCTCCTCAGTGCACAGGCGAAATGCACTTAGGGTCGCGTCTGCTTACCGTACGGTATCGGACGAGGCGGTCTGCGTTATTGCCGGCCTCCCGCCAATAGACCTACTAGCAAGGGAGAGAAAATCAATCGACGAAGGAAAAAGACGAGACAGCGACAAAACCAAGATAGAAATTTGGGATGCCGCTAGGAAAGTAACAATGACGGAGTGGCAAAAGCGATGGGACTCTAGTAGTAAGGGTCGGTGGACACACCGCCTCATACCAAGTGTAGAAGACTGGACAAAAAGAAGACATGGGGAAGTAAATTTCTACCTAACGCAGTTTCTGAGTGGACATAGATGCTACCGGGCGTATCTGCACCGATTTAAATTGGAGGATTGCCCGGATTGCCCGACGTGCTTGAATGTAATCGAGGACGCTGAGCATGTGTTCAGTGAATGTCCACGCTATGAACAGGAACGAGAAGAACTTGAGTGCTACCTACAGACCAGAGTAACGCCTGAGTCTATTATGGTAGCCATGATGACTTCGGCCGACGGATGGAGCGCAATAAACAATTTTGTTGCAGACATCCTTAAGAAGGTCCGAAAGGACGAAGAAAAAAGAAGAAGAAGACGTGAGATGCAGCAAGAAACAGACGACCGGACGATGCGGTAAGAAGTAGACGGCAGCGGAAAACGTGATGACGACCACATCAACAGACGAGGGCGGTAGCCCAAAGTTCCCCCGCGAAGCAATACTCAAACGGTGTTACCACGGGGGGGTTTATTGGAGAAAGAGCCAGGTCCAACTTACTTAGGGTCGGTAAGGAGGACGGAGAGGATTCGGTTGCTGTTGGAACTCAAAAGCTAACGGTAAACGAAGGGTTTAGTGGGTGAGAGTCCCACACAGGTGGTACCAGACGGTGCCATATCGTCCATAATGGATTTGCCCTTAACCTGTCACTCTATAAGGGAAAAAAAAAACACACACACACACACACACAGCATACAAACATGTGTACATGTGTATAAATATATACGCACGCGTGCATATATATATAAACTTACATTATGCGTCTAAAGTTGATGTGGTCGTATCAGATGAGTAATTTGAAGAAGAATCAGACGAGTAATCCACGTGCATCAACAGTCTGCAACGTGTATCCTGTCTCACTGTCCACAGCCAATTTTTTATTGCGCAAACGTTTTGTACTGCACAGTTCTCTTTCCAACCGGGAAGGTGATTGGAGCATACAACAGGGCTTCTGAATCCAGGTGTTTTTAGAGATGGACAACCAAGACTTTCCAGATTTTCAATAAATGGAAAGTAAGACTGCAGCCAACGTTTTTTTTGTTCACCCTTTACCCACACAATAACGTTTCTTGTTAGCGAGAAGTTTAAACGTTAGGAACAAACTTCAGCTAGCTTGCTGTAGAACACATCGCCATCATTCCAGTTTAACCCATGGAAAGCGTACTTCAACCATAGATTAGTACTTTTTATGTTAACAGAAAAGTCGTCCCAAGAGTGTGGTTGTTGGAAGACTATGAGTTGCGGTACCGCTGCTGGCTCGTTCGGATCCACATAAGCCAACTCTTTGACAATGAATTGACCGTTCTCACCCTTAAAACCTTGACAATCCACAATTAAATCCATATTTCTATGAAAAATGATATTTTATATTATGGAAAATGAAATTAATAAAAATAATAATGAATTTATATAAAAAATAGTGACAATATACTTACAAAAGGTAGATGTTACTGCTATAGTCCTTCTCAGTTACTGTATGAAACTACAGAGTTGAGCACTGCTTAAATATACCCGAAACTTGAACCCCTTCCAGCAGGCGATTCATACTCTCATGCTTTGCTCTACGCTTTTTCAAAACAGCAGGAAAAGCGACCCTCTCCCTCACACTTTTAAATGCGTTTCCCATAGTCCCCACGTAGGAGACTTTTCACGTTTTTAGCGCCTACATCCTCGCAATGAAATTTTTCACACAATCTATTTTTGCAGTATTTAAGGTAGAGTGCAGTGACAATGAATTTAGTCTGCTAAGAGATTGCACATGTTGACCGTCGATAGTTCTTATAAGAGCTATAATTATTGTTATTATTCATAATATAAAGGTAATTAAATAAATAACAACGATATTTGTTTTTAAAAATTAAAACATTAATATTTATCGCGTTACACGTTACTTCTAAGCGATATTATTAGAAAAAGTAATGTTTCAATATTTTGCGTTGCGCGTTTCCCGAACGTCTTAATGCACAGCGAGATAAGACTCCTTAATAATTAGATCAAACAGCAGTATCCTAGAGCCAGGCGCCTATCCAGGTAGTCCTACAGGACACAGGTTAATCGAACTGAAACTGTCAGAGCAGTAACATCGTATATTGAAAAATATAAACGTACGCGTATAGAATAGAAAAATATTAAGTATATATTTTATACAAGTGCACGAGGGTTGTGATTTTATTTTTATATATCATCAAGTGCATGAAGGTTCCGAGTTCATTTATACACATCATCAGCATGCATCCTCAAGTAAGTCTAATTTTTCATTATTCTCTCTCTCTCTCTCTCTCTCTCTCTCTCTCTCTCTCATTTTTTAAAGTAACTCTAATAAAAATGAAAAATGTATATAAATATTTTTGTATTCATTTTAACTAACCTTCAACACACACACACACACACACACAGGCCCTACAAAACAGTTATGAAGACACTCAAAGGAAGCTATATACCCCCACCAAAGTGCCCAGAGGTACTAAAGAGGGTAGTGACAACACTTTTTCCAAGTCAGCCGGACGCACCATATGCTATAGCAGAGGAAGTGCGGGAAGAAGATATACCTCCAATTACAGTTGGGGAGCTACTCGTAGCAAGCAAGAGGGTAGGAAACAATAAGGCTCCCGGTCCTGACGGCATACCAAATGTGGCGCTGAAGCATGCCATCGAGGCTAAACCTGAAGAATTTGTTGGCCTCTACAATGCATGCCTAGCAGAAGGGAGATTTTCGACGAACTGGAAAAAGCAGCGACTTGTGTTGTTACCTAAGGGTAACAAAGCGCCCGGAGGGGAGACATCGTACAGACCATTATGTATGATGGACACTCAAGGAAAAATACTGGAGCGCATTATCAGCAGCAGGATGGAGTGCATAATCGAAGAGACCAAGGGGCTTGCCGAGCACCAATATGGCTTTCGGAATTGCCGATCTACTTTGGACGCGATCGGCCTAGTGGTAAACACAGCCCGAGCAGCCATCAGTGGAAAACGGTGGAAGGGCGAAACAAAGAAGTACTGTGCAGTTATTACTTTGGATGTCAAAAACGCATTCAACTCTGCAAATTGGACGAAGATACATGAAGCGCTTGAAAAGCTTGAGGTGCCTACCTACATCAGGAGGATGATGGCCGACTATCTGAAGGACAGAACTTTACTGTACGAAACGGATTGCGGCATTGAAACCTACAAGGTCACGGCAGGTGTTCCACAGGGATCAGTACTGGGCCCGCCATTGTGGAACATTATGTATGACGGAGTGCTGAGACTACAACTCCCGCGCGAGGCTATGGTAGTAGGATTCGCAGACGACATAGCTCTTGTAGTAGTAGGGAAGGAAAAAGAAGACGTCGCTGAAATCACCAATGAAGCGATCACCACCATCCACAGGTGGCTGAGAGAAACGGGACTTGAACTCGCTGGACACAAGACCGAGGCGATCCTGATATCTAGCAGGAAGAAAATGGAGACGATCGCCCTAATGATAGACGGCCATGAGATAACCTCTAAATCGACTATCAAGTATTTGGGCGTTACTATAGACGAAAAGTTGACGTTTAAACAGCACCTTGAATTAGCAGGTGAAAAAGCGTCAAGAACGATGGCTGCTCTATCTCGGCTCATGCCGTATGTCGGTGGAGCTACTCAGAAGAAAAAGAAGCTGTTAGCAAGTGTCAGTACATCGATTATGCTGTACGGGGCACCAATTTGGGCAGATGCAATGGCAATAAAAGCCTATGCGCGGAACCTGTCATCCGTGTATAGACGGAGTGCGCTAAGAGTAGCGTCTGCTTACCGCACGGTATCGGACGATGCAATAAGCGTCGTGGCAAGCATGCCACCCATCGACCTCTTAGCACTAGAGAGGAAGGCCATATACATGGCAAAACAGAAGAACAGCGATAAAACGAAGGCAGAAATCTGGAACGCTGCCAGAGAACAAACAGTAGCTGAGTGGCAGAGAAGATGGGACAGTAGCCTGAAAGGGCGCTGGACGCACCGACTTATACCAAAGATTGAAGACTGGATCACAAGAAGACACGGGGAAGTAAACTACTACCTCACGCAATTTTTGACGGGACATGGATGCTATCGAGCATACCTGTGTAGATTTAATTTAGAAGACTGTCCAGACTGCCCAGCATGTTTGGACATGTGCGAAGACGCTGAGCACGTTTTTTGCTACTGCTCGCGTTACCAGCAGGAGCGTGAAGAGTTTGAACGCTACCTCCAGATCAGAGCAACTCCTGAGTCTATTATGGTAGCTATGTTCGCCACCGCTGAGGGCTGGCACGTGGTTAGTAACTACGCCGCGGTCATCCTCAAGAAAGTGAGGGGTGACGAAGAGAGAAGAAGACGAGAGATGCTGCAAGAAGCTGACGACCGGACGATGCGGTAAGAAGTAGACGGCAGCCTATAATGAAGGTCATAAGGAATGACAATCACATCAAGGAGACAAGGGCAATGTCCCTATGCCCCCCCGCGAAGTAATACTTGACCGTGGTACCGCGGGGGAAAAAGGCACTGAAGACGGAGCTTGGCCCTCCTCACCGACAAATTAGTAAGGAGAGCGAAGAGGATTCGGGTTGCAATTGGATTCTATATTCGGTCGCAAAACGAAGGGTTTTAGTTGGCGAGAATCCAACACACGGTGGGTCAGGCCATGTCATGGTCTATTAAGATTTTTCCCTCCAACCTCTTTCTCCAAAAAAAAAAAAAAAAAAAAAAAAAAAAAACACACACACAGAAACACACACAAGCGTGCGCGATACTTGTTTCATCATATTTAGATGAATGATTATACATCAGTAGAGGTTATATTACCATTTTAAATTTTCTAATATAATATCGAAACATTACTTTTTTTATATTGAAACATTACTCTTTTTAATATGAAGCAAATGATATTACTCAATTAAATTTATTTTTATATTTACTAGCTTGTATATGCATATAACTAATGTATTATATATATATTATTTGTTAGAGTAGTCATTGAAATGAGAGATATAATAGTCAAATGTATAGAGCAAGCTAAGCTCTTAGAAGAGGTTGAAAAATTGATATTTTCTGCTTCTGTTGATTCAACAACAATAACACGATGGAAGAACCACTTTCTTCTATCACTCAAGACTTTTCGTCATGTTTTAAGCAATGAAAAACTTACAGTTCAAGAAAAACAGAGTATTTTATACACTATAGCAAAAATAGAATGTATAAAAGCAAGACTTGAAGTTAAGATTAAAAGAAAAAGTGGATGTGGAGTACAGGTAATAAAGAAGACTATCACTGATCGGGTGCGTTGGATTGATATGGATAACGCGTTTGAAAATCGCATGAAGACTGCAGTTATAGCAAATTTAATACATATTGATGAACTTACATTTCTACAAGATGCATCAATATTATTTTCACGAAAAATAAAAAATGTGTTTGCAAAAAACAAAGCTTTAAAAGTAAATACTGTTTTAACATGTAAATTTAAAAAATATGTATAAAAAATAATGAAACTGTAGAAGAAGAAGAAGAAGAATGTATTGAGAGCAAATATTTTAATACACAAAATTACGAAATTTTATCTGCGACATCACTAAATAAATGGTTTGAATCTAATGTTACTAAACCACTTCTCGCAGATCTTGAAGAATTTCAGGAACGTGACACAGGCTGGACTCTACATTCTATTGAAAATTTACAGATAAACACAAATAAATTCAATCCAATACGTACTGGTAGCTCTTACATACCATTACCAGCATTTATACAGAAAAGAAAAGCATGCATCAATGTTCAAAATTATGATAACAAATGCTTCGTATGGGCAATTTTATCGGCATTGTATCCTGTAGATGGTAAAAATCATTCTAATAGATTGAGTAATTATATTCAATATGAAAATACTCTAGATATGAAAGGTGTTGAATTTCCAGTATCATTGAAAAAGATACCAATATTTGAGAAACAAAATACAACAATCTCCATCAATGTTTTCGGATTAGATAATAAAAACATTGTACCTCTTTATTTAACATCATGCAAAAAGAGTAATCACATAAATCTTCTTTTACTCACAACTGATAATGATAAGTTTTGTGATGATGATGATGATGTGTTTGTATCAGAATATCGAGGACCTGCACATACTACTTGTAATCTAAACTATCAAGATTCGAAAATAGTACCAGTTGTCTTTCATAATTTAAGTGGTTATGATGCACACTTTATTATATCTGATATATCAAATCATTTTCCAGGACAGATTGATTTACTTCCTCTAACGAAGGAAAAATATATATCATTTACAAAGCATGTAGAGAATAGTAAAATTAAATTTAGATTCTTAGATTCATTTCGATTCATGTCTTCTTCTCTAGAAAAATTAGCATCATATTTACAATACTATAAAATTATAAATAAAGAATTCGGCGATCTTAACAAAGAACGAGTTGATCTGCTAACGAGAAAAGGTGTTTTACCCTATGAGTACATAAGTTCATGGGAAAAACTAGAGGAGTGTGAATTACCAGAAAAAGAGAATTTTTTTAGCATTCTCAATGATTCACACATATCTGATCGTGATTATGAACATGCACAAAACGTGTGGAATATATTTAACATCCAAACACTTGGTGATTATTCTGATCTCTACATGAAAACTGATGTCTTGTTACTAGCAGATGTTTTTCAAAATTTTCGAGAACAGAGTATGAAAGTTTATAATCTCGACCCTGCACATTATTACACTACTCCAGGTTTTTCGTGGGATGCAATGATACTGAAAATATCTGATAATAATTAATATATAATATTGAAATATATTAATATAATATATTTCTGATAATTATCATTATATTAATCTGATAATTATTAATATATTATAATAATGATCGGATAATGCTGAAATATACAGGTGCACAATTAAAACTTTTAACAGATATTGATATGGTACTTTTTGTAGAGCGAGGGATCAGAGGTGGTTTAAGCCAATGCTCAAATCGTTATGCAGCTGCCAATCATAAATACATGTATGGGAATTATAATGAAGATAAGGAAAATCAGTATTTAATTTATTTGGATGCAAATAATTTATATGGACATAGCCTCTCACAGTTTCTTCCCTATGATGAATTTGAGTGACTTGAAAATTTTAATGATTTCGATCTGTTTGCAACCGCATCTGATGCTCCATATGGCTTTATTCTAGAAGTTGATTTAGATTATCCTAGCGAATTACATGACGCTCATAATGATTTACCGTTTTGTCCAGAGCATGCAAAACCTCCTGGATCTAAGTGTAAGGTTCTGATTTACTATGCTGAACCGCGCAGTAATTCTATATACAAATAATTATTTATTTGAGTATAGGTGAACTAGCCTTGACTCGAGAGTCTTCTGTTACTATTAAGTAGGTTATGATTCTAATAAACTGTCTCTTTATGGTACTTCTTTGTTATAACTTTATTTAGACGAAGGCCCAATGCTTTGATACAGATGTTACACAGATGTTTTAATCTAATCTTTATGTTTGTTCTTAATGTTACGTATTTACTTATTTCTATATTGGTTCGACTTACAATCCCGTTCGGACACTACTAGTAGATTGCACGGTCGATGACTGGGCGGTGTTTAGTATTATCCTACACGGATGGTTCCGTGGCGTGTCGGGAGTAAGTTCCTTAACTAAGCTGCCGAAGCTAACGCCAGATAGGTTGACGGTCCTTAAGCCTCGTACTGTACCAACTCACGTCCAGAGTATGAAGAATTTCACCGGTTAGCTTCCACGGAGTTTGAGTGGTTTCTAAGCACCCAATAGACGACGCGAAGGACTAAACGGCACTCGTATTCACACACCAGGTCCAGCCGGTACAACACTCGTTGTCCTTGTAAAAAGAGACTTCACTAAAGGCAATATGAGGACTGAGTGCGGGGCTTATAAGGCTTGGCGGATGATCTCAACGTTAGGGTAATAACCAATCACCGATCGCCACCGAAAGTGTCTTACAATATAGGTTGGTGATGGTGCAGAATAAGTAGGTTTTGGGATTGCTGACTCGGGGGTCAGTTGGTTTAATTAGTGGGACGCGTTTGATGTCGTAAACGCGGTTGCGGAAATGCTTACATTGTGATTATTGTCGTATACCTGCGCCTTTACACATACACGCCGTCATACATCATTCTGTATACAGTATATTCATACATATAATTATCTTTGATGAACATGGGACGTTACATAAGCAAGAAAAACTTTTAGCTACACTTCATCCTAAAAGAAATTACGTTATTCATTATGTTGCTCTTCAACAAGCTCTTTTATACGGACTGCGACTCATTAAAATACATAAAATTCTAAAATTCAAACAGTCTCCATGGCTCAAATCATACATTGATTTAAACACTAATATGAGAGCAGTAGCAAAAAATGAATTTGAAAAAAATTTTTTTAAGCTTATGAATAACGCAGTATCTGGTAAGACTACGGAAAATGTTAGAAAACGTGTTTCAGTCAAGCTTATGAGTAAATATGATGGAAGATATGGTATAGAGGCTCAAATTTCAAAACCAAACTTTCACAGCAGTGCAATTTTTAATGAAAATTTAGTTGCCATACAGCTGGCTAAGACTGATCTTTTTATAAATAAACCAATCTATGTTGGGCTTACAGTACTAGATCTCTCCAAAACATTAATGTATGATTTTCATTATAGTTATATGCGACAAATATATAAAGATAATTGTAAATTATTGTACACAGATACTGATAGTCTTATTTATGCTATTAAATGTATTGATTTTTATGAAGATATGAAAAAGAATATTCATAAATTTGATACTTCAGACTATTCTACTGAAAATGAATTTGATATGCCACGTGTTAATAAAAAAGTAGTAGGACTTATGAAGGATGAGTGTAACGGTCAGATTCTCACTGAATTTGTTGGATTGAGAAGCAAAATGTATAGTACACGTGTCAATAATCAAGATTGTATGAAAAAAATTAAGGGTATTAAGGCTTCAGTTGTCAAGAAAACCATTGAATTTAATGACTACTTGGATTGTCTACGAAATTCATGCATTCAGAGTCGAGAGCAGTATGCTATAAGATCAAAACTTCATAACGTTGAGACCATTAGACAGAAGAAGATTGCTCTTAGTCCTTACGATGATAAACGATTCTTGCAAGAAAACAGTACAGATACGCTTGCCTGGGGACATTACAACATACTGCAAAATGGGTAAGTTTGTATTAACTATACATATGTTTTACACAAAATTCAATTTAGAAATGTTTGATTCCAGCAACAAAGAGAAGCGTGTAAGATTCAAGGAAGAGCCAAGCGTTCAGTTGATGTATACATGGAAATTTGCACATCATGCAGCTCGATGTGGGGAATGGGAGCAGGCTGCACGTGATCGAGAACGTTTCAGACGAAGAATCGCACAAGCGAATGAAATTATAATGCCAGTACTTATGAACAAATTAAAGGAAATGTAAAATAAATGAACAATAAATTTTATATTAATTATAATATTAATCCAACTATTGTAAGTATTGTCAAAACCTAACCATTTTACATAAACTCTATTTCCACTCTTTTTCAAAACTTTCTCAATCAAATATACATCTGGATGTTTAGTCTTGAAAAGTTCTTCCTCATAGAATCCTCCAGCTATTGGCTTGTCTTGATAACCCTTGAGATGATAGGTGAAGGGTTTTGTATGCAAAACTCGTGTTATTGTGAAGACTTCAGTTGACCAATTGGGTATGTAGCCTTTATCAAAAACCTCCTTGTTTCTGCTTACACGAACACTATCTCCAATTTGAAATTTAGCTTTTTTAAAATAACTCTTGCAAGACTTTTTAATTTTTTTCAGTATAACTTTAACATTACTTTTATTTACTTCTACAGGCTTCATTCCTATTGTGCGATGTCGACTATTATTATACTGCAAAATTAAATCTTGCAAAATGTCTAGCCATTTGTAGGTACCACGTAGACTAAATAATTTCCACATCTTGCTTTTCAGAGTGCGATTGAAACGTTCACAAATCGATGCTTTAAGATTACTGTAAGTACAGTACAGATGAATTTTATAACTTTTCATTAGTTTATTAAAATCTTTATTGTAAAACTCTTTTCCACGATCTGTTTGCAAATTCTTAGGTACTCTTTTTTGCAATAGTATTGATTTCATAGCTTGAGCGACACATTTTCCAGTTTTTTTTTTCACTGGCACAGTCCATGCATACTTTAAAAGTACATCAATGACTGTAAGCAAGTATTTAAAGCCTTTATTCTGTTTGGCATATGGAATCATTTCAACAAGATCTGCCTGCCAAGTTTCATCGATATCTTTGATGAGAAAAGAGGGACGTGGATAATTACGTCTAGCAGGTTTATGAAGTTCCTGCACTAGTCCTGCTTACACGTTCATTTTCAAGTTTATTTACTGTAGAATTCAAGATTTGTAATTTTTCTTGCAAATCCGATAATTTAGAGTTTATTCTAGAAAACTCAGCCTCAGAATTTATAATTTTATCATTCACTAAGACCTCTACTTCTTGTAAATCTTTAACAATTTTTTCAGTTCTTGGTTTCATCAACTTTTTCGCAGACTTTAGATTTACAGCATCATCTTGATCTACGGTATCACCTACATTACACAGTTTTCGGTTCTCTAAATCAAACTTTCCATCAGCAGTCAGTTTGAATCCTAGTCCAGGGGGCCCACGAGATGCGTCTGCATGAGCCAGTCGACGTCCAAACACATCGATACTCATTTTGATACTGAGTCAAAGTTACAAAATAATTCTAGCTTCACGAAGCTCCTCAATGATTGATTGTATTTCATTGATATGGTTATTATTGCCAGCAGTCGTTTCAGCTAAAAGTAATCTCAAACGATCTACAAGCTCGTTTGGATCATCCCAATAACGGTAATCTGTATGAGTATTTCTATGAGCAATCTTATATGATAATGTATCAATGAGTCCTTTTCCACTCGTTTTGCCTTGTGAAATCTTGAGAATTTTACTCACAAAATCAGTATATTTCTTACTTGCATTTTCACGAACACCTTCCTCTGCTTTATAATATTTTTTATGTGCACTTGTATTCTTCAGAATCATGGCATAATTTTTTTTATCATCATTAGTGATTAAATCATCATTAGGATATTTCTTAAACAATAACTCTGCTAGACCTACAGTTTTTCATAATCTTTATCAGCAACGATAATTTTATCTTCGTTAAACTTTATAGGACTATTTCCAATCATTAATCTATCGTCACGCATTTTTCGCACTCCATATACAGTGATGGAGGCAGTTCTTAATGTACAATCTCCTGTCATCTTTGATGAATCGGTCTCACATTATGAGGTTCATGCACATCAACCCTATACCTCACTTGCATTCAACAATAGCGATGAAATTCGAATAGCTATACAACATCAAGACTTGTGTGTACTGCCATCTAAAAGTTCTCTACACATCTGTGGTAAGATTACTAAACCAGATGGTACTGCAGTACAACACACCCTTTTTGTGAACAATGCGATCAGTCATCTCTTTGAGGAAATTCGATATGAGATGAATGCCATAGAGATTGATCGATGTAAAAATGTTGGTGTAACAGCTTCGATGAAAGGCTACACTTCTTTCTCACCAAATCAACTAAAGTATCTGGAAAATTCCGGCTGGACACCTATTACTGACTTGGGAAGTATAGTTAATAATAATGGAAACTTTGATGTGACAGTACCTCTATCAATGATTTTTGGTTTCGCTGAAGATTATCGTAAAATCGTTGTAAACGTTAAGCATGAACTTATTCTCACAAGATCGAGAACTGATTTGAATGCTGTTTTACAAGAGGCTACAATGGTAGATGCGAGACCTTCATATGAAGATTTCAAAATTGAGATCACACGTATAGAGTGGCTTATGCCCTACCTCATACTATCAGACCGACGAAAAATACAACTATTCAACTATATTCAAAAAGATGTGCCGATTGCAATGAGTTTTCGTTCATGGGAGTTGTATGAGTATCCAGTACTTCCAACAACTACGCAACATGTATGGACGGTGGAAACATCGAATCAGCTGGAAAAACCACGTTTTATCATTCTAGGCTTTCAGACAGCGAGAAAAGGAGTACGAAGGCAAAATGCTAGTTATTTTGATCACTGTAATATTACTAATGTAAAACTTTTCCTCAACTCGCAGAGTTATCCATACGGTAATCTCAATCTTGATATTTCAAACAATCAGTATGCTATGCTCTATGATATGTATGCGAATTTCCAAAATGTATATTACTCTGATAAAATTGCAATAGATCCGCTTTTAAGTAAAGAAGAATTTATTACAAATGCACCACTTATAGTTATCGACTGTTCTAAACAAAACGAAACACTCAAACAGGCAGCTGTAGACGTGCGTCTTGAATTTAAATGTAAGGATAATATGCCTGCAAATACAACAGCGTATTGCCTAATTTTACACGATCGTATTGTCAAGTATAATCCTATAAGCGGTGATGTTAAGAAACTTGTATGAACGGTTATATAAGACATGTATGAACAATAAATCAATCAGTATTATTAAACAATCCAACCAAGATAGATCTTAAAAATGAATCGAAATAGTGCTTCATAGACACCTCTCAAGGAGGATAAGGACGCTCGAAAAGCACGAGATGACAAACAATGTAATACATATCGAGGAGAGCCTTGCTCCTATACTAATAAGAGTAAAGAACAATCGAAAAGTTGTTTCAATAAATATTCCACCAACATGAATTCCATGCCAGGATATCAAGGCTACAAGAGATTCTGAGATTTATAATAAACAAATGTAATGGTTTTTAAAATAAAGTAAAAAATAAAACTCATATTGTTTTTATTTACTAATCCTTTCCAAACAATAGATGTAATAAAATTACGCGGTAGAGGGCGCTGTGCGACTGGGTCGATAACGAGGGACGGGGCCTGACGCGCCGACAGCGTCATCTGGGGAGCTGCAACGGGGCCGGAAGGGGCCTTTTACCGATAAAAAAGGGAACCGCGAAGTTACCGTTGGTCGATAAGGTAGATCGCGGATAAGTGGCGTAGGAACCACTTGGCGCAGTAGCAGTCTTGCCCCTTCTACTGACTTTCACCGACCAGAAACTCGACAGGCCGATCTCGCAAAGAGACACACAGCTCTTGGGCAAGCCCATTACATAGGTGCTCAAAAAAATGGCGAATAGCGTCCCTGCGGTGACTATCGCAAAACGAACGTGGTCATGGTTCCAGACCGTTATCCAGTCCCGCACATGCACGACTGCATGGCCTTTTGCCATGGCAAAAGGATTTTTACGGCATTAGACTTACGGTGAGCCTACCACCAGATTTCGGTTGCCCCGGAGGACATTCCTAAAACAGCGATCATCACTCCATTTGGACTCTACGAGTTCCCAGTAATGATGTTCGGCTTCCGGAACGCCTCATAAACATCTCAGCGCGACATCAATTCAGCGCAATTCAATTTTTTATTTTCTTTCGTTGCTTAAACAATGATCTTGGCTAAGAGTGTGGTCATTCTTATATAACATGATATCCTGGTACCCTCCCCAAGCACTTTCTGCAGAGAAACTCTCTCTCTCTCTCTCTCTCTCTCTCTCTCTCTCTCTCTCTCTCTCTCTCTCTCTCTCTCTCTCTCTCTCTCTCTCTCTCTCTCTCTCTCTCTCTCTCTCTCTCTCTCTCTCTCTCTCTCTCTCCTCTCTCTCTCTCTCTCTCTCTCTCTCTCTCTCTCTCTCTCTCTCTCTCTCTCTCTCTCTCTCTCTCTCTCTCTCTCTCTCTCTCTCTCTCTCCCTCCCTCCCTCCCTCCCTCCCTCCCTCTCTCTCTCTCTCTCTCTCTCTCTCTCTCTCTCTCTCTCTCTCTCTCTCTCCCTCCCTCCCTCCCTCCCTCCCTCCCTCCCTCCCTCCCTCCCTCCCTCCCTCTCTCTCTCTCTCTCTCTCTCTCTCTCTCTCTCTCTCTCTCTCTCTCTCTCTCTCTCTCTCTCTCTCTCTCTCTCTCCTCTCTCTCTCTCTCTCTCTCTCTCTCTCTCTCTCTCTCTCTCTCTCTCTCTCTCTCTCTCTCTCTCTCTCCTCTCTCTCTCTCTCTCTCTCTCTCTCTCTCTCTCTCTCTCTCTCTCTCTTCTCTCTCTCTCTCTCTCTCTCTCTCTCTCTCTCTCTCTCTCTCCTCTCTCTCTCTCTCTCTCTCTCTCTCTCTCTCTCTCTCTCTCTCTCTCTCTCTCTCTCTCTCTCTCTCTCTCTCTCTCTCTCTCTCTCTCTCTCTCTCTCTCTCTCTCTCCTCTCTCTCTCTCTCTCTCTCTCTCTCTCTCTCTCTCTCTCTCTCTCTCTCTCTCTCTCTCTCTCTCTCTCTCTCTCTCTCTCTCTCTCTCTCTCTCTCTCTCTCTCTCTCTCTCTCTCTCTCTCTCTCTCTCTCTCTCTCTCTCTCTCTCTCTCTCTCTCTCTCTCTCTCTCTCTCTCTCTCTCTCTCTCTCTCTCTCTCTCTCTCTCTCTCTCCTCTCTCTCTCTCTCTCTCTCTCTCTCTCTCTCTCTCTCTCTCTCCTCTCTCTCTCTCTCTCTCTCTCCTCTCTCTCTCTCTCTCTCTCTCTCTCTCTCTCTCTCTCTCTCTCTCTCTCTCTCTCTCTCTCTCTCTCTCTCTCTCTCTCTCTCTCTCTCTCTCTCTCTCTCTCTCTCTCTCTCTCTCTCTCTCTCTCTCTCTCTCTCTCTCTCTCTCTCTCTCTCTCTCTCTCTCTCTCTCTCTCTCTCTCTCTCTCTCTCTCTCTCTCTCTCTCTCTCTCTCTCTCTCTCTCTCTCTCTCTCTCTCTCTCTCTCTCTCTCTCTCTCTCTCTCTCTCTCTCTCTCTCTCTCTCTCTCTCTCTATCTCTCTCTCTCTCTATCTCTTGGGGGGTTGTCCCGGAGTCGAACGAATCACCAACGGAATGGAGGAATCGACCAGGTGGTGGCGGCGACACAAAGTGTCAACGTTGATGCACCACATACACACAAACACTATTGCACTCCCTCTCGTTATGGGCAGTTTTGTTTCGCCGACGTTACGTCGACGAGGTCAGCATGAGAACTACCAAAATCGCTAGCTCTCGCGAGCTGCCACGCATAATGCTCAAGTCGATCTCACGGGCCCGCTCATATGAAAGCGGCGCTAATTGGCTCGTGGACCACGCAAGTCGTTGAGCCTCGTTGACTTCATGAGTACAACTAACATTCATAAAACACAACGAAAATTTGTATGGGTACCTAGTAAGTAAGAATTTTTGGTAAAGCAGATTATTAAAATATTGACACATATTATTTAAAAACGTTATTTATTGTTGTGCTTAATTAATAATAAATACACATGAGTACACGAATTCACAAATTCGTAAATTCACAAATTCCTATTAAAGTGTTAAGGCAAAATTTGGCTGTGTTATTATTATTTAACAGTGCATTATGCAACAAAGGACTAAAGACCTTATTATCCCGTGGGCGGGTTAATTTCTCAAGCGATGTGAGAACAGTAAACGCCCGAGGGAATAATCGACTATAGTCTTGTGTTACATATAGAACTTTGTTCACAATACAAATACATAATATAAAATATAAAAACATTATAATCTTTAAAAAAGTTTTTAAAATTAACAAAAACTTTATTCTTGCATTTGCGGAAATAAAGTACTTTATTTCAACAAATGCGGGTAAAAAAATGTACGAAGGAATAAAAAACTATTTTGTCTTTTTCAGGGAATAAAGTGACTATTATATTTAAGGCGTCAAGTCATGGTTAATTCTGTATAAAATATTAAATTATTATTAGTTATAAGACTTTTTTCAAGATATATTAATAAAATATATTACTGTTAAATTATATAATAGATATTCTATGTCATTTTCAACCATGTACATTATATATATAACAATATAAACCATACTTATCAAGCCCCTGAATAATTACTCCTTTTTAGCCTGTTTATTTACTTGACCAGGATATCTCGTAATCCGGATGATCAAACAATTTGAAATTTTGGGATAACTTGTAATAGTATAAGTATAAGTATCTACCCAGAGTAAGTAAAAGACATTTATGAAAAAATCACACATAAGCTGATAATAATAGTAATTATATCGAATGTTTTATATAAGCACATGCGTAGTATTGTTACGTCCAGATTATAAATTTAAATTACAAAATCTAACACATTAATACAATTACATGAATTCCTACCTTAATAGTCGAACTCCACGATACGTGAAAGTGATAATAATTTAAATGATTATATGAATGAATGATAGGAAATCCCTTTTGGCTACCGCGGACGCGGTCATTGCCTACCGGGGAAGGGAGCCGGATACAAAGTCACTTAAACTATACATTATTTCTTTTTAAATCGACACACGTTTATTTCTAAAAAGAGAAAAGTACCTTAATGTGTGAGTGTGCTTGGCTGCTTGTGTATGTGTGTAAAGATGTTCCTGAGTGGCTGCAGCTGTCAATCCTTGGCGCCTTCCAGCCTAGGCTCGGTGGTTCAGGTTACAGCGGTGGCTAGCTGCACTTGGATGTGACGGCTCGTCCTTTCGAGGTGCGTAGAGTAGACTGCAGGGAGTCCACTGCCTCTGTTTCTTCAGCAGGGGGTGATCTTCGGAATAGATGCCGATGGATACACTTCCTCGACCGTGCGACTAAATCCGATACTCTTTATTTCGAAACGCACAAGTAGCGTATACTGTGTGATGCTAGTTTTTTTTATATGAGTGGTCTGGCGACGAGCAGAGTAACGTTCCGCGCGAGATTTCGGATATTACTGACTGATGATGGTCTGGCAACAAGCAGAGTAACGTTCTGCGAGAGATTACTGACTAACTGATGATTGCCCTTTGCTCCCGGGCTTTATATACTCGCACATCCCCTTGTTTTTCTCGGGCTAGTGATTTCCATATTGGGTCACCTTACTATTTGTATTTTCCTCTTTCAATTTTAAGGGGATCGTGGCAGTTCAAGTCATAAACATCATAGTTTATGACTACCACTTAAGAATTTGTCTCTTTTAGAACTCTCCCGCGGTCTCTTTTTTTCTACTGGAGATCGCACACGTGTTTCCAATGGATTTCCAGATCGTCGAATATTACGCTTCGGTTTCTTTCTCTCCTCGCTAGTTTTTTTCTCATAGTTGTGCTCATTTTTCCGCGGTGGTTTGTCGTCGCATTGCGTGGAAACAGCTCCGTTGTTCTCGTGTTTAAAAATACGAATACGCGGTTCTTATGAAGCTATCATTGAATCTAAAATATCTCCTAGCGTTTTTATGACATTTTGAATTTATTGCTTGGTTAGTTGGAATATAGCCTATTTTCGTGAAGGTGCCGCTCGCACGTATGAGCGAATCTCTCTCTCTCTCTCCCGTTTTTTTCTTCTTAGGTGCCGCTTGTACGTATGAGTAAATTTTTCTCTCTCCTGGTTTTTCAGATCCACTTCTTATGTGCCGCTTGCACTTATAAGTGAATCTCTCTCTCCTGGTTTTTTTTGTCAGCTCCACTTCTTGAGTGCTGCGATGACGTGCTAGTAAGTAAGTGTGTGCGTGTGTGTGTGTGTATAGATATGATATGTATAGCAATAGTAGTGTTTTGGATGCGTAATGGAATCGGTGATTACATTACAGTATTCACTTTGAACTTATCTTTCTTAATTCTGCTTTACTTAGTATGAAGGGATATGTTTCCTAACACTACTCTGAAGTAAATACGTGTTCTGGATCCTGAATATCTTCGGTAGAGATGTTAGCGAGTCTTCAATCCGCCTGCTTCAATTCAGGTTCACAGCACATCTGGCGCCATCTGTCTTCTGCACTACGCGGTTGCTCGTCAGAGCTCGAGCTCTCCTGCTCACTCTCTTGCCGATCACTGTTATCGACCAATAAACAGCTTTCTCATCCGAGACCCACATTGACCACTTCAGTCGTCTACTGAATAAAACATTTTCAATATAACAACTCAATTGTCCTTCTTTCCGCGTCCATCCACCTATTGAAGAGATTCAGTCTAACAGGTTGTGAGCCAGCTCGCAAATTAAAGGAAAAACCGAGAAGGAGATTCTTCAAAAGCTTTGTGAATTCAAAAGAAATTCGAAGTACAACCTTGTTGTATGGTGTTATGAGTATTAAAAACAGTAATTTCTTTATCGTTGTCCGGTTTCACGGGAAGTGTATTGTCTACATCTCTCTCTCTCTCTCTCTCTCTCTCTCTCTCTCTCTCTCTCTCTCTCTCTTTCTCTCTCTGTAAGTGTAACCAGACGTACTTTGCATTGCTCCTCTAACGAACAATTGTTTGACCGTTTTTTGCACTCCTCGTGAGTTGTCTCTGCTTTCAGACTTTCTGGACTCCTGCTGGCTTTACCTCGGCGAGCATTTTCGGCACGGCTCGCGATATTTTGAGCCAGGGAGTCCAGTTTTGTCTGGCATTCCACATTTGAGGTTAGTTTTGGCAGTCATTCTCTTCATCATCACGGCATGGCAGGTCAGTGACATTCAGTGAGACGGTCAAGTTGGTGACACTGCTCAACTTCCACGCTCGTCGCGCACGTTTTGGCGCATGCGCACTTTGACTCGCTGATCGACGCGGGATATTCAAAGAGTTAGATTGCCACTGCTACGTCAATCTTGGTGCTGCTGCCCGTCTTGCACGTGTGTATAACGGGTCGCCTGTTAGTCAGGGGCCCATTGTTTTGAGTCGGTGTTCATAGGATTGCAATAGTGTAGGAGGTCACATCAACACTGCAGAACACTACGACAGAGAGGAGAAGGCGCTTTCTCAATTTCTGGCTACAATTTAGTTAAGTCTAGTTAATTATACTATTTTTAAGTGATTAGTGTAAGTAATGTATAAGGTATGAGTGAGCGTGTGTGTCCTGCATGTAGCGAATCTGTTAAGCGCGGTTCGAAATCGTACAAAAAGTGTAAGCTGTGTGGAAGCGTTTTTCATACCGGTTGTCTTAAGGGCTTGTGGTTGTGGAACACATTTAACCACTACTGTGCGGCGTGTTCTAGGAACCAGTCCCCATTTACGTCTGTTGCTGCCTCACCCACAGTGGGTCGTACTGATTCAGAGGGTGCCTCCGCTTCTTCTCGTGATTCTTTGTCGCGAACTCCAACCACCTCCGGTACGGCTACTGCGCACCCCCGTAAACGTCTTGCTGACACTCGTTCGCCACCATCACCCGGCTCGTCGCAACCTGCAAAACTTGCTTGTGACAAAACATCTCAGCTTTCAGTTATGGGTGACGCGTCGATGCCGGCTTGGTTTGCGTCCTGGTCGAAGGTCATGTTTGAGCCTTTTGTGGCTTCGGTAGACAAGAAGCTGGGCGATCTCGCAGGTCGCATTGAACAGCTGGAGACTTCGCGTGCGGAGGATCGCAAGATTCTGGATGAACTGCAAACAGCGCACAAGGCCCGCGAGACTAGAGACCTTTTAACCGACTTGTGTGAGATACGCGTTGGGGGCATCCCGAAAGACTTCGCTGACAATCATGCTATGCCATTCAGCGAGTATTTGCGGCAACCAACAATGCTCAGAATCTGAACTTCGTCTTGTCATCCAGACTCTTACCATCTTCTCGGGCAGGTGTTTCTGACGTTGCCGGTTCAAGTGACGAGTTCATTTCTGTAGTTGTGAAGGTTGTTTCTCCCATGGTCCACAACACGATTGTTTCTCAGGCTACACTGCTGAAAGGGAAATCAGCTCAGTCCATATTTGGCAGTGGCGGTGACAAGCAGGTTTTTATGCGGCCCATGTGGCCCCAACCGGTCTTCGACCTGTTTCGATTAGCCCTTGTGAGAGCCAGAAAGCTCAATTATCAGAGACCGGTGGTTAGAAACCTCATTGTCTGCATGCGTGCTCACCAGGAGGCTGAATTTGTGAGGATTAACTCGGCAGCTGATTTAGCCTCACTTAGCCCTTACGTCTCACAACGCTCTTCTTCTCAATGAGATATCGTAGCTCAACCGGTAAAATCGGGTTTTTCGTCAAGGGGTTTTTTTAGAGTCTGCCACAGTAACATTAACCACATCTCCGCTAAGTTCAACAAACTCGAATGTGTCCTGTCGTCCAACGCTAAATATGATGCTATTGCTCTCACAGAAACTTTTTTGTCTCCTGGAGTCCCAGATCTGCCGTATGTGCTAGATGGATACAGCTTCTTGCGGCAGGATAGGATTGGTAAAGAGGGCGGAGGGGTTGCCCTTTACATTCGTGACTGCTACAAGGCTAAGGTTTTGGCCAGCTCCAACCATCAGTTCAACAATAAGCCCGAGTACCTTATTGTTGAGATTAAGCATAGTTCAGTTAAGATGCTTCTTGTCGTCGTCTACCGCCGACCTCATGCAGCATATCCAGTCGAGCTTTTTGAGTTGCTGGCGGAGTTGCGGACAAGCTATACTGATGTTATTATTACGGGTGATTTTAACTTTCCAATGCACCGTATTCATGCAGACTCTACGTACTTTAACAACCTTCTTTCGGAACAGAACCTAACTCTAGTCCAGTCTGAACCAACGCATCATATTTTTAGGGATGACGGTACTTGTTGTAGTACCTGGCTGGACCTCTTTATTGTTCCATCCAGTGATGTAGTGCGTTCATATTTTAAGACCGACACGCCACTTGCGACCGGTCATGATCTGATCTCATTAGAGTATAATTTCCCATCGTTGGCTACTAGAAATAAGGAGATACATATTCGTAATCTCAAACGAATCGACCTTGGTTGTTTTCTTGACGATTGTGCCTCTAGGTTTAAGGATGTCTTTCTGGTTGAGCCGTTTATTAATGAAAGTACTCAATCCACACAGGATCTTTCATCACAGGCTGCATTCCTCGCACAGAGGCTTAGTGCAACCTATGACCTTCACGCCCCATATCACAGAGTGATTCTTCGCACGCGTAACAAACCGTGGATCTCGCATGACATCCGCATGCTCATGGATGCCAAACGCGCGGCTTACCATAGAGCTTGTTCCACTGGAATTCGTGCTGATAGAGTAAACTACGTTGCTTTAAGATCTCGGGTGAGCAACACTATTGACTCTGAAAAGAACCGCTATTACTCGACTTTGCTCGAGTCCAACCCGGACCCCAGTGCGGCGTGGAAGGTACTAAAGCGGATGAATATTTCAGCATCAAAATCTCCCTCGCCATTAAAGTATTTTAGTCCAGATGAGCTGAATCTGCATTATGCAAATGTTTCGCGCACGACGTCCCCCCTACAACCATCAGACATTACTGACACAGCTAATCGCCCACTTCGGAGTGACCTACCCAGCTTGTTTGAGTTCTCTCCTATTACTGGAGCGGATGTTGACCGGGTCTTTGCGAAGTTTTCGAAGAATTGCACAGGTCCTGACTCCATATCAACCGATATGCTACGTATCGCTTATCCGGCGCTACGCCCTTACCTGGTGGAGATGTTCAACCGTTCGATTGAGCAGGGAATCTTTCCGGACTGCTGGAAGCAGGCGTCGATTACTTCTCTATCCAAAGTGCACCCGCCAAGTTCTCCGTCTGATACAAGAACAGTTGCTCTTCTCCCGGAGATTTCTAAGCTTCTTGAACGGTTGGTCCATGAGCAGCTATTCGAGTACTTGAACTTGCACGATCTTCTTGATGCGCAACAGTCTGGCTTCAGACCGTATCACTACACAGACCGCGCTTCTGGGGTTTACAGAGGAGGTGAGGATAGCGATGGGGAAGCGGCAACTTACCCTGCTAATTCTATTTGATTTTTCTAAAGCTTTTGACACTGTTTCCCACAAGCTTATTCTTCACAAGCTTCGAGCCCTGAACTGCTCTGATCGTGTGATCAAGTGGTTTGCGAGCTATCTGATAGGCAGATCTCAGGTTGTCAGAGGAGATGATATGTCAACATCTGCCCCAATAGAGACATTTGCAGGTGTTCCGCAGGGTAGCGTTCTTGGACTGCTTCTCTTTTCGATCTTTATAAATGATCTCTCGTCTTCTCTTCACTTTGCCAAACATGGCATTTACGCTGACGATACGCGCATTTACTTGCACTGTTCGCCCAACGAGCTAGATGCACACATTGGCATGTTAGCGTGCGATGCATCACGGGTCTCGGAATGGGCGCGAAAGAATATGATTTGTCTGAATGCAGCAAAAACCAAGCTGATGATCTTAGGTAGCCAGCCCTTCATTTCCAGACTTGATTTGGCTTCTCTGCCAGTGATAAAGATTGATGGTGTTGATATTGAATATTCTAGCCATGTTAAGGATCTGGGTGTCCAATTGACGTCAACGCTAAACTGGACTCGTCATGTCTCTCAGATCTCTAGCAGGGTGAATGGGGCGCTTTATTCTATCAGGTTTCACAGGCATGCGCTGTCTCGTAGTCTCAGGCAGCGGCTTGTGGAGTCTCTTATATTTCCTCATTTTGACTACGCGTGTCTAGTTTACAATGACCTGCCGAAGGAACTAAATCTAAAACTTCACAGATTGCTCAATCAGTGTGTCCGTTTTGTTTATGGATTCATTCCTTGGAGGGCTGCCGTGACGCCCTATAGACTAGCGATTGGCTGGTTGACGGTTGACGATAGGCGTCTTTTATTCATGGCCCCCCTTGCTCGCTCGGTGCTCATATCTGGTCGGCCAATGTACCTGGCAAATCTGTTTAGGTTAACATCTGATGCTGTAGACAGACGTGCTATAGCTCGACGACCTCCAGCGCCTCTCATTATCCCTCTAGCAAACTCAGGTGCAATTGACGGCTCCTTTCATTATGCTGCCTCAAGTTTTCTCAATGTATTGAGCAGTCACAGTGTAGTGTTTACTGAGTACTCACTAGCTAGTTTTAAGAATTCCGTTCGCAAGTTCCTGATACGCCAGGAAGTTGAGCAATGGCTCTCCAGGGTTGATTGTGATGCGAGCCTTGCTCTAAACCCGCTTCCACACAGCAGCGTGCCATAAAATGTACTTAACGATCTCGTGAATATGCCTTAATTAATGCGTGAGTTTCTGTTATTATTACTGCGTTATTTGTTATACTATTGGTACAGACTCTACACAGAAACTGCGCAGACACTAGTCAAGGGCTAGTCACTTAATCCAGCTAAGCTCTAAGCGTTGATTGTAAGCATCGACTTAATTAATATTGAGAGAAACTATTGTTTGTTAACGCGAATTTTTACGCTTATCTGTTATGAAGAAAAAATTATTTTGTTACTTTTGTATATTGCACTCAGGGCTGTATAGGGTTATACCCAGTGGCCTTAACAATAAATCTAATCTAATCTAGTCTAATCTCTCTCATACACACACACGCAAGTGAGGAATTGGAGTATGACTTCTGCGACTGCTAAAGGTATCAAGAAGAGCGAGAAGAACTCGAGGGATACCTTCAAAAGAGAGTAACCCCTGAAGCAGTCATGGCGGATATGCTGACCTCGATAGATGTATGGTGACCAGTCAGGAAGTAAGTAGCAGACATCCGAAAGAAGGTCAAGAAGGACAAGGAAGAGAGGAAAAGAAGGAGAGGCTGAGTGTACGAAAGAGTATTGGTGAAGATGTGTGTGTGTGTGCTACCAGTATGAGAAAAAAAAAATAAACGCGTGCACGCGCGCTTAGATAAGGACGTGTGCGTGTTGGTAAAGGTGCCAATGTGGAATGATCGTAAATTAATAGTTACGTGTGAATGGGTAAGTATATGTGAGGGGTGAGTGTTGGTGGGTGTGTGCGTCTGCATGGGTATGTGTAAGAGTGAGTGTTGGTGATTGGGGCAGTGTGTGTTGTGCGTTGGATAGGCTGACGTCGAACGCTGACAATGAACGACGACTATGGAGATGACGACCGCATCAAATAGGAGCGGTCACATGCCGTATGCGTGGATAAGAGGACACAGAAGATGGAGCCAGATTCGCATTTACTAAGAGTCATTGAAGGCAAAGGTAGTCGTTTCGGGTTTAGATTAGGTGCATTAACCTGGCCTAAAGACGAATGGGTTTAGTCGGTGCGAATCCGACAAACGGCTGACATCCGGGATGGGGCCGTTCCAACGAACCCATAAAATGAAGTCATGCTATAATCTTTATAAGATTTTTCGTAATACTTTTTTCTCCATTAGAAAATAAAACAAACACACACGCATACATACGGGCTTTTTCTCAAAACAATTGATTCGAACTTCTATCTCACCAAATGTATCTTATAGAAGTATTAACGAAACTCAAAATTTTACTATTACAAAGCTTCTTCTAAAAGGGAGCCACATACAGAAGAATCTCGCATTCAAGCTATATTATTATAAAACATATATATTAACATATCTATACTTAGGAACGCTTTTATTTAGAAGTAAAATTTTTAGATTTTCTTACTATTCTTAAATCTGATATGAGAAATCAAGTTCACATGCGAAGTACGATACGCTAAAGATGATTCTCAATTTTCTTACGTAAATATGAAGTATTATTTTTTTGCCTTATATGGATACAAGGACTATAAAATTTTACATGGCATGTCTAATTTCAGTTATGACAGCAAAAAAATATAATTTATAATTGCAGGTAAACATAAATTTTTTTAATTTTACCAGAACTAATGCTGAAGTTGTATATCTCTAAAGTTAAAACTCTAAGGGATTCTTGGTTTTTCAGTTTATGTAAGAAAGAACGTTGTAATCGTTTAAAAATATTTCCTCTTACTCCAGTTCCAGGCAGAAGAGATCTATGAAAATAAATAATGTAAATATTAATTAATTTAACGTATTACGTCATATGCAAAGAAAATCTTGCTAGTTTATCGCACAAAAACTTTTATCCAATCATTGCATTCTTACAAATAATACATTTATCTTATAAGAATATACTTATAAGATAAATGAATATACTTTATATTTGTATGGCGCGGGCGGAATGACGTCTTATTCAGAGATTTTCTTATACTGTTTTATAAGTAATGTTACTCTAGTACATTATTTCTTTAGAACAATATTTTTCAATACAAGTTATAAATTAGTTTAGAAATTATAGTTAGAAATTATATTATATACTATTGTCTATCCTAATCTATTATGGTTATTAAGAAGTATAAGAACAAATGTAGGTAAAAGTATAAATCTATACCCTGTTGAAATAATTGGACGGATATACAGGTGGGTAATCCACATGGATTTTCAGACGGATATAAAACAGACGAAATGGCAGGGATTCCGTATGTATACCCTCATAGATCATAACAAAATACAGATGCGTAATCAAGGTGGATTTTTTGGTCAAAAATCCAGCTCATAATGGTTGAAAAAAAATCGCAGGGTCCTGGGCTCGAACTCGAAACCTATGGATTTCTAGATCGCTGAGCCATATCTCAATTACTGTTTACTAATGGCTATTTTAACGATTTTCGAAATTTTCAGCTTAGGTGAAGTAGTGCTTTTTTGGTATTAATATTGGAGGGAAAAAGTAACTTGTTTCTGATTTTTTAATGTCGATTTATTGGTATAAGTTTTTAACATTTATCATGATGACCTTCCTCTATTTTTCTTGTAAAACCATAATTCTGCCACTGTTGAACTTGGACGTTCTTGGGTGAAAACTAAATAAGTGATTTTTACAAGCCTTTTTGATGCCAAATTTACGCCTTTAGAAGCCAACTTAATATCAGAGATTGAGACAAAAGGTAGCCGGACAGGCCGCGGTTCGGGCTATACGGAGGATACATTAAAACGTTCATGCTAACCACCTTTTCTATTTAACTCTTCCCAATTTTCAATCCCATCAATCTGCCATTGTTGATGGCAGCCATTTGTCAATAACTTTTTAACAAAACCAGCATTTTTATAATATTCTACAGGAACTTTCTTATTAAAATCATATAGAAAAAGTTGTAAATCACCAAAACTATCAAAGTATGTAACTTCATTACCATTCTTTCGATAAGCTACCCAGTGTGTGTCGGATCCACTTGCATCATCCAGATTTAAGATTGCCGATTCTTTAGCTCGACAACCATTTGAAGGTAGGGCATTTCGCATAAAAACTCCACGAAAATTTGTTATTTTCATCAATTTTGCATACTTTAGTAGATCATAGTCGGTGAGTGCACGTTTTGGCAATCTTATTTAATCGAAGTTTTTTTTTCCACATTGTTTTTTTTTGTTTTGTTTGAGAAAGATACCAAAACCTTCATAATGAGGTTTCGGAAACAGTCCCTCACCAAGTGTCAGCATTCCCATTTTTTCATTGTGTCTTTTTTGCTCTTCCATTTGCTTCTTAGCAGTGTTTGCCCTATTTATTGCTTTTGCGATTCCTGCAGCTCCTCCTGCAAGTGAGCCGATTGCACTAAGACCAGCAAAAAGTGGAATGAGTACTGGAAGAAAGCAACCTACTTTGCTGGGAACAGGCAATATGCGTGGAACACTAACTTTACTTTTCCCACCAAGTTTTTTCACATGCTCACGAGCAGTTTTTAGCGCTGACCTAATCATAGAGCGAGTGTCTTTGCCAGGAATAATAGATTTTTCTGCTGACTTGATCAATCTTTTTAGTGTAATCTTTTTCTTAGGTTTGAGAGATCTACCTCCTACTCCAACACCCATACCGAGCTTCGATTTTAAATTCATAGTATTTGCTATGGCAAAAACTGTTGCTCTCTCTTTCAAACCAGCGTCTCTAGATTTTACACTTTTCAACGCCTTCTCTGCTAAAATTTTATCAGCTGTGTTTCTCTCTTGAATGTTGTCAAGATTTTTCGAGTAGGCAATGTCGTGTTCCTTGCAAGCAGGGTCCAAAGGATTGATTCCCAGATCTCCACGAGCTAGGCGTTTAGCAAGTTTAGTTCAATGGGTAATTTGTTGATCAATTTATTCACCAAACCTGAACCTCTTTTTTTTCTGCATGATGCTAGCTCTTAGCGAGCTCATGCTAGATTAACTGGAAAAAACTATAAATGCTCACATTTATAGTATCTCGGCTCAGTCGTCATATGAAATAGAAGTATGATGGATCTTAAGAAGCAGTCAGCAAAATTGCCAGTGATTAATTTTGATTTTTTAACGTAGCAGAAAAAACAGCAAAATCGTCACGGAAAATTATTACCCAGCGGTATAAGAGCAGTATTTTGAAAATATGACATTTGAAAATATTTACGTATACTCAAAATCTCTAAATTAACCAAAATATAAATTTTTGGAGCAACTTGTTGAGCCATTGGAAGGAATCAAGTACTTACCCTTTGGTGAACACGATCTCAACCAAATTCAATTTTTGTCTTTGATGATATTGCTTGTGAAAAGCAGGATAATGTCAAAGCTTTTTACTGCATGGGTAAGCATAAAAGTGTAGATTGCTTTTATTTGTGTCAATCGTATGCACAAGTACCGAAACACTTGGTGCGTGACAATGTCAATTTATTGGTAATTTTTCGACAAGATGATATGAATTTAAAACATGTTTACAACGATCATGTAAATACAGATATGACATATCAACGTTTCAAAGCATTTGTTCAATATGCTGGAATGATGTCAATCGTAGTTTTCTCGTCATAGACAAAGATCGTCATATCAATGATGGTCGCTACAAAAAAGGCTTTGATCAGTTTGTAATAAATATACAGAATACTGAAGCAATTTAGCATTCAGTTGTGAGACTTTCAACTATCAAGATGTCTACTGATTTTAATAAAGAAACTGCAGTCCTACGTGAAGTTAAGAAAGCTCGAAACGCTGTAAAAATAATGTATGATTTATTAAAATTGAATAAATTAGAAGCGGAAAAAAGTTTGAATGACTCGTTCAAACCGATTGTGAACCCTTTAGAAAAGCTCATTAGTGTAAGTGAAAAAAGTTTACCACTGACAGTAGTTAAAAAAGAAAAAAGAAAAAAGAGAAAATTGGATTGGATTAGAAAAAAAAGGACGGCAATGAAGACGACGATGACGATGGCGACGATGATGATGACGACGATATCAGAGAATCAGCTTTTGAATCAGCTGTAGGTGATTCAGATATTTCAGATCAAGAAGGTACCATTATTAAAGATGATACTGATGATTTGGAAAAAAGTGATAGTGTTGATGAAAATGTTCAATTGTTGTTAAATGGGAAAGTAGAAACCTTAGATACAATATATGGAGTGCGAAAAATGCGTAACGATTCACTAATGATTGGAAATACTCCTATAAGTTTTAAAAAAGATAAAATCATCATCGGTGAGAAAGAGTACGAAAAAACTTCAGGTCTAGTGGAATTATTTTTCAAGAAATATCCTGATGATAATTTAATCACTAATGATGATAAAAAAAAATGATACGATTGTAAAGGCTACAAGTGTACTCAAAAAATACTATGATCCTGTGGGGGATGTTTGTGAAAATACAAGTAAGAAATATACCGATTTTGTGAGTAAAATTCTCAAGATTCCACAAAGTAAAACTGGTAAGGGACTCATGTCATATAAGATTGCTTATAAAAATACTCATATAGATTACATTTATTGGGATGACCCAAACGAGCTTGTAGATCGTTTAAGATAACTTTTAGCCGAAACAACTGCTGGCAATAATAACCACATAAACGAAATACAATCAATCATTGAGGAGCTAACTGAAGCTAAAATTATTGATTCAGTAGCAAAATGAGCATCGACGTGTTTGGACGTAGATTGGTCCACGCAGACGTATCTCGAGGACCACCTGGACTAGGATTCAAGCTGACCACTGAAGGAAATTTTGATTTAGAAAATTGAAAACTGTGTAATGTAGGTAGCGCTACAGAGCAAGATGATGCTATGAATTTAAAGTCTGTGAAAAATATGATTAAACAAAAAGCAGAAAAAATTATTCAAGATTTCCAGGCAATAGAGAATGTGTTAAATAATAAAGTTGTAAACATTGAGTCTGAGCTTTCTAGGATAAATAATACGCTATCACATTTACAAGAGAAATAAATCTTAAATTCTGCAATAAATCAGTATGAAAGTGGGACTAGTGGAGGAACTTCATAAACCAGCTAGACGAAATTATCCACGTCGCTCATTTCTTGTCAAAGAGCGAACCTCTTCGTTGGTTCATTCCTATCGTCAATAGGAATGAAACCTGCTGAAGTGAATAGAGACAGAATCAAACGTATACTTGATCGAATTAACAAAAAACCAAACAGTTTGTTTAAACGTGCTAAATTTAAAGCTGGTGATAAAGTACGTGTGAGCAGAAACAAGGAGATTTTCGACAAAGGATATATACCTAATTGGTCAACTGAAGTCTTCACAATAACGAGAGTTTCGCCTACAAAGCCCCGCACATATCATCTCAAGGATTATCAAGACAAGCCGATAGCTGGGAGATTCTATGAGGAAGAACTTCTCATGACCAAATATTCAGATATCTATTTGATTGAGAAGTACGACGTGCTGCCTCCAAGCAGCGCGCACGCAACTCTTGCGCATCTTATGCGCTCGATTTATTTATTTGTCGAGGGACTCGACGTGATCACCTTAGCTTGAGAGAGCTGGGAAAGAGGAGGGAGAATAATAATACGAATTTTAATAAACGATACTATATTTCGCCCAAAACCCCTCCGTACAACGTGGTGGCTACGTAAGCCTCCCACGCGTTTCACAGCCACGCAGGCCCTTCTCGCTCTTACTACCACACGCAGGCTCGGTGCTCTCCCGGTGCGTAAGCACCTGGTAAACAGCCAGCCAACCTCTCTCGACACACACGCCGATCTAGCGCAGAGCCAGACCGTGCAGCTGGCTGCCGCCGGCAGCGCTCACTCACTCTATCTCTCGCTTTCTCTCGCACACACGCACGCGCGCCCGACTCGCGTTGGCCCTTTCATCAGCAACGATGCGCAGGGTCAAAGCTGGACCTGCCGTACCGCGTACACTCACTCGCCGTCT
This sequence comes from Muscidifurax raptorellus, assembly GCA_020010945.3. Classification (NCBI taxonomy): domain Eukaryota; kingdom Metazoa; phylum Arthropoda; class Insecta; order Hymenoptera; family Pteromalidae; genus Muscidifurax; species Muscidifurax raptorellus. Next base: position 47,760 of record JAHUUD020000034.1, read on the forward strand.
CTCTCTCTCTCTTCCTCTCCCTTTCTCCCTCTCTCCCTCTCCCTCTCCCTCTCCCACTCCCTCTCCCTCTCCCTCTGCCTCGCCCTCTCCCTCTCCCTCTCCCACTCCCTCTCCTTCTCCCTCTTCCTCCCCCTCTCCCCCTTCCCCCCTCTCCCTCTCTCCCCCTCCCCCTCTCCCTCTCCCTCTCTCCCTCTCTACCCCTCCCCCTCCCTCTCCCTCCCCCTCTCCCATCCCCAGATGCTCAACGCATCTCGCGGGCCCGTTCACGTAAGAGCCGCTCTGATTGGCTCACAGTCCGCGCGAGCCTGTTGAGCCTCGCGTTGCAGTCAGCCGATAGGCTGAAAACCGCGAGACGCTGGCTCTGGCTTCGCACGCTATCCCGCGCTCCTGCTGCGCCGATTTCTCAGAAATCGCGCGGCAGGCACGCCAACAAGCTAGCCCGGCGCCGCTTCACCGAAAAACAATTTGGCTCTCGCACTGTTTACGTGCGGCTTAGACTCGCCGAATCGGTCAGAAATTTTCCGACTCGACACGGTTGCGACGTACAACGTCGCAGAAGGTTTTGAAAAAAGTGGCAATAGAGTTTATGTAAAATGGTTAGGTTTTGGTAATACTCACAATAGTTGGATAAATAAAAATGATATGTAAACGAAAATAAATTTATGAAATATATGTTGTTTATTGTGCATTCATTTTACATTTCCGTTAATTTTTTCAAAAGTACTAGCATTATAATCTCATTTGTTTGTACAATTCTTCGTCTGAAACGATGTCGATCACGTGCTGCTTGCTCCCACTGACTACATCGAGCTTGCTGATATGCGAATTTCAAGGTATACATTATGTGAGTGGTTGGCTCATCCTTAAATCGTACACACTTTTTGCTGCAATGAAACGTTTCTACATTTAATTTTGTGTAAAATAAGTGTGTATAGTTAATTTTAACTTACCCATTTTGTTTTATTTTGTAGTGGCCCCAGGCTAATGTATCTGTACTGTTATCTTGAAGGAATCTCTTATCGTCGTAAGGACTAAGTGCAACCTTTCTCTTTCTAATGGTCTCGACGTTATGAAGTTTCGATCTTATAGCGTACTGCTCTCGACTATGAATGCAAGAATTCTTGAGACAATCCAAATAGTCGTTGAATTGGATAGTTTTCTTAACAATAGAAGCCTTGATATCCTTAATTTTTTTCATAGAATCCTGATTATTAACACGCGTACTGTACATTTTGCTTCTTAATCCGAGAAACTCTGTGAAAATTTGTCCATTACACTCATCTTTCATGAGACCTATAATTTTTGTATTAACTCGTGGCATATTAAACATATTGTCTTGAGGATAATCTGACGTATCAAATAGGTGAATATTTCGTTTCATTTCTTCATAAAAATCATCACATTTAATAGTATAGATGAGACTATCAGTATCTGTGTAGAGTAATCTTTGTACATTTTTTACATATACCATCATCTTTGTACATTTTTTACATATAATTATAATGAAAATCATACATGTGTGTCTTCGAGAGATCTAGAACTGTAAGTCCAATATAAATTGGTTTATTTATCAATAAACCCTGTGAAAGAGCTTGTTTTAGAGCAGTGTAATAAATAACGTAATTTTTTTCGGATGAAAAGTAGCCAAAAGTTTTTCTTGCTTAGATCCTGAAGGTTTTGCATGCTCAGGACAGAACGGTAAATCGTTATGACTATCATGCAACTGACTTGGACAATCTATATCAACTTCTAAAATGTAGCCATATGGATCATCAGGTGCTGTGATAAATAAGTCGAAATCATTAAAATCGTCAAGCCATTCAAACTCGTCGTATGGAAGATATTGCGAAAGGCTATGTCTGTATAAATTATTTGCATCTAAATAAATCAAGTACTGATTTTCTTTATCTTTATCATATTTATCGAGCATATATTTATGATTTGCTGTTGCATAACGATTTGAACACTGCCTTAGACCACCTCGGATTCCACGCTCAATGAAAAGTACCATATCGATATCTGTTAAAAGTTTTAATTGTACACCCGTATGTTTGAGCATTGCATCCCAGGAGAAGCCTGGTGTAGTGTAATAGTGAGCAGGATCGAGACTGTAAACACTCATGGTCTGGTCTCGAAAATTTTCGAAAACGTCACCCAGTAGCAAGACATCAGTTTTCATGTAGAGGTCAGAATATTCACCAAGTGTTTTTACGTTAAACGTCTTCCATACATTTTGAGCATGTACATAATCCTTGTCAGATATATGTGAATCATTGAGAGTACTGAAAAAGTCCTCTTTTTCAGGTAACTTATACTCTTCTAGCTTTTGCCATGAACTTATATACTCATAAGGCAAAACACCTTTTCTTGTTAACAAATCAATTTGTTCTCTGCTAAGATGACTAAATTCTTTATTTACAATTTTATAATCCTGCAGATATGATGCTAACCTATCAAGTGATGAAGGCATAAATCTAAACGAATCAAAAAATCTAAATTTAACTTTGCTATTTTCAACATGTTTTGAAAATGAAATATACTTTTCCTTTGTTAAAGGTAGTAAATCAATTTGTCCTGGAAAATGATTTGATACATCAAATATGATAAAATGTGCATCATAACCACTCAAATTATGAAACACGACTGGTACTATTTTTGAATCTTGATAGTTTAAATTACAGCTAACGTGTGCAGGTCCTCGATATTTTCCAGTAAGATGACAGTGATCAATCACCTTGACATCATTATTTAAAGTTTTTTTACATATATGACAAGTATTTGAATTATAATAATGCTTTATTTCAGCTTGAGATAAAACTGGCATAGGTAGAGAATTTTCATGTAAAGCAGTTTATCTGTTTTTCAATATTTTTCAACTGCTCAGCGTGAAATATTTAATGATCAGTGTCCTGTGGAATCCGAGGGAGAGGATCAGGAAAACTTAGTATCATTGTATCTGCGGACTCGGATGTAAGGGGCGAATCAAAGGCCCATGTAGAAACAACGGATAAAAAAGTGAGTTTTAAAATTCAATCGTCACCTGAACGCGAATCTACTCGTGAGTTTTTATTACATGAGAATGAAGCTCGATTAGAACAAAACCCTAAAGGCGTTCCTAGTTGTCCAGAAATTATGATTTCTTTGGCGGATAGTCAAACACTTGCGCTGGTTGATACGAGCAGCAAAGTCACGTGTGTTTCCGGGAATTTGTTTGATGAGCACGTGGCAGCCTGGAAATCATTACCTATTCTCCCTGTAGTCGGACTCCATGCCGTAGGGTTTATCGGTGAGAGATCAGCTATTATTAAAAGGCAAATTCACCTACCGATAGCGTTGGGGGGCTACAAAGCGGATTTTAACTTCTTGATTATCCCCAAACTGCTTTGTCCATGCATACTGGGAGTAGATTTCTTGGCACAATACAGGTGTTCTACTGACCTCGGAGGGTACTATCTCTCTCTCTTCATACCTGAAAAGCAGGCTAATCTCAGAATCCCTTTCAAGGAAGGTGCCCTTGACCAGAAGGACCTACTGGAAGTCCGCGCCTTCTACAGTGAAATTCAAATTCATGAACTAGAGTACCCTGCTACGCTCGCCACTCAGTGTGATGATCTGCAGGACAGGGAGATTGATGCAAAGTTAGATCAAATCGATTTCCAGGGAACTTCGGAGAGACAGGCTTTAAGAGATCTGATCGTTCGCTACAGAAGTATCTTCAGTAGGACGTCTGGGCGCTTCTTGTCATACGAATATAAATTCAATATTCTTGAAAATACTTCCTTCTTTAAAAAATCTAGACCTGTAGCTATCCAGCAAAGGCCAGCCTTGAGAGCTGAAATTCAGCGTATGGAACGGTTGGGTATTATCGAGCGAAGTAACACATTGTATATAAATCCCATTGTGCCTGTTTTCAAGAGCGATCACTCCATACGAGTATGTTTAGCAGCTTTGGATTTGAATAACCAAATTCAGTCAGATTATGACAGGCCAGATGATATTGACCAGATATTTCAAAAATGTCATCAGTTTAAAATCATGTCGAGCGTGGATCTAGTGGCCAGCTATTGGCAAGTTCCACTGGCTCTGGAGAGTAGGCCTTATACAGGATTCATGTTTGAGGGTAGGACCTATCAGTTTTGTGCTGTACCTTTTGGCACTAAAGTTAGTTGCGCAGCCTTATCCCGAGCAGCCGAGTGTGTTCTCCAGGGCCTAGACGACTTTCTGATAGATTTTGCAGATGATTGGCTGTGTGTATCACAGAATTTTGTTGAGCACTTATATCATCTTGATCTGTTATTCGATAGATGTGCGCAAGCAGGCATAACACTCAATTTTGAAAAGGTTAAGTTCTGTCGTTCGGAAATTAAGTTCTTAGGATACGTCTTGACGGACAAGGAATTAAACCTGATCCCAATAAACTTCAAGGTATTCTCGATTTTCCTCCACCAAGGAATGCTAAGCAGTGGAAAGGTTTCCTTGGTTTGATTAACTTCTCCTCACGTTTCACGCCGCTTCTGGCGCAAACTATAAATCCGCTGTTGCGACTCCCAAAGAAAGGAACAAAATGGTTGTAGACTGAGAAGGATTCCAAAGTTTTAAACGAGGTAAAACACCTTTTCTGTGAATAAACTCTACTTCATCATCCTAACTTATCACTGCCTTTCATTGTTTGCACTGACGCCAGTTTATCAGGACTAGGCGCCTTGTTGTATCAAAAGGATGAATTAGGGGAAAGGTACCTAATCTCATGTGCTAGTCGAAACCTTAGGGGGTCTGTGGTTAACTATTTTACTACAGAGCTTGAGCTCTTGGCCGTTGTATGGGCTCTTCAGAAGTTCCGATCCTTTTTGTTATGTTCAGGGGTTATTATCGAGACTGACCATAAAGCACTCTCGTTTTTAATGACCAGTAGATTTTTAAATAATCGACTTACCAGGTGGATTTTAGCTATCCAGGATTATGCTCCGTCCATTAAATATGTTCCTGGAAAGGATAATGTTGCTGCAGATGCTCTCAGCAGACTCAGAATCGAGGGGCAACAGGGCAAAGGATCCTCAGAGGTTTTCATTGGCCTCTTACTGTCAAGGTCACCTAGTGGTCAGCTCAAAAGAAAAGTTTCAGAACTTGCTGTTCAACAAAGGTCGGACCCCAAGTATGGCCGCATTATTGAGGTTCTGTCTTCAGGAGGATCCCTTCGTGATTTTGAGCTGGTGAACAGTCTCTTAATGAAAGGCGGGGTTGCTCATCAGCGAGCTGTCCTCCCCACTGACTTGGTTAGGGACATGATCATTGAAACTCATGAGGTGTACGGGCATATTGGCGGTAAAAAGTGCGCACGGATGATATCAGAATCCTTCTATGTGCCTAACATAAAATCAAAAGCTAACAAAATCCTACGCGTGTGTGAGTCTTGTCATAAAATATGCTGACCTTGACATTCCCATTGAGTTGAATTACAAATTTTAATAAAACTGAGAAAATTTAATAACTATAGTAATAAATATTTGCGACTTTGCCTTTCGCTATATACTCAAAATAATAAGGTTTTTTTTGTTACACTCAATTCTCCACTTCAATTCACATTTCACTTGAGTCCTGACAAAGAGAGGAGGGGGCAGTGCGACAGCAGATTTCAGTTCACCTAGTCCGCGTTGTTAGAGTAATTTTTGAATCCTCGCACGGTTCAGTTTTAAGAATACGCATTTTTTGACCTGTTTACGAGCGCATCGAGTGTTCCCGTGGATCGCCGTGCAGAGCGTGGAGCTGGGCAGGCATTCTTGATCTACCTACCTAAGTGAGCAGACGCAACACTTATTGAAGATACAGAATCATCCACCGTCCGGTGTCTCCAGTTGAGACAACTCCTGGTTAGCACCTCTGAGAAAACTCCTCTCAGTTTCAACGTGTTATCTAACTTTTATGTCAGAGCAGAAGGGATTAAGACTTTCAGACCAAACCCTCGTAATCACACGTGTGATTACAGCTCGCTAACTGATAAACACCCTCGACGGAAAGTAAAAGTACGGTGAGGAGTATTATCTCCGAAACTGTCCACTCAATTTGACTACGCCCGACTAGAGTGGTTTTTCTAGAGCGCAATGCGTTACTTGAACACGAGTTCAAGTATTAAACTCTTTCTCGCTACACTTTAACATTTAAACCATTTATCAGACTAGTGTTCGCAATTAATTTTATTCTTGCATTACTTAATACGTGGTCGTGAGTGTTCGTATAAACAGTGCCGTGTTGATAGCGACTCGCCTGCGGAGTATGATCTCAGCACGTACGTAGAGGTTTTTTCTCACGGGCTCGAGCTGCACACACGAGATACACTGTGCGACGTCCTTCGCAATTCAGTTATAAAGTCACCGCGAGTGTTATTTTGAAATCCTATGAACAACAAATATCTGGTGAACGGCTTACTGCTTCTCTTTTCTTTATGTTCTGTATGTTGCCAATAACTTCAAGATCATTGACTTAATGCAGACGAAAGTAAGATCGTCTAAATATTGCATTTAGTTATTATTTCCCATTCAAATAAATAAACGCATATTTTTGTTGTATACCCTAAAATAATTAATAACTGTATACCATTATTTTACCACACTGTCGTTACCTCAAATCCTGTTTTCTCTAATAACTATCCATTGAATAGACTAGTAAATTATATGCTCGTTCTATGTAACTTAAACACACAAAATATATTGAAGCAGTCTATGTAAGTTTTCAATACAATTTTGAGAGGACATTAAAGAACTCGCAATATATATTATGATGTTTATATTCACTTATATAGACACTTTTTAGAGACTGTTTTCTGAAAACTTTTAATGTGCACATTCAATGTTACTACACCGAGAGCTAGGATTTGAATGGTCTCCGTGGATCAGTGAGAGTGTCCGAAAAGCTTGGCTCGACACATGTGGATGCAACAATTGTCACATAAACTAGACCTATCAGTTTAAGGGATGGGAAAACTCTAGAAATCTGAGAGACTACGGGGGAAGATTCTTAAACGCATTTCTTTTCCTTTAAGTGTTTCTTTTCTCAAATTATATAAAATTTAAACATTTTTTTAAATTAAAAAAAACAATGTTAATTATACCTGTCAAGCTGTATGCCACTTATCCAGACTTTTTAATAATTAGCGCGAAAAACTTATAATAGTCAGACTTTATAAATGTATACAATCAAGCCAAATAATAATACATTGCGTTTTTCGAACAGGCTTATATATCATGAAAATTGAAAGAGTGGGGGGGGGGTTATTTCAATGTATATTAAGCACTTGTAACCCTTTGATGTACCGCAAGACTTTAGGGATCGAAGGGTTTGATATCCAAAGAAAAAATCGATGCACATCTTTGATGAACCGCATGTGTTTTAGCCCTGCTAAGGACTAGGCGGTGCGTGAGGAATAGTTTCGGATAGCTAGTCCGAAGAAATCTTTGATGAACCGCATGCGCTTACGCATGTGCAGATCATCAATAGCGCACAGGACCGTTGCGTTTTGATGTACTGGTAAGTGATGTAGTAGGTGTCTAGGCGGTGAAAATCGGTGCACCCACGTCTGAGTGGAAGGGGTGCAAGTTTTGAGTGTATTTAAGCTGTGCTGCGTCCCGTATTGGTACACATTTTCGAGCTTCACACACAGTCGAGAAAGCAATTGTAAGTATACTCTAATAAATGTATTTTATCATTACATTCTCATCAATAATATTAAGCATTGAATTTTTTCATAGAAAAATGGATTTGATTGTTGATACTCAGGGCTTCAAGGGACAAAACGGCAACTTCATAATCAAGGAGTTGGCATACATTAATCCTAACGAGCCAGCAGCAGTAGCTCAACTAGCAACGTTTCAATCGCCGCACTCTTGGTACGACTTGCCGCATGACCTCAAGTGTGACAATCTATGGCTGAAATACTCGTTTCATGGATTGAATTGGAGCGACGGTGATCTTCAATACGACAAGTTGATTGAGTTTTGCTCCAACCTTCTAGACTTATCACCTATAAGGAACATCGTTGTTTGGGTAAAAGGTGTGCAGAAAAAGGAGTGGCTGCAGCCATATTTTCCAGATATCTGTAACATAGAAGATCTCGGCTGTCCATCCTTAAAGACACCAGGATTTCAACCTCCGCTGGTTTGTACACATCACCTTCCTGACTGGAAGGAGAATTGTGCAGTTCAAAACATCTACGCTATAAATAAGTGGCTCTCGACGATACGCCAAGATATTCTCTGATCGCTCCATTTGTGTGAGCATTACACATCGAATTCTGATTCAACGACATCGACATTAGACGTATAATTTATTATGTAAGTATGATATATTCTAATAACTAATACATAAATATAATAAACTTATATATATTGTTTCATTATTTTTACAGAATGGACTCGCTAAACGCCGTGGCAAAAACTTCACCATTCCTGCCTACGAAAAAAATTAAGGATTCGGAGATCAACAAAAAGTACAAGATAACAAAATGCAAGAAAATTCAGACCAAGTTCGGTGTGAGGATAGTGCTAGAGTTAGATGAAAGTTTCGACGTTTTCCTACCCACCAAAGTAAACACTTTCCTCATGGAAAACGCCGTCGAAGAGGAGAAGTTGAAGCTGGAGATAGAAACTAGAGATTTCTATCCCCAACACCTTGGTAACAACATTATTGAATTTGTTTAATAACAATTTATCTCCATCGCTTATAATATTAAGGATTTTTTCTCAATAATTAGAGTGTGTATGCTAAATTTTTTTAAACTATGCATAGGGGTATTGCGCTTACTAGTATTAAGGATTTTTTTATTTGCTATAGGCCGAAATCGCGATTTTCGCATTTTTAGATTAGGATATCTCGAAAACCAGAGCTGATGGAGCAATTCTGTGGCCAGATTCGTGTTCAGCGCACCAAAAACCTTCGGAAAAGTAAAGTCTGGTTTCTGGGTCCAAAATCATGTTGCCCTGTGTAATTATTAGAAAAAAATATCAATATACCTGAAGCATGTGAAGTTGGCGAATATTTATTACAACTAATAGGAGTATCCTAATATATTTAAAAAAATTGTTTCAGCTGCTAGTAATTTTTCAAAGTTTATTTAGTCTAATGTTTATTCTCCTATCGCGTAAATAATACATACAAGAACGTATACCGGAAGATAGAAGTTAACTACTACATAATTAAATGTTGTTTGTTTTTAATATATTTTTCATTTTATTTTTTATGTAAAACATATCATTTTAAAGAAATTTTACGTAAAATAATGTGAATACATACAATAATTGTATAATAGTTATATGCAAAGTATTTGTTAACTATAATTTAATAACAATAATTTAATAATAGCATCATTAGAAGTACGGTTACAGGGCTTTGCGAAACGAAAAATATTTATCCCTTCTGGAAATTGTTTGTGCTGTAATCATATGTTGAGTAAGCGTAGATATGAAGAGGAACTCAATATGATTGAAGTATTTTCTAACACAAGTTTTTTGAATTCAACTGAAATATCAAGATTTATGAATGCAATGTCAAGTACAGGTACATTGTTAGATAAGGTAGGAACATTTGATATCAGTGAGGAACGTCTGAAGGTATTCACAGGTTTTTCTTTTGATAATATAACTCAATTATTTAAGATGTTGGTTTCTATGTGACAATCAGAATGTCGTAATGTGATTCAGGCTTTAGTAATTTTTTGTTTAAATTACGTACGGGAAATTCCAACAAATTGATATCTTCGATTTTTCGATTGCAACGAGAACAACAGGTATCTGACTTTTGCGATTCTGTACTTAAATCTTTTGAAAAAGATGTACTAAATATTGGATTCGGTATCAAGAGCATTCTTTGAGAATATCTTATAGCAAATCATACATCCTTAATTGCTAAAAAATTATACAATTTGAAAGATGAACTAGTTTTGGATTTTGATGGTACATATTTACGACACCAAAAAAGTACAAATAATGAGTATCAAAGAAAGTCTTTCTCTGGTCAAAAGAAAACTTCACTCTGTAAGCCTTTTACTATTTGTACTACAGATGATTTCGTTGCCGATGTTCCAGGCCCATTTTCAGGTAATCTAAATGATGCATAATTTGTATATAATGAGACAAATTATGACTGATATGCATGGGTTAAGGAGCATAATGAGACCAGGTAATATTTGTATAGTGGACCGAGGATTCAGAGATGTTGTAACATATTTAGAAGAACTAGGATTTTGAGTCCTTATGTCAGCATAAGGACTCAAAATCAGCAGCAACAACAAAAGAGGCAAATGAATCACGGTTCGTAACAAAATTAAGATGGGTTGTTGCAGCAGCTCATGGAATTCTAGGCCAAAAATACAAACTGCTGTATATCAATTTGAAAAATAAACTTCTTCCCAAAGCTGGTTTGTATTGCCAGATAGTATGTTTTTTAAACAATCAATTTGGAAAACGTTTAAACTCTGATGAAGGATCACGAACTGAAATCACTGATAGAATGCTCAGCTCTCTTGCAATAGAAAATACTTTAGCACAAGAGGTTGAAAATTCCAGATGGTCTAGAAGAAGTTCTCTATTAGTAAAACTAACGTTGGAACAACTTTTAGACTTTCCAGAGTTGATGGAAAATGATTTCAAAATATTTGTTTCTGGTACATATCAGTTAGGACAGGCCATATCCTATTTAGCTGAAATGTTATATGATTCGAACAAACTTAATGTCGAATATGTAAAATGCAGCCAGACATTATTAAAGTTCAAGTTATTCAAAAAGTTAGCCGATTTAACAGGGAACGTATTAAAATTAAAAAACTGTGCTGAATTTCCGTTTTTGATTTTTAAAATGGTCTAATTAGACCCTAAATAGGCCAAAAAAATTATTTTTTTGTAGAGTTTGTTTTTGATACGCATATGCTTAAATTTTTTCAAAATGATTCCTCAAGATGCTGCTGAATAAAAAATCGGACTACTTAAAACACTGAAATGGATGCTGGAACTTTGGGAAAAATTTTCTTTTTTTATGTCCAAAATGAAGGTTCATTTACGGATCGATATCCGTTGGGGGCCATTTTCACGACCTTATCCGGCTATACCTTTTATATGTATTATATTATATAATATATCGTGATTTGTATTTATTTTAAAATTATAAAAGAATTTAGTCATCACAACGAATTAAAAGTTTTGGTATCATTTCATTTGTCCGATGTTTCGGAAGCGATAGCCTTTCTTTTCAAGAACACTATAAACAAACTAATGATATATTTAATTAGATAAAAGTTTTGGAAATTGTATATTAACTATAAAATTGATATTATTTTTATATTGAAAATCGTTATCACAATCTTTACATAGTAAACCGAAACATAGATAGTCAAATCCTATAATAATCGACTAGCAAAGGTCACTTCGCTCGCTGACGCTCGCTCCGTTGCATTGAAATAATGACATTATTAAATATAACATTTTTAAATTAATCTTATTCGTTATTATGAAATGTAGAATTGATTTCTGAATTAATTTGAATTTAAAACATTTCAAATGTTATTATATTCAAAGAAATAATTAACAAAAGAAAGCGATTGGACGTGTTAAAGTTTTTAAAGACTTATTTTGTGTTTATATTTTTTAATAATTATATTCATAATATTGAGGTTCGATGTTTGTTTGTTATATTTTGAGAAGACCTTTTTATTTTATTGGAAACATTCCTTGCAGAATCAATGATTTTAGTATCAAATTAGTGAAGATTTATATAAAAAGCATACGTTGGAAAAGTATTTCATAAGTTTAAAATACTTTATTGAAATAAATAAATACGTTTAAAATATTTTGCTAAGATAATAAAAAAATAATAAATAAATGAGTGACATTTCCGAACTCGAAACTCATGGCCCCACAACGTACCGTGTTGTGTTTGTAGATGAATGTTTTAGCGTTTGAAAGTTTCCAGGGTTGGTTCAGTACACTTTGGATCACGATGATGGGATTCGAATTCATGACCCCTTGGGCTGGAGGCAGGTGGTTTACCACGAAGCCATCGCCGCCCTATCAACCATCTTCAAATAATAAAACAAACATTGTTACTTAAGGAGACTTATCCACTTTAAATTGTGAAAAAATAAAAAAATTGAATTTTATTTTTATAATTGTGCTAAATTGTTTAAAAAAATGGTTTAAATAATTATGCAGCTAAGAAACACTATAAAAAACAAAAAACAATTTTTTTATATATCATATATCGGGTACAACAAGTCTTCGAAGGCCAAAATTCATGATTTTTATTTTAAGTACCGCAGGATTAATTAATATTTAGGCTTCAAAGGGCACTTTTTCTTTGGTAGAAATGCTTGAAATCCATTAACTTAGGTAGTGAGTGTGGGATTTTGTAAAAGAATTTAATTTAAAAAAGTTGTTCAAAGAATAACAAAAATTTTATTCAAAAAAATATAATATAAATTCAGATATACGTAATATGTTTTAACGATGATATTTGGGTAATGTTATATTAAAAGACTTAAGCTTAATAACTTGGAATAAAAAAATAAATAAATAAAATGGATCTTTCACTGCAGAAGAATGACTGGACGAATAAAAACTAATTATTTGCGCTTTAAATAATAAATATTATTTATTTACATGAAATTTATCATCAAATTTTACATAAAGATTTCAGACATTTACATGTGAAATTTCACATGCATGAATGAAATTGTAAAATTTTATGTAAAGTTTTATGTATAATTTTACATAAAGATCTTTATGTCTAATTTTACGTGAAGATGTTTATGTCTAATTTTACATGAAATTAGACGTAAAGTTTTATTTACAATTTCATTGATGCATATGAAATTTTACATGTAATAGTCTGAAATCTTTACATAAAATTGTTAGGAAAAAATTTTAATTTAAAGAATTTGTACATGCATTATGACGCAATAAGGTTTGAGATACATTGTTTTCGTTATTTAGAATACCTTTCGTGTAGAAAATTCTATAAGGGATTAGAAGATTTGTTATGTGTGCTAAAATAAAATGTATATTTATGATTTTTGTAGCTAAACATACTCCATTTTTGGACTCCTAGGTCGTCGGGATACCATCTCCGGGGATGTGCACCTGGTATACCATCGATCTACCGTGAGCACCTGGATACTCCCTGTAGATGATGTCCCGGTGGCAGGCTGATCCTGGACTCATAAGTCGTCGGGATACCATCTCTGGGGATGTGCACCTGGTCTATCATCGATCTACCGTGAGCACCTGGACACTCCCTGTAGATGATGTCCAGGTGTCAGAGTGATCCTGGACTCCTAGGTCGTCGGGATACCATCTCCGGGAATGTGCACCTGGTGTACCATCGATCTACCGTGAGCACCTGGATACTCCCTGTAGATGATGTCCCGGTGGCAGGCTGATCCTGGACTCCTAAGTCATCGGGATACCATCTCTGGGGATGTGCACCTAGTCTATCATCGATCTACCGTGAGCACCTGGACATTCCCTGTAGATGATGTCCAGGTGTCAGGGTGATCCTGGACTCCTAGGTCGTCGGGATACCATCTTCCGAAATGTGTACCTGGTGTACCATCGATCTACCGTGAGCTCCTGGATACTCCCTGTAGATGATGTCCAGGTGTCAGGGAGATCCTGGACTACTAAGTCGTCGGGATACCATCTCTGGGGATGTGCACCTGGTCTATCATCGATCTACCGTGAGCACCTGGACACTCCCTGTAGATGATGTCCCGGTGGTAGGTTGATCCTGGACACCTAAGTCGTCGGGATACCATGTCTGGGGATGTGCACCTAGTCTATCATCGATCTACCGTGAGAACCTGGACATTCCCTGTAGATGATGTTCAGGTGTCAGGGTGATCCTGGACTCCTAGGTCGTCGGGATACCATCTTCCGAAATGTGTACGTGATGTACCATCGATCTACCGTGAGCTCCTGGACAGTCCCTGTAGATGATGTCCAGGTGTCAGGGAGATCCTGGACTACTAAGTCGGCGGGATACCATCTCTGGGGATTTGCACCTGGTGTACCATCGATCTACCGTGAGCACCTGGATACTACCTGTAGATGATGTCCCGGTGGCAGGCTGATCCTGGACTCCTAAGTCGTCGGGATACCATCTCTGGGGATGTGCACCGAGTCTATCGTCGATCTACCGTGAGCACCTGGACACTCCCTGTAGATGATGTCAGGGTGTCAGAGTGATCCTGGACTACTAAGTCGTCGGTATACCATCTCTGGGGAATTGCACCTGGTGTACCATCGATCTACCGTGAGCACCTGGATACTCCCTGTAGATGATGTCCAGGTGTCAGGGTGATCCTGGACTCCTAGGTCGTCGGGATACCATCTCTGGGGATGTACACCTGGTGTACCATCGATCTACCGTGGGCACCTGGACACTCCCTGTAGATGATGTTCAGTTGTCAGGGTGATCCTGAACTCCTAGGTCGTCGGGATACCATCTATGGGGATGTGCACCTAGTCTATCATCGATCTACCGTGAGAACCTGGACATTCCCTGTAGATGATGTCCAGATGTTCGAGTGATCCTGGACTCCTAGGTCGTCGAGATACCATCTCCGGGAATGTGCACCTGGTGTACCATCGATCTACCGTGAGCACCTGGATACTCCCTGTAGATGATGTCCCGGTGGCAGGCTGATCCTGGACTCCTAAGTCGTCGGGAAACCATCTCTGGGGATGTGCACCTAGTCTATCATCGATCTACCGTGAGCACCTGGACACTCTCTGAAGATGATGTCTAGGTGTCAGGGAGATCATGGACTACTAAGTCGGCGGGATACCATCTCTGGGGATTTGCACCTGGCCTATCGTCGATCTACCGTGAGCACCTGGACACTCCATGTATATAATGTCCAAGTGGCAGGGTGAACCTGGACCCCTAAGTCGTCGAGATACCATCTTCCGAAATGTGTACCTTGTGTACCATCGATCTACCGTGAGCACCTGGACACTCTCTGAAGATGATGTCCAGGTAACAGGGTGATCCTGGACACCTAGGTCGTCGGGATACCATCTCTGGGGATGTGCACCTATTTTATCATCGATCTACCGTTAGAACCTGGGCATTCCCTGTAGATGATGTTCAGGTGTCAGGGTGATCCTGGACTCCTAGGTCGTCGGGATACCAAGTTCGGAAATGTGTACCTGGTATACCATCGATCTACCGTGAGCACCTGGATACTCCCTAATGATGATGTCCCGGTGGCAGGTTGATCCTGGACTCTTAAGTCGTCGGGATACCATCTCTGGGGATGTGCACCTGGTGTACCATCGATCTACCGTGAGCACCTGGATACTCCCTGTAAATGATGTCCCGGTGGCAGGCTGATCCTGGACTCCTAAGTCGTCGGGATACCATCTCTGGGGATGTGCACCTAGTCTATCATCGATCTACCGTGAGCACCTGGACATTTCCTGTAGATGATGTTCAGGTGTCAGGGTGATCCTGGACTTCTAGGTCGTCGGGATACCATCTTCCGAAATGTGTACCTGGTGTACCTTCGATCTACCGTGAGCTCCTGGACACTCCCTGTAGATTATGTCCAGGTGTCAGGGAGATCATGGACTCCTAGGTCGTCGGGATACCATCTTCCGAAATGTGTACCTGGTGTACCATCGATCTACCGTGAGCTCCTGGACACTCCCTGTAGATTATGTCCAGGTGTCAGGGAGATCATGGACTACTAAGTCGGCGGGATACCATCTCTGGGGATTTGCACCTGGCCCATCGACGATCTACCGTGAGCACCTGGACACTCCCTGTATATAATGTCCATGTGGCCGGGTGATCCTGGACCCCTAAGTCGTCGGGTTACCATCTTCCGAAATGTGTACCTTGTGTACCATCGATCTACCGTGAGCACCTGGACACTCCCTGTAGATGATGTCCCGGTGGCAGGCTGATCCTGGACTCCTAAGTCGTCGGGAAACCATCTCTGGGGATGTGAACCTAGTCTATCATCGATCTACCGTGAGCACCTGGACACTCTCTGAAGATGATGTCCAGGTAACAGGGTGATCCTGGACACCTAGGTCGTCGGGATACCATCTTCCGAAATGTGTACCTGGTGTACCATCGATCTACCGTGAGCTCCTGGACACTCCCTGTAGATTATGTCCAGGTGTCAGGGAGATCATGGACTACTAAGTCGGCGGGATACCATCTCTGGGGATTTGCACCTGGCCCATCGACGATCTACCGTGAGCACCTGGACACTCCCTGTATATAATGTCCATGTGGCCGGGTGATCCTGGACCCCTAAGTCGTCGGGTTACCATCTTCCGAAATGTGTACCTTGTGTACCATCGATCTACCGTGAGCACCTGGACACTCCCTGTAGATGATGTCCCGGTGGCAGGCTGATCCTGGACTCCTAAGTCGTCGGGAAACCATCTCTGGGGATGTGAACCTAGTCTATCATCGATCTACCGTGAGCACTTGGATACTCCCTGTAGATGATGTCCCGGTGGCAGGCTGATCCTGGACTCCTAAGTCGTCGGGATACCATCTCTGGGGATGTGCACCTAGTCTATCATCGATCTACCGTGAGCACCTGGACATTTCCTGTAGATGATGTTCAGGTGTCAGGGTGATCCTGGACTCCTAGGTCGTCGGGATACAATCTTCCGAAATGTGTACCTGGTGTACCATCGATCTACCGTGAGCTCCTGGACACTCCCTGTAGATTATGTCCAGGTGTCAGGGAGATCATGGACTACTAAGTCGGCGGGATACCATCTCTGGGGATTTGCACCTGGCCTATCGTCGATCTACCGTGAGCACCTGCACACTCCCTGTATATAATGTCCATGTGGCAGAGTGATCCTGGACCCCTAAGTCGTCGGGATACCATCTTCCGAAATGTGTACCTTGTGTACCATCGATCTACCGTGAGCACCTGGACACTCTCTGAAGATGATGTCCAGGTAACAGGGTGATCCTGGACACCTAGGTCGTCGGGATACCATCTCTGGGGATGTGCACCTAGTCTATCATCGATCTACCGTTAGAACCTGGACATTCCCTGTAGATGATGTTCAGGTGTCAGGGTGATCCTGGACTCCTAGGTCGTCGGGATACCAAGTTCGGAAATGTGTACCTGGTATACCATCGATCTACCGTGAGCACCTGGATACTCCCTGATGATGACGTCCCGGTGGCAGGTTGATCCTGGACTCCTAAGTCGTCGGGATACCATCTCTGGGGATGTGCACCTGGTGTACCATCGATCTACCGTGAGCACCTGGACAATCCCTGTATATAATGTCCATGTGGCAGGGTGATCCTGGACCCCTAAGTCGTCGGGATACCATCTTCCGAAATGTGTACCTTGTGTACCATCGATCTACCGTGAGCACCTGGACACTCCCTGTAGATGAAGTCCTGGTGGCAGGTTGAGCCATCCTGGTCATCTAAGTCGGCGGGATACCATCTCTGGGGATTTGCACCTGGCCCATCGTCGATCTACCGTGAGCACCTGGACACTCCCTGTATATAATGTCCATGTGGCAGGGTGATCCTGGACCCCTAAGTCGTCGGGTTACCATCTTCCGAAATGTGTACCTTGTGTACCATCGATCTACCGTGAGCACCTGGACACTCCCTGTAGATGATGTCCCGGTGGCAGGCTGATCCTGGACTCCTAAGTCGTCGGGAAACCATCTCTGGGGATGTGAACCTAGTCTATCATCGATCTACCGTGAGCACCTGGACACTCTCTGAAGATGATGTCCAGGTAACAGGGTGATCCTGGACACCCAGGTCGTCGGGATACCATCTTCCGAAATGTGTACCTGGTGTACCATTGATCTACCGTGAGCTCCTGGACACTCCCTGTAGATTATGTCCAAGTGTCAGGGAGATCATGGACTACTAAGTCGACGGGATACCATCTCTGGGGATTTGCACCTGGCCTATCGTCGATCTACCGTTAGCACCTTGACACTCCCTGTATATAATGTCCATGTGGCAGGGTGATCCTGGACTCCTAGGTCGTCGGGATACCAAGTTCGGAAATGTGTACCTGGTATACCATCGATCTACCGTGAGCACCTGAATACTCCCTGATGATGATGTCCCGGTGGCGGGTTGATCCTGGACTCCTAAGTCGTCGGGATACCATCTCTGGGGATGTGCACCTGGTGTACCATCGATCTACCGTGAGCTCCTGGACACTCCCTGTAGATTATGTCCAGGTGTTAGGGAGATCATGGACTACTAAGTCGGCGGGATACCATCTCTGGGGATTTGAACCTGGCCTATCGTCGATCTACCGTGAGCACCTGGACACTCCCTGTATATAATGTCCATGTGGCAGAGTGATCCTGGACCCCTAAGTCGTCGGGATACCATCTTCCGAAATGTGTACCTTGTGTACCATCGATCTACCGTGAGCAGCTGGACACTCTCTGAAGATGATGTCCAGGTAACAGGGTGATCCTGGACACCTAGGTCGTCGGGATACCATCTCTGGGGATGTGCACCTAGTCTATCATCGATCTACCGTTAGAACCTGGACATTCCCTATAGATGATGTTCAGGTGTCAGGGTGATCCTGGACTCCTAGGTCGTCGGGATACCAAGTTCGGAAATGTGTACCTGGTATACCATCGATCTACCGTGAGCACCTGGACACTCCCTGTAGATGATGTCCTGGTGGCAGGTTGAGCCATCCTGGTCATCTAAGTCGTCGGGATACCATCTCTGGGGATGTACACCTAGTCTATCATCGATCTACCGTGAGAACCTGGACATTCCCTGTAGATGATGTTCAGGTGTCAGGGTGATCCTGGACTCCTAGGTCGTCGGGATACCATCTTCCGAAATGTGTACGTGATGTACCATCGATCTACCGTGAGCTCCTGGACACTCCCTGTAGATGATGTCCAGGTGTCAGGGAGATCCTGGACTACTAAGTCGGCGGGATACCATCTCTGGGGATTTGCACCTGGTGTACCATCGATCTACCGTGAGCACCTGGACACTCTCTGAAGATGATGTCCAGGTAACAGGGTGATCCTGGACACCTAGGTCGTCGGGATACCATCTCTGGGGATGTGCACCGAGTCTATCGTCGATCTACCGTGAGCACCTGGGCACTCCCTGTAGATGATGTCAGGGTGTCAGAGTGATCCTGGACTACTAAGTCGTCGGTATACCATCTCTGGGGATTTGCACCTGGTGTACCATCGATCTACCGTGAGCACCTGGATACTCCCTGTAGATGATGTCCCGGTGGCAGGCTGATCCTGGACTCCTAAGTCGTCGGGATACCATCTCTGGGGATGTGCACCGAGTCTATCGTCGAACTACCGTGAGCACCTGGACACTCCCTGTAGATGATGTCAAGGTGTCAGAGTGATCCTGGACTACTAAGTCGTCGGTATACCATCTCTGGGGATTTGCACCTGGTGTACCATCGATCTACCGCAAGCACCTGGATACTCCCTGTAGATGATGTCCAGGTGTCAGGGTGATCCTGGACTCCTAGGTCGTCGGGATACCATCTCTGGGGATGTGCACCGAGTCTATCGTCGATCTACCGTGAGCACCTGGACACTCCCTGTAGATGATGTCAGGGTGTCAGAGTGATCCTGGACTCCTAAGTCATCGGGATACCACCTCTGGGGATGTGCACCTAGTCTATCATCGATCTACCGTGAGCACCTGGACATTCCCTGTAGATGATGTCCAGGTGTCAGGGAGATCCTGGAGTACTAAGTCGTCGGGATACCATCTCTGGGGTGTTCACCTGGTGTACCATCAATCTATCGTGAGCACCTCGACACTCCCTGTAGATGATGGCCAGGTGTCGGGGTGATCTTGGACTCCTAGATCGTCGGGATACCATCTATGGGGATGTACACCTGGTGTACCATCGATCTACCGTGGGCACCTGGACACTCCCTGTAGATGATGTTCAGTTGTCAGGGTGATCCTGAACTCCTAGGTCGTCGGGATACCATCTATGGGGATGTGCACCTAGTCTATCATCGATCTACCGTTAGAACCTGGGCATTCCCTGTAGATGATGTTCAGGTGTCAGGGTGATCCTGGACTCCTAGGTCGTCGGGATACCAAGTTCGGAAATGTGTACCTGGTATACCATCGATCTACCGTGAGCACCTGGATACTCCCTAATGATGATGTCCCGGTGGCAGGTTGATCCTGGACTCCTAAGTCGTCGGGATACCATCTCTGGGGATGTGCACCTGGTGTACCATCGATCTACCGTGAGCACCTGGATACTCCCTGTAAATGATGTCCCGGTGGCAGGCTGATCCTGGACTCCTAAGTCGTCGGGATACCATCTCTGGGGATGTGCACCTAGTCTATCATCGATCTACCGTGAGCACCTGGACATTTCCTGTAGATGATGTTCAGGTGTCAGGGTGATCCTGGACTTCTAGGTCGTCGGGATACCATCTTCCGAAATGTGTACCTGGTGTACCATCGATCTACCGTGAGCTCCTGGACACTCCCTGTAGATTATGTCCAGGTGTCAGGGAGATCATGGACTCCTAGGTCGTCGGGATACCATCTTCCGAAATGTGTACCTGGTGTACCATCGATCTACCGTGAGCTCCTGGAAACTCCCTGTAGATTATGTCCAGGTGTCAGGGAGATCATGGACTACTAAGTCGGCGGGATACCATCTCTGGGGATTTGCACCTGGCCCATCGTCGATCTACCGTGAGCACCTGGACACTCCCTGTATATAATGTCCATGTGGCCGGGTGATCCTGGACCCCTAAGTCGTCGGGTTACCATCTTCCGAAATGTGTACCTTGTGTACTATCGATCTACCGTGAGCACCTGGACACTCCCTATAGATGATGTTCAGGTGTCAGGGTGATCCTGGACTCCTAGGTCGTCGGGATACCATCTCTGGGGATGTGCACCGAGTCTATCGTCGATCTACCGTGAGAACCTGGACATTCCCTGTAGATGATGTTCAGGTGCCAGGGTGACCCTGGACTCCTAGGTCGTCGGGATACCAAGTTCGGAAATGTGTACCTGGTATACCATCGATCTACCGTGAGCACCTGGATACTCCCTGATGATGACGTCCCGGTGGCAGGTTGATCCTGGACTCCTAAGTCGTCGGGATACCATCTCTGGGGATGTGCACCTGGTGTACCATCGATCTACCGTGAGCACCTGGACACTCCCTGTATATAATTTCCATGTGGCAGGGTGATCCTGGACCCCTAAGTCGTCGGGATACCATCTTCCGAAATGTGTACCTTGTGTACCATCGATCTACCGTGAGCACCTGGACACTCCCTGTAGATGATGTCCTGGTGGCAGGTTGAGCCATCCTGGTCATCTAAGTCGTCGGGATACCATCTCTGGGGATGTGCACCTAGTCTATCATCGATCTACCGTGAGAACCTGGACATCCCCTGTAGATGATGTTCAGGTGCCAGGGAGACCCTGGACTCCTAGGTCGTCGGGATACCATCTTCCGAAATGTGTACGTGATGTACCATCGATCTACCGTGAGCTCCTGGACACTCCCTGTAGATGATGTCCAGGTGTCAGGGAGATCCTGGACTACTAAGTCGGCGGGATACCATCTCTGGGGATTTGCACCTGGTGTACCATCGATCTACCGTGAGCACCTGGACACTCTCTGAAGATGATGTCCAGGTAACAGGGTGATCCTGGACACCTAGGTCGTCGGGATACCATCTCTGGGGATGTGCACCGAGTCTATCGTCGATCTACCGTGAGCACCTGGACACTCCCTGTAGATGATGTCAGGGTGTCAGAGTGATCCTGGACTACTAAGTCGTCGGTATACCATCTCTGGGGATTTGCACCTGGTGTACCATCGATCTACCGTGAGCACCTGGATACTCCCTGTAGATGATGTCCCGGTGGCAGGCTGATCCTGGACTCCTAAGTCGTCGGGATACCATCTCTGGGAATGTACACCGAGTCTATCGTCGATCTACCGTGAGCACCTGGACACTCCCTGTAGATGATATCAGGGTGTCAGAGTGATCCTGGACTACTAAGTCGTCGGTATACCATCTCTGGGGATGTGCACCTGGTGTACCATCGATCTACCGTGAGCACCTGGATACTCCCTGTAAATGATGTCCCGGTGGCAGGCTGATCCTGGACTCCTAAGTCGTCGGGATACCATCTCTGGGGATGTGCACCTAGTCTATCATCGATCTACCGTGAGCACCTGGACATTTCCTGTAGATGATGTTCAGGTGTCAGGGTGATCCTGGACTTCTAGGTCGTCGGGATACCATCTTCCGAAATGTGTACCTGGTGTACCATCGGTCTACCGTGAGCTCCTGGACACTCCCTGTAGATTATGTCCAGGTGTCAGGGAGATCATGGACTCCTAGGTCGTCGGGATACCATCTTCCGAAATGTGTACCTGGTGTACCATCGATCTACCGTGAGCTCCTGGACACTCCCTGTAGATTATGTCCAGGTGTCAGGGAGATCATGGACTACTAAGTCGGCGGGATACCATCTCTGGGGATTTGCACCTGGCCCATCGTCGATCTACCGTGAGCACCTGGACACTCCCTGTATATAATGTCCATGTGGCCGGGTGATCCTGGGCCCCTAAGTCGTCGGGTTACCATCTTCCGAAATGTGTACCTTGTGTACCATCGATCTACCGTGAGCACCTGGACACTCCCTGTAGATGATGTCCCGGTGGCAGGCTGATCCTGGACTCCTAAGTCGTCGGGAAACCATCTCTGGGGATGTGAACCTAGTCTATCATCGATCTATCGTGAGCACCTGGACACTCTCTGAAGATGATGTCCAGGTAACAGGGTGATCCTGGACACCTAGGTCGTCGGGATACCATCTTCCGAAATGTGTACCTGGTGTACCATCGACCTACCGTGAGCTCCTGGACACTCCCTGTAGATTATGTCCAGGTGTCAGGGAGATCATGGACTACTAAGTCGGCGGGATACCATCTCTGGGGATTTGCACCTGGCCTATCGTCGATCTACCGTGAGCACCTTGACACTCCCTGTATATAATGTCCATGTGGCAGAGTGATCCTGGACCCCTAAGTCGTCGGGATACCATCTTCCGAAATGTGTACCTTGTGTACCATCGATCTACCGTGAGCACCTGGACACTCCCTGTAGATGATGTCCTGGTGGCAGGTTGAGCCATCCTGGTCATCTAAGTCGTCGGGATACCATCTCTGGGGATGTGCACCTAGTCTATCATCGATCTACCGTGAGATCCTGGACATTCCCTGTAGATGATGTTCAGGTGCCAGGGTGACCCTGGACTCCTAGGTCGTCGGGATACCATCTTCCGAAATGTGTACGTGATGTACCATCGATCTACCGTGAGCTCCTGGACACTCCCTGTAGATGATGTCCAGGTGTCAGGGAGATCCTGGACTACTAAGTCGGCGGGATACCATCTCTGGGGATTTGCACCTGGTGTACCATCGATCTACCGTGAGCACCTGGACACTCTCTGAAGATGATGTCCAGGTAACAGGGTGATCCTGGACACCTAGGTCGTCGGGATACCATCTCTGGGGATGTGCACCGAGTCTATCGTCGATCTACCGTGAGCACCTGGACACTCCCTGTAGATGATGTCAGGGTGTCAGAGTGATCCTGGACTACTAAGTCGTCGGTATACCATCTCTGGGGATTTGCACCTGGTGTACCATCGATCTACCGTGAGCACCTGGATACTCCCTGTAGATGATGTCCCGGTGGCAGGCTGATCCTGGACTCCTAAGTCGTCGGGATACCATCTCTGGGAATGTACACCGAGTCTATCGTCGATCTACCGTGAGCACCTGGACACTCCCTGTAGATGATATCAGGGTGTCAGAGTGATCCTGGACTACTAAGTCGTCGGTATACCATCTCTGGGGATTTGCACCTGGTGTACCATCGATCTACCGCGAGCACCTGGATACTCCCTGTAGATGATGTCCAGGTGTCAGGGTGATCCTGGACTCCTAGGTCGTCGGGATACCATCTCTGGGGATGTGCACCGAGTCTATCGTCGATCTACCGTGAGCACCTGGACACTCCCTGTAGATGATGTCAGGGTGTCAGAGTGATCCTGGACTCCTAAGTCATCGGGATACCATCTCTGGGGATGTGCACCTAGTCTATCATCGATCTACCGTGAGCACCTGGACATTCCCTGTAGATGATGTCCAGGTGTCAGGGAGATCCTGGACTCCTAAGTCGTCGGGATACCATCTCTGGGGATGTGCACCTGGTGTACCATCGATCTACCGTGAGCACCTGGATACTCCCTGTAGATGATGTCCCGGTGGCAGGCTGATCCTGGACTCCTAAGTCGTCGGGATACCATCTCTGGGGATGTGCACTGAGTCTATCGTCGATCTACCGTGAGCACCTGGACACTCCCTGTAGATGATATCAGGGTGTCAGAGTGATCCTGGACTACTAAGTCGTCGGTATACCATCTCTGGGGATTTGCACCTGGTGTACCATCGATCTACCGCGAGCACCTGGATACTCCCTGTAGATGATGTCCAGGTGTCAGGGAGATCCTGGAGTACTAAGTCGTCGGGATACCATCTCTGGGGTGTTCACCTGGTGTACCATCGATCTACCGCGAGCACCTGGATACTCCCTGTAGATGATGTCCAGGTGTCAGGGTGATCCTGGACTCCTAGGTCGTCGGGATACCATCTCTGGGGATGTGCACCGAGTCTA
The DNA here is from genome assembly GCA_020010945.3 of Muscidifurax raptorellus. NCBI lineage: Eukaryota > Metazoa > Arthropoda > Insecta > Hymenoptera > Pteromalidae > Muscidifurax > Muscidifurax raptorellus. The sequence goes on from JAHUUD020000034.1 coordinate 72,515, forward strand.
TCGTCGATCTACCGTGAGCACCTGGACACTCCCTGTAGATGATGTCAGGGTGTCAGAGTGATCCTGGACTCCTAAGTCATCGGGATACCATCTCTGGGGATGTGCACCTAGTCTATCATCGATCTACCGTGAGCACCTGGACATTCCCTGTAGATGATGTCCAGGTGTCAGGGAGATCCTGGACTCCTAAGTCGTCGGGATACCATCTCTGGGGATGTGCACCTGGTGTACCATCGATCTACCGTGAGCACCTGGATACTCCCTGTAGATGATGTCCCGGTGGCAGGCTGATCCTGGACTCCTAAGTCGTCGGGATACCATCTCTGGGGATGTGCACTGAGTCTATCGTCGATCTACCGTGAGCACCTGGACACTCCCTGTAGATGATATCAGGGTGTCAGAGTGATCCTGGACTACTAAGTCGTCGGTATACCATCTCTGGGGATTTGCACCTGGTGTACCATCGATCTACCGCGAGCACCTGGATACTCCCTGTAGATGATGTCCAGGTGTCAGGGAGATCCTGGAGTACTAAGTCGTCGGGATACCATCTCTGGGGTGTTCACCTGGTGTACCATCAATCTATCGTGAGCACCTCGACACTCCCTGTAGATGATGGCCAGGTGTCGGGGTGATCTTGGACTCCTAGATCGTCGGGATACCATCTATGGGGATGTACACCTGGTGTACCATCGATCTACCGTGGGCACCTGGACACTCCCTGTAGATTATGTCCAGGTGTCAGGGAGATCATGGACTACTAAGTCGGCGGGATACCATCTCTGGGGATTTGCACCTGGCCCATCGTCGATCTACCGTGAGCACCTGGACACTCCCTGTATATAATGTCCATGTGGCCGGGTGATCCTGGACCCCTAAGTCGTCGGGTTACCATCTTCCGAAATGTGTACCTTGTGTACCATCGATCTACCGTGAGCACCTGGACACTCCCTGTAGATGATGTCCCGGTGGCAGGCTGATCCTGGACTCCTAAGTCGTCGGGAAACCATCTCTGGGGATGTGAACCTAGTCTATCATCGATCTACCGTGAGCACCTGGACACTCTCTGAAGATGATGTCCAGGTAACAGGGTGATCCTGGACACCTAGGTCGTCGGGATACCATCTTCCGAAATGTGTACCTGGTGTACCATCGACCTACCGTGAGCTCCTGGACACTCCCTGTAGATTATGTCCAGGTGTCAGGGAGATCATGGACTACTAAGTCGGCGGGATACCATCTCTGGGGATTTGCACCTGGCCTATCGTCGATCTACCGTGAGCACCTTGACACTCCCTGTATATAATGTCCATGTGGCAGAGTGATCCTGGACCCCTAAGTCGTCGGGATACCATCTTCCGAAATGTGTACCTTGTGTACCATCGATCTACCGTGAGCACCTGGACACTCCCTGTAGATGATGTCCTGGTGGCAGGTTGAGCCATCCTGGTCATCTAAGTCGTCGGGATACCATCTCTGGGGATGTGCACCTAGTCTATCATCGATCTACCGTGAGATCCTGGACATTCCCTGTAGATGATGTTCAGGTGCCAGGGTGACCCTGGACTCCTAGGTCGTCGGGATACCATCTTCCGAAATGTGTACGTGATGTACCATCGATCTACCGTGAGCTGCTGGACACTCCCTGTAGATGATGTCCAGGTGTCAGGGAGATCCTGGACTACTAAGTCGGCGGGATACCATCTCTGGGGATTTGCACCTGGTGTACCATCGATCTACCGTGAGCACCTGGACACTCTCTGAAGATGATGTCCAGGTAACAGGGTGATCCTGGACACCTAGGTCGTCGGGATACCATCTCTGGGGATGTGCACCGAGTCTATCGTCGATCTACTGTGAGCACCTGGACACTCCCTGTAGATGATGTCAGGGTGTCAGAGTGATCCTGGACTACTAAGTCGTCGGTATACCATCTCTGGGGATTTGCACCTGGTGTACCATCGATCTACCGTGAGCACCTGGATACTCCCTGTAGATGATGTCCCGGTGGCAGGCTGATCCTGGACTCCTAAGTCGTCGGGATACCATCTCTGGGAATGTACACCGAGTCTATCGTCGATCTACCGTGAGCACCTGGACACTCCCTGTAGATGATATCAGGGTGTCAGAGTGATCCTGGACTACTAAGTCGTCGGTATACCATCTCTGGGGATTTGCACCTGGTGTACCATCGATCTACCGCGAGCACCTGGATACTCCCTGTAGATGATGTCCAGGTGTCAGGGTGATCCTGGACTCCTAGGTCGTCGGGATACCATCTCTGGGGATGTGCACCGAGTCTATCGTCGATCTACCGTGAGCACCTGGACACTCCCTGTAGATGATGTCAGGGTGTCAGAGTGATCCTGGACTCCTAAGTCATCGGGATACCATCTCTGGGGATGTGCACCTAGTCTATCATCGATCTACCGTGAGCACCTGGACATTCCCTGTAGATGATGTCCAGGTGTCAGGGAGATCCTGGACTCCTAAGTCGTCGGGATACCATCTCTGGGGATGTGCACCTGGTGTACCATCGATCTACCGTGAGCACCTGGATACTCCCTGTAGATGATGTCCCGGTGGCAGGCTGATCCTGGACTCCTAAGTCGTCGGGATACCATCTCTGGGGATGTGCACTGAGTCTATCGTCGATCTACCGTGAGCACCTGGACACTCCCTGTATATAATGTCCGTGTGGCCGGGTGATCCTGGACCCCTAAGTCGTCGGGTTACCATCTTCCGAAATGTGTACCTTGTGTACCATCGATCTACCGTGAGCACCTGGACACTCCCTGTAGATGATGTCCCGGTGGCAGGCTGATCCTGGACTCCTAAGTCGTCGGGAAACCATCTCTGGGGATGTGAACCTAGTCTATCATCGATCTACCGTGAGCACCTGGACACTCTCTGAAGATGATGTCCAGGTAACAGGGTGATCCTGGACACCTAGGTCGTCGGGATACCATCTTCCGAAATGTGTACCTGGTGTACCATCGACCTACCGTGAGCTCCTGGACACTCCCTGTAGATTATGTCCAGGTGTCAGGGAGATCATGGACTACTAAGTCGGCGGGATACCATCTCTGGGGATTTGCACCTGGTGTACCATCGATCTACCGTGAGCACCTGGATACTCCCTGTAGATGATGTCCCGGTGGCAGGCTGATCCTGGACTCCTAAGTCGTCGGGATACCATCTCTGGGAATGTACACCGAGTCTATCGTCGATCTACCGTGAGCACCTGGACACTCCCTGTAGATGATATCAGGGTGTCAGAGTGATCCTGGACTACTAAGTCGTCGGTATACCATCTCTGGGGATTTGCACCTGGTGTACCATCGATCTACCGCGAGCACCTGGATACTCCCTGTAGATGATGTCCAGGTGTCAGGGTGATCCTGGACTCCTAGGTCGTCGGGATACCATCTCTGGGGATGTGCACCGAGTCTATCGTCGATCTACCGTGAGCACCTGGACACTCCCTGTAGATGATGTCAGGGTGTCAGAGTGATCCTGGACTCCTAAGTCATCGGGATACCATCTCTGGGGATGTGCACCTAGTCTATCATCGATCTACCGTGAGCACCTGGACATTCCCTGTAGATGATGTCCAGGTGTCAGGGAGATCCTGGACTCCTAAGTCGTCGCGATACCATCTCTGGGGATGTGCACCTGGTGTACCATCGATCTACCGTGAGCACCTGGATACTCCCTGTAGATGATGTCCCGGTGGCAGGCTGATCCTGGACTCCTAAGTCGTCGGGATACCATCTCTGGGGATGTGCACTGAGTCTATCGTCGATCTACCGTGAGCACCTGGACACTCCCTGTATATAATGTCCGTGTGGCAGGGTGATCCTGGACCCCTAAGACGTCGGGATACCATCTTCCGAAATGTGTACTTTGTGTACCATCGATCTACCGTGAGCACCTGGACACTCCCTGTAGATGATGTCCAGGTAACAGGGTGATCCTGGACACCTAGGTCGTCGGGATACCATCTCTGGGGATGTGCACCTAGTCTATCATCGATCTACCGTGAGCACCTGGACACTCCCTGTAGATGATGTCCTGGTAACAGGGTGATCCTGGACACCTAGGTCGTCGGGATACCATCTCTGGGGATGTGCACCTAGTCTATCATCGATCTACCGTTAGAACCTGGACATTCCCTGTAGATGATGTTCAGGTGTCAGGGTGATCCCGGACTCCTAGGTCGTCGGGATACCAAGTTCGGAAATGTGTACCTTGTATACCATCGATCTACCGTGAGCTCCTGGACACTCCCTGTAGATTATGTCCAGGTGTCAGGGAGATCATGGACTACTAAGTCGGCGGGATACCATCTCTGGGGTTTTGCACCTGGCCTATCGTCGATCTACCGTGAGCACCTGGACACTCCCTGTATATAATGTCCATGTGGCAGGGTGATCCTGGACCCCTAAGTCGTCGGGATACCATCTTCCGAAATGTGTACTTTGTGTACCATCGATCTACCGTGAGCACCTGGACACTCCCTGTAGATGATGTCCAGGTAACAGGGTGATCCTGGACACCTAGGTCGTCGGGATACCATCTCTGGGGATGTGCACCTAGTCTATCATCGATCTACCGTGAGCACCTGGACACTCCCTGTAGATGATGTCCAGGTAACAGGGTGATCCTGGACACCTAGGTCGTCGGGATACCATCTCTGGGGATGTGCACCTATTCTATCATCGATCTACCGTTAGAACCTGGACATTCCCTGTAGATGATGTTCAGGTGTCAGGGTGATCCTGGACTCCTAGGTCGTCGGGATACCAAGTTCGGAAATGTGTACCTGGTATACCATCGATCTACCGTGAGCACCTGGATACTCCCTGATGATGACGTCCCCGTGGCAGGTTGATCCTGGACCCCTAAGTCGTCGGGATACCATCTTCCGAAATGTGTACCTTGTGTACCATCGATCTACCGTGAGCACCTGGACAATCCCTGTAGATGATGTCCTGGTGGCAGGTTGAGCCATCCTGGTCATCTAAGTCGTCGGGATACCATCTCTGGGGATGTGCACCTAGTCTATCATCGATCTACCGTGAGAACCTGGACATTCCCTGTAGATGATGTTCAGGTGTCAGGGTGATCCTGGACTCCTAGGTCGTCGGGATACCATCTTCCGAAATGTGTACGTGATGTACCATCGATCTACCGTGAGCTCCTGGACACTCCCTGTAGATGATGTCCAGGTGTCAGGGAGATCCTGGACTACTAAGTCGGCGGGATACCATCTCTGGGGATTTGCACCTGGTGTACCATCGATCTACCGTGAGCACCTGGACACTCTCTGAAGATGATGTCCAGGTAACAGGGTGATCCTGGACTCCTAAGTCATCGGGATACCATCTCTGGGGATGTGCACCTAGTCTATCATCGATCTACCGTGAGCACCTGGACATTCCCTGTAGATGATGTCCAGGTGTCAGGGAGATCCTGGACTCCTAAGTCGTCGGGATACCATCTCTGGGGATGTGCACCTGGTGTACCATCGATCTACCGTGAGCACCTGGATACTCCCTGTAGATGATGTCCCCGTGGCAGGCTGATCCTGGACTCCTAAGTCGTCGGGATACCATCTCTGGGGATGTGCACCGAGTCTATCGTCGATCTACCGTGAGCACCTGGACACTCCCTGTAGATGATATCAGGGTGTCAGAGTGATCCTGGACTACTAAGTCGTCGGTATACCATCTCTGGGGATTTGCACCTGGTGTACCATCGATCTACCGCGAGCACCTGGATACTCCCTGTAGACGATGTCCAGGTGTCAGGGTGATCCTGGACTCCTAGGTCGTCGGGATACCATCTCTGGGGATGTGCACCGAGTCTATCGTCGATCTACCGTGAGCACCTGGACACTCCCTGTAGATGATGTCAGGGTGTCAGAGTGATCCTGGACTCCTAAGTCATCGGGATACCATCTCTGGGGATGTGCACCTAGTCTATCATCGATCTACCGTGAGCAACTGGACATTCCCTGTAGATGATGTCCAGGTGTCAGGGAGATCCTGGAGTACTAAGTCGTCAGGATACCATCTCTGGGGTGTGCACCTGGTGTACCATCAATCTATCGTGAGCACCTCGACACTCCCTGTAGATGATGGCCAGGTGTCGGGGTGATCTTGGACTCCTAGATCGTCGGGATACCATCTATGGGGATGTACACCTGGTGTACCATCGATCTACCGTGGGCACCTGGACACTCCCTGTAGATGATGTTTAGTTGTCAGGGTGATCCTGAACTCCTAGGTCGTCGGGATACCATCTATGGGGATGTGCACCTAGTCTATCATCGATCTACCGTGAGAACCTGGACATTCCCTGTAGATGATGTCCAGATGTTCGAGTGATCCTGGACTCCTAGGTCGTCGAGATACCATCTCCGGGAATGTGCACCTGGTGTACCATCGATCTACCGTGAGCACCTGGATACTCCCTGTAGATGATGTCCCGGTGGCAGGCTTATCCTGGACTCCTAAGTCGTCGGGATACCATCTCTGGGGATGTGCACCTAGTCTATCATCGATCTACCGTGAGCACCTCGACATTTCCTGTAGATGATGTTCAGGTGTCAGGGTGATCCTGGACTCCTAGGTCGTCGGGATACCATCTTCCGAAATGTGTACCAGGTGTACCATCGATCTACCGTGAGCTCCTGGACACTCCCTGTAGATTATGTCCAGGTGTCAGGGAGATCATGGACTACTAAGTCGGCGGGATACCATCTCTGGGGATTTGCACCTGGCCTATCGTCGATCTACCGTGAGCACCTGGACACTCCCTGTATATAATGTCCATGTGGCAGGGTGATCCTGGACCCCTAAGTCGTCGGGATACCATCTTCCGAAATGCGTACTTTGTGTACCATCGATCTACCGTGAGCACCTGGACACTCCCTGTAGATGATGTCCCGGTGGCAGGTTGAGCCATCCTGGACATCTTTGTCGTCGGGATACCATCTCTGGGGATGTGCACCTAGTCTATCATCGATCTACCGTGAGCACCTGGACATTCCCTGTAGATGATGTCCAGGTGTCAGGGAGATCCTGGACTCCTAAGTCGTCGGGATACCATCTCTGGGGATGTGCACCGAGTCTATCGTCGATCTACCGTGAGCACCTGGACACTCCCTGTAGATGATATCAGGGTGTCAGGGAGATCATGGACTACTAAGTCGGCGGGATACCATCTCTGGGGATTTGCACCTGGCCTATCGTCGATCTACCGTGAGAACCTGGACATTCCCTGTAGATGATGTCCAGATGTTCGAGTCATCCTGGACTCCTAGGTCGTCGAGATACCATCTCCGGGAATGTGCACCTGGTGTACCATCGATCTACCGTGAGCACCTGGACACTTCCTGTAGATGATGTCCAGGTAACAGGGTGATCCTGGACACCTAGGTCGTCGGGATACCATCTCTGGGGATGTGCACCTAGTCTATCATCGATCTACCGTGAGCACCTGGACACTCCCTGTAGATGATGTCCAGGTAACAGGGTGATCCTGGACACCTAGGTCGTCGGGATACCATCTCTGGGGATGTGCACCTATTCTATCATCGATCTACCGTTAGAACCTGGACATTCCCTGTAGATGATGTTCAGGTGTCAGGGTGATCCTGGACTCCTAGGTCGTCGGGATACCAAGTTCGGAAATGTGTACCTGGTATACCATCGATCTACCGTGAGCACCTGGATACTCCCTGATGATGACGTCCCCGTGGCAGGTTGATCCTGGACTCCTAAGTCGTCGGGATACCATCTCTGGGGATGTGCACCTAGTCTATCATCGATCTACCGTGAGCACCTCGACATTTCCTGTAGATGATGTTCAGGTGTCAGGGTGATCCTGGACTCCTAGGTCGTCGGGATACCATCTTCCGAAATGTGTACCAGGTGTACCATCGATCTACCGTGAGCTCCTGGACACTCCCTGTAGATTATGTCTAGGTGTCAGGGAGATCATGGACTACTAAGTCGGCGGGATACCATCTCTGGGGATTTGCACCTGGCCTATCGTCGATCTACCGTGAGCACCTGGACACTCCCTGTATATAATGTCCATGTGGCAGGGTGATCCTGGACCCCTAAGTCGTCGGGATACCATCTTCCGAAATGTGTACTTTGTGTACCATCGATCTACCGTGAGCACCTGGACACTCCCTGTAGGTGATGTCCCGGTGGTAGTTTGATCCTGGACTCCTAAGTCGTCGGGATACCATCTATGAGGATGTGCACCTAGTCTATCATCGATCTACCGTGAGCTCCTGGACAATCCCTGTAGATTATGTACAGGTCTCAGGGAGATCATGGACTACTAAGTCGTCGGGATACCATCTCTGGGGATTTGCACCTGGTCTATCATCGATCTACCGTGAGCACCTGGACACTCCCTGTATATGATGTCCATGTGGCAGGGTGATCCTGGACCCCTAAGTCGTCGGGATACCATCTTCCGAAATGTGTACCTTGTGTACCATCGATCTACCGTGAGCACCTGGACACTCTCTGAAGATGATGTCCAGGTAACAGGGTGATCCTGGACACCTAGGTCGTCGGGATACCATCTCTGGGGATGTGCACCTAGTCTATCATCGATCTACCGTTAGAACCTGGACATTCCCTGTAGATGATGTCCAGGTGTCAGGGTGATCCTGGACTCCTAGGTCGTCGGGATACCATCTCTGGGGATGTGCACCGAGTCTATCGTCGATCTACCGTGAGCACCTGGACACTCCCTGTAGATGATGTCAGGGTGTCAGAGTGATCCTGGACTCCTAAGTCATCGGGATACCATCTCTGGGGATGTGCACCTAGTCTATCATCGATCTACCGTGGGCACCTCGACATTTCCTGTAGATGATGTTCAGGTGTCAGAGAGATCCTGGACTCCTAGGTCGTCGGGATACCATCTCTGGGGATGTGCACCTAGTCTATCATCGATCTACCGTTAGAACCTGGACATTCCCTGTAGATGATGGCCAGGTGTCGGGGTGATCTTGGACTCCTAGATCGTCAGGATACCATCTATGGGGATGTACACCTGGTGTACCATCGATCTACCGTGGGCACCTGGATACTCCATGTAGATGATGTCCCGGTGGCAGGCTGATCCTGGACTCCTAAGTCGTCGGGATACCATCTCTGGGGATGTGCACCGAGTCTATCGTCGATCTACCGTGAGCACCTGGACATTCCCTGTAGATGATGTCCAGGTGTCAGGGAGATCCTGGAGTACTAAGTCGTCGGGATACCATCTCTGGGGTGTGCACCTGGTGTACCATCAATCTATCGTGAGCACCTCGACACTCCCTGTAGATGATGGCCAGGTGTCGGGGTGATCTTGGACTCCTAAGTCGTCGGGATACCATCTCTGGGGATGTGCACCTAGTCTATCATCGATCTACCGTGAGCACCTCGACATTTCCTGTAGATGATGTTCAGGTGTCAGGGAGATCCTGGACTCCTAGGTCGTCGGGATACCATCTTCCGAAATGTGTACCAGGTGTACCATCGATCTACAGTGAGCTCCTGGACACTCCCTGTAGATTATGTCCAGGTGTCAGGGAGATCATGGACTACTAAGTCGGCGGGATACCATCTCTGGGGATTTGCACCTGGCCTATCGTCGATCTACCGTGAGCACCTGGACAATCCCTGTATATAATGTCCATGTGGCAGGGTGATCCTGGACCCCTAAGTCGTCGGGATACCATCTTCCGAAATGTGTACTTTGCGTACCATCGATCTACCGTGAGCACCTGGACACTCCCTGTAGATGATGTCCCGGTGGCAGGTTGAGCCATCCTGGACATCTTTGTCGTCGGGATACCATCTCTGGGGATGTGCACCTAGTCTATCATCGATCTACCGTTAGAACCTGGACATTCCCTGTGGATGATGTTCAGGTGTCAGGGTGATCCTGGACTCCTAGGTCGTCGGGACACCAAGTTCGGAAATGTGTACCTGGTATACCATCGATCTACCGTGAGCACCTGGATACTCCCTGATGATGATGTCCCGGTGGCGGGATGATCCTGGACTCCTAAGTCGTCGGGATACCATCTATGGGGATGTACACCTGGTGTACCATCGATCTACCGTGGGCACCTGGATACTCCATGTAGATGATGTCCCGGTGGCAGGCTGATCCTGGACTCCTAAGTCGTCGGGATACCATCTCTGGGGATGTGCACCGAGTCTATCGTCGATCTACCGTGAGCACCTGGACATTCCCTGTAGATGATGTCCAGGTGTCAGGGAGATCCTGGAGTACTAAGTCGTCGGGATACCATCTCTGGGGTGTGCACCTGGTGTACCATCAATCTATCGTGAGCACCTCGACACTCCCTGTAGATGATGGCCAGGTGTCGGGGTGATCTTGGACTTCTAGATCGTCGGGATACCATCTATGGGGATGTACACCTGGTGTACCATCGATCTACCGTGGGCACCTGGACACTCCCTGTAGATGATGTTCAGTTGTCAGGGTGATCCTGAACTCCTAGGTCGTCGGGATACCATCTATGGGGATGTGCACCTAGTCTATCATCGATCTACCGTGAGAACCTGGACATTCCCTGTAGATGATGTCCAGATGTTCGAGTGATCCTGGGCTCCTAGGTCGTCGAGATACCATCTCCGGGAATGTGCACCTGGTGTACCATCGATCTACCGTGAGCACCTGGATACTCCCTGTAGATGATGTCCCGGTGGCAGGCTTATCCTGGACTCCTAAGTCGTCGGGATACCATCTCTGGGGATGTGCACCTGGTGTACCATCGATCTACCGTGAGCACCTGGACACTCCCTGTAGGTGATGTCCCGGTGGTAGTTTGATCCTGGACTCCTAAGTCGTCGGGATACCATCTATGAGGATGTGCACCTAGTCTATCATCGATCTACCGTGAGCTCCTGGACAATCCCTGTAGATTATGTACAGGTCTCAGGGAGATCATGGACTACTAAGTCGTCGGGATACCATCACTGGGGATTTGCACCTGGTCTATCGTCGATCTACCGTGAGCACCTGGACACTCCCTGTATATAATGTCCATGTGGCAGGGTGATCCTGGACCCCTAAGTCGTCGGGATACCATCTTCCGAAATGTGTACCTTGTGTACCATCGATCTACCGTGAGCACCTGGACACTCTCTGAAGATGATGTCCAGGTAACAGGGTGATCCTGGACACCTAGGTCGTCGGGATACCATCTCTGGGGATGTGCACCTAGTCTATCATCGATCTACCGTTAGAACCTGGACATTCCCTGTAGATGATGTTCAGGTGTCAGGGTGATCCTGGACTCCTAGGTCGTCGGGATACCAAGTTCGGAAATGTGTACCTGGTATACCATCGATCTACCGTGAGCACCTGGATACTCCCTGATGATGATGTCCCGGTGGCAGGTTGATCCTGGACTCCTAAGTCGTCGGGATACCATCTCTGGGGATGTGCACCTGGTGTACCATCGATCTACCGTGAGCACCTGGACACTCCCTGTAGGTGATGTCCCGGTGGTAGTTTGATCCTGGACTCCTAAGTCGTCGGGATACCATCTATGAGGATGTGCACCTAGTCTATCATCGATCTACCGTGAGCTCCTGGACAATCCCTGTAGATTATGTACAGGTCTCAGGGAGATCATGGACTACTAAATCGTCGGGATACCATCTCTGGGGATTTGCACCTGGTCTATCGTCGATCTACCGTGAGCACCTGGACACTCCCTGTATATAATATCCATGTGGCAGGGTGATCCTGGACCCCTAAGTCGTCGAGATACCATCTCTGGGGATGTGCACCGAGTCTATCGTCGATCTACCGTGAGCACCTGGACACTTCCTGTAGATGATATCAGGGTGTCAGAGTGATCCTGGACTACTAAGTCGTCGGTATACAATCTCTGGGGATTTGCACCTGGTGTACCATCGATCTACCGCGAGCACCTGGATACTCCCTGTAGATGATGTCCAGGTGTCAGGGTGATCCTGGACTCCTAGGTCGTCGGGATACCATCTCTGGGGATGTGCACCGAGTCTATCGTCGATCTACCGTGAGCACCTGGACACTCCCTGTAGATGATGTCAGGGTGTCAGAGTGATCCTGGACTCCTAAGTCATCGGGATACCATCTCTGGGTATGTGCACCTAGTCTATCATCGATCTACCGTGAGCACCTGGATACTCCCTGTAGATGATGTCCCGGTGGCAGGCTGATCCTGGACTCCTAAGTCGTCGGGATACCATCTCTGGGGATGTGCACCGAGTCTATCGTCGATCTACCGTGAGCACCTCGACATTTCCTGTAGATGATGTTCAGGTGTCAGGGTGATCCTGGACTCCTAGGTCGCCGGGATACCATCTTCCGAAATGTGTACCAGGTGTACCATCGATCTACCGTGAGCTCCTAGACACTCCCTGTAGATGATGTCCAGGTGTCAGGGAGATCCTGGAGTACTAAGTCGTCGGGATACCATCTCTGGGGTGTGCACCTGGTGTACCATCAATCTATCGTGAGCACCTCGACACTCCCTGTAGATGATGGCCAGGTGTCGGGGTGATCTTGGACTCCTAGATCGTCAGGATACCATCTATGGGGATGTACACCTGGTGTACCATCGATCTACCGTGGGCACCTGGACACTCCCTGTAGATGATGTTCAGTTGTCAGGGTGATCCTGAACTCCTAGGTCGTCGGGATACCATCTATGGGGATGTGCACCTAGTCTATCATCGATCTACCGTGAGAACCTGGACATTCCCTGTAGATGATGTCCAGATGTTCGAGTGATCCTGGACTCCTAGGTCGTCGAGATACCATCTCCGGGAATGTGCACCTGGTGTACCATCGATCTACCGTGAGCACCTGGATACTCCCTGTAGATGATGTCCCGGTGGCATGCTTATCCTGGACTCCTAAGTCGTCGGGATACCATCTCTGGGGATGTGCACCTAGTCTACCATCGATCTACCGTGAACACCTCGACATTTCCTGTAGATGATGTTCAGGTGTCAGGGAGATCCTGGACTCCTAGGTCGTCGGGATACCATCTTCCGAAATGTGTACCAGGTGTACCATCGATCTACCGTGAGCTCCTGGACACTCCCTGTAGATTATGTCCAGGTGTCAGGGAGATTATGGACTACTAAGTCGGCGGGATACCATCTCTGGGGATTTGCACCTCGCCTATCGTCGATCTACCGTGAGCACCTGGATACTCCCTGATGATGATGTCCCGGTGGCAGGTTGATCCTGGACTACTAAGTCGGCGGGATACCATCTCTGGGGATTTGCACCTGGCCTATCGTCGATCTACCGTGAGCACCTGGACACTCCCTGTATATAATGTCCATGTGGAAGGGTGATCCTGGACCCCTAAGTCGTCGGGATACCATCTTCCGAAATGTGTACTTTGTGTACCATTGATCTACCGTGAGCACCTGGACACTCCCTATAGATGATGTCCCGGTGGCAGGTTGAGCCATCCTGGACAATCTTGTCGTCGGGATACCATCTCTGGGGATGTGCACCTAGTCTATCATCGATCTACCGTGAGCACCTCGACATTTCCTGTAGATGATGTTCAGGTGTCAGGGTGATCCTGGACTCCTAGGTCGTCGGGATACCATCTTCCGAAATGTGTACCAGGTGTACCATCGATCTACCGTGAGCTCCTGGACACTCCCTGTAGATTATGTCCAGGTGTCAGGGAGATCATGGACTACTAAGTCGTCGGGATACCATCTCTGGGGATGTGCACCTGGTGTACCATCGATCTACCGTGAGCACCTGGATACTCCCTGTAGGTGATGTCCCGGTGGTAGGTTGATCCTGGACTCCTAAGTCGTCGGGATACCATCTATGAGGATGTGCACCTAGTCTATCATCGATCTACCGTGAGCTCCTGGACACTCCCTGTAGATGATATCAGGGTGTCAGAGTGATCCTGGACTACTAAGTCGTCGGTATACAATCTCTGGGGATTTGCACCTGGTGTACCATCGATCTACCGCGAGCACCTGGATACTCCCTGTAGATGATGTCCAGGTGTCAGGGTGATCCTGGACTCCTAGGTCGTCGGGATACCATCTCTGGGGATGTGCACCGAGTCTATCGTCGATCTACCGTGAGCACCTGGACACTCCCTGTAGATGATGTCAGGTTGTCAGAGTGATCCTGGACTCCTAAGTCATCGGGATACCATCTCTGGGGATGTGCACCTAGTCTATCATCGATCTACCGTGAGCACCTGGATACTCCCTGTAGATGATGTCCCGGTGGCAGGCTGATCCTGGACTCCTAAGTCGTCGGGATACCATCTCTGGGGATGTGCACCGAGTCTATCGTCGATCTACCGTGAGCACCTCGACATTTCCTGCAGATGATGTTCAGGTGTCAGGGTGATCCTGGACTCCTAGGTCGTCGGGATACCATCTTCCGAAATGTGTACCAGGTGTACCATCGATCTACCGTGAGCTCCTAGACACTCCCTGTAGATTATGTCCAGGTGTCAGGGAGATCATGGACTACTAAGTCGGCGGGATACCATCTCTGGGGATTTGCACCTGGCCTATCGTCGATCTACCGTGAGCACCTGGACACTCCCTGTATATAATGTCCATGTGGCAGGGTGATCCTGGACTCCTAGGTCGTCGGGATACCAAGTTCGGAAATGTGTACCTGGTATACCATCGATCTACCGTGAGCACCTGGATACTCCCTGATGATGATGTCCCGGTGGCAGGTTGATCCTGGACTCCTAAGTCGTCGGGATACCATCTCTGGGGATGTGCACCGAGTCTATCGTCGATCTACCGTGAGCACCTGGACACTCCCTGTAGATGATATCAGGGTGTCAGAGTGATCCTGGACTACTAAGTCGTCGGTATACAATCTCTGGGGATTTGCACCTGGTGTACCATCGATCTACCGCGAGCACCTGGATACTCCCTGTAGATGATGTCCAGGTGTCAGGGTGATCCTGGACTCCTAGGTCGTCGGGATACCATCTCTGGGGATGTGCACCGAGTCTATCGTCGATCTACCGTGAGCACCTGGACACTCCCTGTAGATGATGTCAGGGTGTCAGAGTGATCCTGGACTCCTAAGTCATCGGGATACCATCTCTGGGGATGTGCACCTAGTCTATCATCGATCTACCGTGAGCACCTGGACATTCCCTGTAGATGATGTCCAGGTGTCAGGGAGATCCTGGAGTACTAAGTCGTCGGGATACCATCTCTGGGGTGTGCACCTGGTGTACCATCAATCTATCGTGAGCACCTCGACACTCCCTGTAGATGATGGCCTGGTGTCGGGGTGATCTTGGACTCCTAGATCGTCAGGATACCATCTATGGGGATGTACACCTGGTGTACCATCGATCTACCGTGGGCACCTGGACACTCCCTGTAGATGATGTTCAGTTGTCAGGGTGATCCTGAACTCCTAGGTCGTCGGGATACCATCTATGGGGATGTGCACCTAGTCTATCATCGATCTACCGTGAGAACCTGGACATTCCCTGTAGATGATGTCCAGATGTTCGAGTGATCCTGGACTCGTAGGTCGTCGAGTGACCATCTCCGGGAATGTGCACCTGGTGTACCATCGATCTACCGTGAGCACCTGGATACTCCCTGTAGATGATGTCCCGGTGGCATGCTTATCCTGGACTCCTAAGTCGTCGGGATACCATCTCTGGGGATGTGCACCTAGTCTATCATCGATCTACCGTGAGCACCTGGACACTCCCTGTAGATGATGTCCAGGTGTCAGGGTGATCCTGAACTCATAGGTCGTCGGGATATCATCTTCCGAAATGTGTACCAGGTGTACCATCGATCTACCGTGAGCACCTGGACACTCCCTGTAGATGATGTCCTGGTGTCAGTGTGATCCTGGACACCTAATTCGTCGGGCTACCATCTCTGGGGATGTGCACCTAGTCTATCTTCGATCTACCGTGCGCACCTGGACATTCCCTGTAGATGATGTCCAGGTGTCAGGGTGATCCTGGACTCCTAGGTCGTCGGGATATCATCTTCCGAAATGTGTACCAGGTGTACCATCGATCTACCGTGAGCACCTGGACACTCCCTGTAGATGATGTCCTGGTGTCAGTGTGATCCTGGACTACTAAGTCGTCGGGATACCATCTCTGGGGATGTGCACCTGGTCTATCATCGATCTACCGTGAGCACCTGGACACTCCCTGTAGACGATGTCCCGGTGGCAGAGTGATCCTGGACTCCCAGGTCGTCGGGATACCATCGCCGGGAATGTCCACCTGGTTTGCCATCGATCTACCGTGAGCACCTGGATACTCCCTGTAGATGATGTCCCGGTGGCAGGCTGATCCTGGACTCCTAAGTCGTCGGGATACCATCTCTGGGGATGTGCCCCTAGTCTATCATCGATCTACCGTGAGCACCTGGACATTCCCTGTAGATGATGTCCAGGTGTCAGGGCGATTCTGGACTCCTAGGTCGTCGGGATACCATCCTCCGAAATGTGTACCTTGTATACCATCGATCTACTGTGAGCTCCTCGACATTTCCTGTAGATGATGTTCAGGTGTCAGGGAGATCCTGGACTCCTAGGTCGTCGGGATACCATCTTCCGAAATGTGTACCAGGTGTACCATCGATCTACCGTGAGCTCCTGGACACTCCCTGTAGATTATGTCCAGGTGTCAGGGAGATCATGGACTACTAAGTCGGCGGGATACCATCTCTGGGGATTTGCACCTGGCCTATCGTCGATCTACCGTGAGCACCTGGATACTCCCTGATGATGATGTCCCGGTGGCAGGTTGATCCTGGACTACTAAGTCGTCGGGATACCATCTCTGGGGATTTGCACCTGGTCTATCGTCGATCTATCGTGAGCACCTGGACACTCCCTGTATATGATCTCCATGTGGCAGGGTGATCCTGGACCCCTAAGTCGTCGGGATACCATCTTCCGAAATGTGTACCTGGTGTACCATCGATCTACCGTGAGCTCCTGGACACTCCCTGTAGATTATGTCCAGGTGTCAGGGAGATCATGGACTACTAAGTCGGCGGGATACCATCTCTGGGTATTTGCACCTGGCCTATCGTCTATCTACCGTGAGCACCTGGACACTCCCTGTATATAATGTCCATGTGGCAGGGTGATCCTGGACCCCTAAGTCGTCGGGATACCATCTTCCGAAATGTGTACCTTGTGTACCATCTACCGTGAGCACCTGGATACTCCCTGTAGATGATGTCCCGGTGGCCGGTTGAGCCATCCTGGACATCTAAGTCGTCGGGATACCATCTCTGGGGATTTGCACCTGGTGTACCATCGATTTACCGTGAGCACCTGGATACTCCCTGTAGATGATGTCCAGGTGTCAGGGTGATCCTGGACTCCTAGGTCGTCGGGATACCATCTCTGGGGATGTACACCTAGTCTATCATCGATCTACCGTGAGAACCTGGACATTCCCTGAAGATGATGTCCAGGTAGCAGGGTGATCCTGGACACCTAGGTCGTCGGGATACCATCTCTGGGGATGTGCACCGAGTCTATCGTCGATCTACCGTGAGCACCTGGACACTCCCTGTAGATGATGTCAGGGCGTCAGAGTGATCCTGGAGTACTAAGTCGTCGGGATACCATCTCTGGGGTGTGCACCTGGTGTACCATCAATCTATCGTGAGCACCTCGACACTCCCTGTAGATGATGGCCAGGTGTCAGGGTGATCCTGGACTCCTAGGACGTCGGGATACCATCTTCCGAAATGTGTACGTGATGTACCATCGAACTACCGTGAGCACCTGGATACTCCCTGTAGATGATGTCCAGGTGTGAGGGTGATCCTGGACTCCTAGGTCGTCGGGATACCATCTCTGGGGATGTGCACCGAGTCTATCGACGATCTACCGTGAGCACCTGGACACTCCCTGTAGATGATGTCAGGGTGTCAGAGTGATCCTGGAGTACTAAGTCGTCGGGATACCATCTCTGGGGTGTGCACCTGGTGTACCATCGATCTACCGTGAGCACCTGGACACTCCCTGTATATGATGTCCATGTGGCAGGATGATCCTGAACCCCTAAGTCGTCGGGATACCATCTTCCGAAATGTGCACCTAGTCTATCATCGATCTACCGTGAGAACCTGGACATTCCCTGTAGATAATGTCCAGATGTTCGAGTGATCCTGGACTCCTAGGTCGTCGGGATACCATCTCCGGGAATGCGCACCTGGTGTACCATCGATCTACCGTGAGCAACTGGATACTCCCTGTAGATGATGTCTCGGTGGCAGGCTGATCTTGGACTCCTAAGTCGTCGGGATACCATCTCTGGCGATTTGCACCTGGTCTATCGTCGATCTACCGTGAGCACCTGGACACTCCCTGTAGATGATGTCAGGGTGTCAGAGTGATCCTGGACTCCTAGGTCGTCGGGATACCATCTCCGGGAATGTGCATCTAGTGTACCATCGATCTACCGTGAGCATCTGGACACTCCCTGTATATGAAGTCCATGTGGCAGGATGATCCTGGACCCCTAAGTCGTCGGGATACCATCTTCCGAAATGTGTACCTTGTGTACCATCGATCTACCGTGAGCACCTGGATACTCCCTGTAGATGATGTCCCGGTGGCAGGCTGATCCTGGACTCCTAAGTCATCGGGATACCATCTCTGGGGATGTGCACCTAGTCTATCATCGATCTACCGTGAGCACCTGGACATTCCCTGTAGATGATGTCCAGGTGTCAGGGAGATCCCGGACTCCTAGGTCGTCGGGATACCATCTTCCGAAATGTGTACCTTGTGTACCATCGATCTACCGTGAGCACCTGGACACTCCCTGTAGATGATGTCCAGATGTCAGGGTGATCCTGAACTCCTAGGTCGTCGGGATACCAAGTTCGGAAATGTGTACCTGGTGTACCATTGATCTACCGTGAACACCTGGATACACCCTGTAGATGATGTCCCGGTGGCAGGTTGATCCTGGACTACTAAGTAGTCGGGACATTATCTCTGGGGATGTGCACCTAGTCTATCATCGATCTACTGTGAGAACCTGGACATTCCCTGTAGATGATGTCCAGGTGTCAGGGAGATCCCGGACTCCTAGGTCGTCGGGATACCATCTTCCGAAATGTGTACCTTGTGTACCATCGATCTACCGTGAGCACCTGGACACTCCCTGTAGATGATGTCCAGGTGTCAGGGTGATCCTGAACTCCTAGGTCGTCGGGATACCAAGTTCGGAAATGTGTACCTGGTATACCATCGATCTACCGTGAGACCATGGACATTCCCTGTAGATGATGTCCAGGTGTCAGGGTGATCCTGGACTCCTAGGTCGTCGGGATACCAAGTTCGGAAATGTGTACCTGGTGTACCATCGATCTACAGTGAGCACCTGGACACTCCCTGTAGATGATGTCCAGGTGTCAGGGTGATCCTGAACTCATAGGTCGTCGGGATACCATCTTCCGAAATGTGTACCTTGTGTACCATCGATCTACCGTGAGCACCTGGACACTCCCTGTAGATGATGTCCAGGTGTCAGGGTGATCCTGAACTCCTAGGTCGTCGGGATACCAAGTTCGGAAATGTGTACCTGGTATACCATCGATCTACCGTGAGCACCTGGACACTCCCTGTAGATGATGTCCTGGTGTCAGTGTGATCCTGGACACCTAATTCGTCGGGCTACCATCTCTGGGGATGTGCACCTAGTCTATCTTCGATCTACCGTGCGCACCTGGACATTCCCTGTAGATGATGTCCAGGTGTCAGGGTGATCCTGGACTCCTAGGTCGTCGGGATATCATCTTCCGAAATGTGTACCAGGTGTACCATCGATCTACCGTGAGCACCTGGACACTCCCTGTAGATGATGTCCTGGTGTCAGTGTGATCCTGGACTACTAAGTCGTCGGGATACCATCTCTGGGGATGTGCACCTGGTCTATCATCGATCTACCGTGAGCACCTGGACACTCCCTGTAGACGATGTCCCGGTGGCAGAGTGATCCTGGACTCCCAGGTCGTCGGGATACCATCGCCGGGAATGTCCACCTGGTTTGCCATCGATCTACCGTGAGCACCTGGATACTCCCTGTAGATGATGTCCCGGTGGCAGGCTGATCCTGGACTCCTAAGTCGTCGGGATACCATCTCTGGGGATGTGCCCCTAGTCTATCATCGATCTACCGTGAGCACCTGGACATTCCCTGTAGATGATGTCCAGGTGTCAGGGCGATTCTGGACTCCTAGGTCGTCGGGATACCATCCTCCGAAATGTGTACCTTGTATACCATCGATCTACTGTGAGCTCCTCGACACTCCCTGTAGATGATGTCCAGGTAACAGGGTGATCCTGGACTCCCAGGTCGTATAGTTACCATCTTCAGAAATGTGTACCTGGTGTACCATCGATCTACCGTGAGCACCTGGGTACTCCCTGTAGATGATGTCCCGGTGGCAGGCTGATCCTGGACTCCTAAGTCGTCGGGACACCATCTCTGGGGATGTGCACCTAGTCTATCATCGATCTACCGTGAGCACCTCGACATTCCCTGTAGATGATGTCCAGGTGTCAGGGTGATCCTGGACTCCTAGGTCGTCGGGATACCAAGTTCGGAAATGTGTACCTGGTGTACCATCGATCTACAGTGAGCACCTGGACACTCCCTGTATATGATGTCCAGGTGTCAGGGTGATCCTGAACTCATAGGTCGTCGGGATATCATCTTCCGAAATGTGTACCAGGTGTACCATCGATCTACCGTGAGCACCTGGACACTCCCTGTAGATGATGTCCTGGTGTCAGTGTGATCCTGGACACCTAATTCGTCGGGCTACCATCTCTGGGGATGTGTACCTAGTGTACCATCGCTCTACCGTGAGCACCTGGACATTCCCTGTAGATGATGTCCCGGTGGCAGGTTGAGCCTGGACTCCTAAGTAGTCGGCACACCATCTCTGGGGATGTGCACCTAGTCTATCATCGATCTACTGTGAGAACCTGGACATTCCCTGTAGATGATGTCCAGGTGGCAGAGTGATCCTGGACTCCTAGGTCGTCGGGATACCATCTCCGGGAATGTCCACCTGGTGTACCGTCGATCTACCGTAAGCACCTGGATACTCCCTGTAGATGATGTCCAGGTGTCAGGGCGATCCTGGACTCCTTGGTCGTCGGGATACCAAGTTCGGAAATGTGTACCTGGTATACCATCGATCTACCGTGAGACCATGGACATTCCCTGTAGATGATGTCCAGGTGTCAGGGTGATCCTGGACTCCTAGGTCGTCGGGATACCAAGTTCGGAAATGTGTACCTGGTATACCATCGATCTACCGTGAGCACCTGGATACTCCCTGATGATGATGTCCCGGTGGCAGGTTGATCCTGGACTCCTAAGTCGTCGGGATACCATCTCTGGGGATGTGCACCTGGTGTACCATCGATCTACCGTGAGCACCTGGACACTCCCTGTAGATGATGTCCTGGTGTCAGTGTGATCCTGGACACCTAATTCGTCGGGCTACCATCTCTGGGGATGTGCACCTAGTCTATCTTCGATCTACCGTGCGCACCTGGACATTCCCTGTAGATGATGTCCAGGTGTCAGGGTGATCCTGGACTCCTAGGTCGTCGGGATATCATCTTCCGAAATGTGTACCAGGTGTACCATCGATCTACCGTGAGCACCTGGACACTCCCTGTAGATGATGTCCTGGTGTCAGTGTGATCCTGGACTACTAAGTCGTCGGGATACCATCTCTGGGGATGTGCACCTGGTCTATCATCGATCTACCGTGAGCACCTGGACACTCCCTGTAGACGATGTCCCGGTGGCAGAGTGATCCTGGACTCCCAGGTCGTCGGGATACCATCTCCGGGAATGTCCACCTGGTGTGCCATCGATCTACCGTGAGCACCTGGATACTCCCTGTAGATGATGTCCCGGTGGCAGGCTGATCCTGGACTCCTAAGTCGTCGGGATACCATCTCTGGGGATGTGCACCTAGTCTATCATCGATCTACCGTGAGCACCTGGACATTCCCTGTAGATGATGTCCAGGTGTCAGGGCGATTCTGGACTCCTAGGTCGTCGGGATACCATCCTCCGAAATGTGTACCTTGTATACCATCGATCTACTGTGAGCTCCTCGACACTCCCTGTAGATGATGTCCAGGTAACAGGGTGATCCTGGACTCCTAAGTCGTCGGGACACCATCTCTGGGGATGTGCACCTAGTGTACCATCGATCTACCGTAAGCACCTGGATACTCCCTGTAGATGATGTCCAGGTGTCAGGGCGATCCTGGACTCCTTGGTCGTCGGGATACCAAGTTCGGAAATGTGTACCTGGTATACCATCGATCTACCGTGAGACCATGGACATTCCCTGTAGATGATGTCCAGGTGTCAGGGTGATCCTGGACTCCTAGGTCGTCGGGATACCAAGTTCGGAAATGTGTACCTGGTGTACCATCGATCTACAGTGAGCACCTGGACACTCCCTGTAGATGATGTCCAGGTGTCAGGGTGATCCTGAACTCATAGGTCGTCGGGATATCATCTTCCGAAATGTGTACCAGGTGTACCATCGATCTACCGTGAGCACCTGGACACTCCCTGTAGATGATGTCCTGGTGTCAGTGTGATCCTGGACACCTAATTCGTCGGGCTACCATCTCTGGGGATGTGCACCTAGTGTATCATCGATCTACCGTGAGCACCTGGACATTCCCTGTAGATGATGTCCCGGTGGCAGGCTGATCCTGGACTCCTAAGTCGTCGGGACACCATCTCTGGGGATGTGCACCTAGTGTACCATCGATCTACCGTGAGCACCTGAACATTCCCTGTAGATGATGTCCAGGTGTCAGGGTGATCCTGGACACCTAGGTCGTCGGGATACCATCTTCCGAAATGTGTACCTGGTGTACCATCGATCTACCGTGAGCTCCTGGATACTCCCTGTAGATGATGTCCAGGTGTCCGGTTGTTCCTGGACTACTAAGTCGTCGGGATACCATCTCTGGGGATGTGCACCTGGTGTACCATCGATCTACCGTGAGCACCTGGATACTCCCTGTAGATGATGTCCCGGTGGTAGATTGATCCTGGACTCCTAAGTCGTCGGGATACCATCTATGGGGATGTGCACCTAGTCTATCATCGATCTACCGTGAGCTCCTGGACACTCCCTGTAGATTATGTACAGGTGTCAGGGAAATCATGGACTACTAAGTCGTCGGGATACCATCTCTGGGGATTTGCACCTGGTCTATCGTCGATCTACCGTGAGCACCTGGACACTCCCTGTATATAATGTCCATGTGGCAGGGTGATCCTGGACCCCTAAGTCGTCGGGATACCATCTTCCGAAATGTGTACTTTGTGTACCATCGATCTACCGTGAGCACCTGGACACTCCCTGTAGATGATGTCCCCGTGGCAGGTTGAGCCATCCTGGACATCTTTGTCGTCGGGATACCATCTCTGGGGATGTGCACCTAGTCTATCATCGATCTACCGTTAGAACCTGGACATTCCCTGTAGATGATGTTCAGGTCTCAGGGTGATCCTGGACTCCTAGGTCGTCGGGATACCAAGTTCGGAAATGTGTACCAGGTATACCATCGATCTACCGTGAGCACCTGGATACTCCCTGATGATGATGTCCCGGTGGCAGGTTGATCCTGGACTCCTAAGTCGTCGGGATACCATCTCTGGGGATGTGCACCTGGTGTACCATCGATCTACCGTGAGCACCTGGACACTCCCTGTAGGTGATGTCCCGGTGGTAGGTTGATCCTGGACTCCTAAGTCGTCGGGATACCATCTATGGGGATGTGCACCTAGTATATCATCGATCTACCGTGAGGTCCTGGACACTCCCTGTAGATTATGTACAGGTGTCAGGGAAATCATGGACTACTAAGTCGTCGGGATACCATCTCTGGGGATTTGCACCTGGTCTATCGTCGATCTACCGTGAGCACCTGGACACTCCCTGTATATGATGTCCATGTGGCAGGGTGATCCTGGACCCCTAAGTCGTCGGGATACCATTTCTGGGGATTTGCACCTGGCCTATCGTCGATCTACCGTGAGCACCTGGACACTCCCTGTATATAATGTCCATGTGGCAGGGTGATCTTGGACCCCTAAGTCGTCGGGATACCATCTTCCGAAATGTGTACCTTGTGTACCATCGATCTACCGTGAGCACCTGGACACTCCCTGTAGATGATGTCCCGGTGGCAGGTTGAGCCATCCTGGACATCTAAGTCGTCGGGATACCATCTCTGGGGATGTGCACCTAGTCTATCATCGATCTACCGTTAGAACCTGGACATTCCCTGTAGATGATGTTCAGGTCTCAGGGTGATCCTGGACTCCTAGGTCGTCGGGATACCAAGTTCGGAAATGTGTACCTGGTATACCATCGATCTACCGTGAGCACCTGAATACTCCCTGATGATGATGTCCCGGTGGCAGGTTGATCCTGGACTCCTAAGTCGTCGGGATACCATCTCTGGGGATGTGCACCCGGTGTACCATCGATCTACCGTGAGCACCTGGACACTCCCTGTAGGTGATGGCCAGGTGTCGGGGTGATCTTGGACTCCTAGATCGTCGGAATACCATCTATGGGGATGTACACCTAGTCTATCATCGATCTACCGTGAGCTCCTGGACACTCCCTGTAGATGATGTTCAGTTGTCAGCCTGATCCTGGACTCCTAAGTCGTCGGGATACCATCTCTGGGGATGTGCACCTAGTCTATCATCGATCTACCGTGAGCACCTGGACATTTCCTGTAGATGATGTTCAGGTGTCAGGGTGATCCTGGACTCCTAGATCGTCGGGATACCATCTTCCGAAATGTGTACCTGGTGTACCATCGATCTACCGTGAGCTCCTGGACACTCCCTGTAGATTATGTCCAGGTGTCAGGGAGATCATGGACTACTATGTCGGCGGGATACCATCTCTGGGGATTTGCACCTGGCCTATCGTCGATCTACCGTGAGCACCTGGACACTCCCTGTAGATGATGTTCAGGTGTCAGGGTGATCCTGGACTCCTAGGTCGTCGGGATACCATCTTCCGAAATGTGTACGTGATGTACCATCGATCTACCGTGAGCTCCTGGACACTCCCTGTAGATGATGTCCAGGTGTCAGGGAGATCCTGGACTACTAAGTCGGCGGGATACCATCTCTGGGGATTTGCACCTGGTGTACCATCGATCTACCGTGAGCACCTTGATACTCCCTGTAGATGATGTCCCGGTGGCAGATTGATCCTGGAAACCTAATTCGTCGGGCTACCGTCTCTGGGGATGTGCACCTGGTGTACCATCGATCTACCGTGAGCACCTAGATACTCCCTGTAGATGATGTCCCGGTGGCAGGCTGATCCTGGACTCCTAAGTCGTCGGGATACCATCTCTGGGGATGTGCACCGAGTCTATCGTCGATCTACCGTGAGCACCTGGACATTCCCTGTAGATAATGTCCAGGTGTCAGTGAGATCCTGGAGTACTAAGTCGTCGGGATACCATCTCTGGGGTGTGCACCTGGTGTACCATCAATCTATCGTGAGCACCTCGACACACCCTGTAGATGATGGCCAGGTGTCGGGGTGATCTTGGACTCCTAGATCGTCGGGATACCATCTATGGGGATGTACACCTGGTGTACCATCGATCTACCGTGGGCACCTGGACATTCCCTGTAGATGATGTCCAGGTGTCAGGGTGATCCTGGACTCCTAGGTCGTCGGGATACCATCTTCCGAAATGTGTACCTGGTGTACCATCGATCTACCATGAGCTCCTGTATATTCCCTGTAGATGATGTCCAGGTGTCAGGGAGATCCTGGACTACTAAGTCGTCGGGATACCATCTCTGGGGATGTGCACCTGGTCTATCATCGATCTACCGTGAGCACCTGGACACTCCCGGTAGATGATGTCCCGGTGGCAGATTGATCCTGGAAACCTAATCCGTCGGGCTACCATCTCTGGGGATGTGCACCTGGTGTACCATCGATCTACCGTGAGCACCTAGATACTCCCTGTAGATGATGTCCCGGTGGCAGGCTGATCCTGGACTCCTAAGTCGTCGGGATACCATCTCTGGGGATGTGCACCGAGTCTATCGTCGATCTACCGTGAGCTCCTGGACACTCCCTGTAGATGATGTTCAGTTGTCAGCCTGATCCTGGACTCCTAAGTCGTCGGGATACCATCTCTGGGGATGTGCACCTAGTCTATCATCGATCTACCGTGAGCACCTGGACATTTCCTGTAGATGATGTTCAGGTGTCAGGGTGATCCTGGACTCCTAGATCGTCGGGATACCATCTTCCGAAATGTGTACCTGGTGTACCATCGATCTACCGTGAGCTCCTGGACACTCCCTGTAGATTATGTCCAGGTGTCAGGGAGATCATGGACTACTATGTCGGCGGGATACCATCTCTGGGGATTTGCACCTGGCCTATCGTCGATCTACCGTGAGCACCTGGACACTCCCTGTAGATGATGTTCAGGTGTCAGGGTGATCCTGGACTCCTAGGTCGTCGGGATACCATCTTCCGAAATGTGTACGTGATGTACCATCGATCTACCGTGAGCTCCTGGACACTCCCTGTAGATGATGTCCAGGTGTCAGGGAGATCCTGGACTACTAAGTCGGCGGGATACCATCTCTGGGGATTTGCACCTGGTGTACCATCGATCTACCGTGAGCACCTTGATACTCCCTGTAGATGATGTCCCGGTGGCAGATTGATCCTGGAAACCTAATTCGTCGGGCTACCGTCTCTGGGGATGTGCACCTGGTGTACCATCGATCTACCGTGAGCACCTAGATACTCCCTGTAGATGATGTCCCGGTGGCAGGCTGATCCTGGACTCCTAAGTCGTCGGGATACCATCTCTGGGGATGTGCACCGAGTCTATCGTCGATCTACCGTGAGCACCTGGACATTCCCTGTAGATAATGTCCAGGTGTCAGGGAGATCCTGGAGTACTAAGTCGTCGGGATACCATCTCTGGGGTGTGCACCTGGTGTACCATCAATCTATCGTGAGCACCTCGACACACCCTGTAGATGATGGCCAGGTGTCGGGGTGATCTTGGACTCCTAGATCGTCGGGATACCATCTATGGGGATGTACACCTGGTGTACCATCGATCTACCGTGGGCACCTGGACATTCCCTGTAGATGATGTCCAGGTGTCAGGGTGATCCTGGACTCCTAGGTCGTCGGGATACCATCTTCCGAAATGTGTACCTGGTGTACCATCGATCTACCATGAGCTCCTGTATATTCCCTGTAGATGATGTCCAGGTGTCAGGGAGATCCTGGACTACTAAGTCGTCGGGATACCATCTCTGGGGATGTGCACCTGGTCTATCATCGATCTACCGTGAGCACCTGGACACTCCCGGTAGATGATGTCCCGGTGGCAGATTGATCCTGGAAACCTAATCCGTCGGGCTACCATCTCTGGGGATGTGCACCTGGTGTACCATCGATCTACCGTGAGCACCTAGATACTCCCTGTAGATGATGTCCCGGTGGCAGGCTGATCCTGGACTCCTAAGTCGTCGGGATACCATCTCTGGGGATGTGCACCGAGTCTATCGTCGATCTACCGTGAGCACCTGGACACTCCCTGTAGATGATGTCAGGGTGTCAGAGTGATCCTGGACACCTAGGTCGTCGGGATACCATCTCTGGGGATGTGCACCTAGTCTATCAGCGATCTACCGTTAGAACCTGGACATTCCCTGTAGATGATGTTCAGGTGTCAGGGTGATCCTGGACTCCTAGGTCGTCGGGATACCAAGTTCGGAAATGTGTACCTGGTAGACCATCGATCTACCGTGAGCATCTAGATACTCCCTGTAGATGATGTCCCGGTGGCAGGCTGATCCTGGGCTCCTAAATCGTCGGGATACCATCTCTGGGGAGGTGCACCTGGTGTACCATCGATTTACTGTGAGCACCTGGACACTCCCTGTAGATGATGTCCCGGTGGTAGGTTGATCCTGGACTCCTAAGTCGTCGAAATACCATCTATGGGGATGTGCACCTAGTCTATCATCGATCTACCGTGAATTCCTGGACACTCCCTGTAGATTATGTACAGGTGTCAGGGAGATCATGGACTACTAAGTCGTCGGGATACCATCTCTGGGGATTTGCACCTGGTCTACCGTCGATCTACCGTGAGCACCTGGACACTCCCTGTATATGATGTCCATGTGGCAGGGTGATCCTGGACCCCTAAGTCGTCGGGATACCATCTTCCGAAATGTGTACCTTGTGTACCATCGATCTACCGTGAGCACCTGGACACTCCCTGAAGATGTTGTCCAGGTTGCAGGGTGATCCTGGACACCTAGGTCGTCGGGATACCATCTCCGGGAATGTGCATCTAGTGTACCATCGATCTACCGTGAGCACCTGGACACTCCCTGTATATGATGTCCATGTGGCAGGATGATCCTGGACCCCTAAGTCGTCGGGATACCATCTTCCGAATTGTGTACCTTGTGTACCATCGATCTACCGTGAGCACCTGGACACTCCCTGTAGATGATGTCCAGGTGTCAGGGCGATCCTGGACTCCTAAGTCGTCGGGATACCATCTATGGGGATGTGCACCTAGTCTATCATCGATCTACCGTGAGAACCTGGACATTCCCTGTAGATGATGTCCAGGTGTCAGAGTGATCCTGGACTCCTAAGTCATCGGGATACCATCTCTGGGGATGTGCACCTAGTCTATCATCGATCTACCGTGAGCACCTGGACATTCCCTGTAGATGATGTCCAGGTGTCAGGGTGATCCTGAACTCCTAGGTCGTCGGGATACCAAGTTCGGAAATGTGTACCTGGTGTACCATCGATCTACAGTGAGCACCTGGACACTCCCTGTAGATGATGTCCAGGTGTCAGGGCGAGCCGGGACTCCTAGGTCGTCGGGATACCATCTTCCGAAATGTGTACCTGGTGTACCATCGATCTACAGTGAGCACCTGGACACTCCCTGTAGATGATGTCCAGGTGTCAGGGTGATCCTGGACTCCTAAGTCGTCGGGATACCATCTTCCGAAATGTGTTCCTTGTGTACCATCGATCTACCGTGAGCACCTGGACACTCCCTGTAGATGATGTCCAGGTGTCAGGGAGATCCTGGACTCCTAAGTCGTCGGGACACCATCTCTGGGGATGTGCACCTGGTCTATCATCGATCTACCGT
Source organism: Muscidifurax raptorellus (assembly GCA_020010945.3). Classification (NCBI taxonomy): domain Eukaryota; kingdom Metazoa; phylum Arthropoda; class Insecta; order Hymenoptera; family Pteromalidae; genus Muscidifurax; species Muscidifurax raptorellus. The sequence goes on from JAHUUD020000034.1 coordinate 101,873, forward strand.
GAGCACCTGGACACTCCCTGTAGATGAGGTCCTGGTGTCAGGGCGAGCCGGGACTCCTAGGTCGTCGGGATACCATCTTCCGAAATGTGTACCTGGACTATCATCGATCTACCGTGAGCATCTGGACACTCCCTGTAGATGATGTCCCGGTGGCAGAGTGATCCTGGACTCCTAGGTCGTCGGGATACCATCTCCGGGAATGTCCACCTGCTGTACCGTCGATCTACCGTAAGCACCTGGATACTCCCTGTAGATGATGTCCAGGTATCAGGGCGATCCTGGACTCCTTGGTCGTCGGGATACCAAGTTCGGAAATGTGTACCTGGTATACCATCGATCTACCGTGAGCACCTGGACATTCCCTGTAGATGATGTCCAGGTGTCAGGGTGATCCTGGACTCCTTGGTCGTCGGGATACCAAGTTCGGAAATGTGTACCTGGTGTACCATCGATCTACAGTGAGCACCTGGACACTCCCTGTAGATGATGTCCAGGTGTCAGGGCGAGCCGGGACTCCTAGGTCGTCGGGATACCATCTTCCGAAATGTGTACCTGGTGTACCATCGATCTACAGTGAGCACCTGGACACTCCCTGTAGATGATGTCCAGGTGTCAGGGTGATCCTGAACTCCTAGGTCGTCGGGATACCAAGTTCGGAAATGTGTACCAGGTATACCATCGATCTACCGTGAGCACCTGGATACTCCCTGATGATGATGTCCCGGTGGCAGGTTGATCCTGGACTCCTAAGTCGTCGGGATACCATCTCTGGGCATGTGCACCTGGTGTACCATCGATCTACCGTGAGCACCTGGACACTCCCTGTAGGTGATGTCCCGGTGGTAGGTTGATCCTGGACTCCTAAGTCGTCGGGATACCATCTATGGGGATGTGCACCTAGTCTATCATCGATCTACCGTGAGCTCCTGGACACTCCCTGTAGATTATGTACAGGTGTCAGGGAAATCATGGACTACTAAGTCGTCGGGATACCATCTCTGGGGATTTGCACCTGGTCTATCGTCGATCTACCGTGAGCACCTGGACACTCCCTGTAGATGATGTCCATGTGGCAGGGTGATCCTGGACCCCTAAGTCGTCGGGATACCATCTTCCAAAATGTGTACCTTGTGTACCATCGATCTACCGTGAGAACCTGGACATTCCCTGTAGATGATGTCCAGGTGTCAGGGTGATCCTGGACTCCTAGGTCGTCGGGATACCATCTCTGGGGATGTGCACCTAGTCTATCTTCGATCTACCGTGAGAACCTGGACATTCCCTGTAGATGATGTCCAGGTGTCAGGGCGATCCGGGACTACTAAGTCATCGGGATACCATCTCTGGGGATGTGCACCTAGTCTATCATCGATCTACCGTGAGCACCTGGACATTCCCTCTAGATGATGTCCAGGTGTCAGGGTGATCCTGAACTCCTAGGTCGTCGGGACACCAAGTTCGGAAATGTGTACCTGGTGTACCATCGATCTACAGTGAGCACCTGGACACTCCCTGTAGATGATGTCCAGGTGTCAGGGCGATCCGGGACTCCTAGGTCGTCGGGATACCATCTTCCAAAAAGTGTACCTGGTGTACCATCGATCTACAGTGAGCACCTGGACACTCCCTGTAGATGATGTCCAGGTGTCCGGGTGATCCTGAACTCCTAGGTCGTCGGGATATCATCTTCCGAAATGTGTACCAGGTGTACCATCGATCTACCGTGAGCACCTGGACACTCCCTGAAGATGATGTCCAGGTAGCAGGGTGATCCTGGACACCTAGGTCGTCGGGATACCATCTCCGGGAATGTCCACCTGCTGTACCGTCGATCTACCGTAAGCACCTGGATACTCCCTGTAGATGATGTCCAGGTGTCAGGGAGATCCTGGACTCCTAAGTCGTCGGGACACCATCTCTGGGGATGTGCACCTGGTCTATCATCGATCTACCGTGAGCACCTGGACACTCCCTGTAGATGAGGTCCTGGTGTCAGGGTGATCCTGGACTATTAAGTCGTCGGGATACCATCTCTGGGGATGTGCACCTGGACTATCATCGATCTACCGTGAGCACCTGGACACTCCCTGTAGCTGATGTCCCGGTGGCAGAGTGATCCTGGACTCCTAGGTCGTCGGGATACCATCTCCGGGAATGTCCACCTGCTGTACCGTCGATCTACCGTAAGCACCTGGATACTCCCTGTAGATGATGTCCAGGTGTCAGGGCGATCCTGGACTCCTTGGTCGTCGGGATACCAAGTTCGGAAATGTGTACCTGGTATACCATCGATCTACCGTGAGAACCTGGACATTCCCTGTAGATGATGTCCAGGTGTCAGGGTGATCCTGGACTCCTAGGTCGTCGGGATACCAAGTTCGGAAATGTGTACCTGGTATACCATCGATCTACCGTGAGAACCTGGACATTCCCTGTAGATAATGTCCCGGTGGCAGGTTGATCCTGGACACCTAATTCGTCGGGCTACCATCTCTGGGGATGTGCACCTAGTCTATCTTCGATCTACCGTGAGAACCTGGACATTCCCTGTAGATGATGTCCAGGTGTCAGGGTGATCCTGGACTCCTAGGTCGTCGGGATATCATCTTCCGAAATGTGTACCAGGTGTACCATCGATCTACCGTGAGCACCTGGACACTCCCTGTAGATGATGTCCCGGTGGCAGAGTGATCCTGGACTCCTAGGTCGTCGGGATACCATCTCCGGGAATGTCCACCTGGTGTACCATCGATCTACCGTGAGCACCTGGATACTCCCTGTAGATGATGTCCTGGTGTCAGGGTGATCCTGGACTACTAAGCCGTCGGGATACCATCTAAGGGGATGTGCACTTGGTCTATCATCGATCTACCGTGAGCACCTGGATAGTCCCTGTAGATGATGTCCTGGTTTCAGGGTGATCCTGGACTACTAAGTCGTCGGGATACCATCTCAGGGGATGTCCACCTGGTGTACCATCGATCTACTCTTAGCACCTGGATACTCCCTGTAGATGATGTCCCGGTGGCAGGCTGATCCTGGACTCCTAAGTCGTCGGGATACCATCTCTGGGGATGTGTACCTAGTGTATCATCGATCTACAGTGAGAACCTGGACATTCCCTGTAGATGATGTCCAGGTGTCAGGGTGATCCTGGACTTCTAGGTCGTCGGGATACCATCTTCCCAAATGTGTACCTGGTGTACCATCGATCTACCGTGAGCACCTGGACACTCCCTGTAGATGACGTCCAGGTAACAGGGTGATCCTGGACTCCCAGGTCGTCGGGATATCATCTTCCGAAATGTGTACCAGTTGTACCATCGATCTACCGTGAGCACCTGGACACTCCCTGTAGATTATGTCCAGGTGTCAGGGAGATCCTGGACTACTAAGTCGTCGGGATACCATCTCTGGGGATTTGCATCTGGTCTATCATCGATCTACCGTGAGCACCTGGACACTCCCTGTAGATGATGTCCCGGTGGCAGAGTGATTCTGGACTCCTAGGTCGTCGGGATACCATCTCCGGGAATGTCCACCTGGTGTACCGTCGATCTACCGTGAGCACCTAGACACTCCCTGTAGATGATGTCCTGGTGTCAGGGTGATCCTGGACTACTAAGTCGTCGGGATACCATCTCAGGGGATGTGCACCTGGTCTATCATCGATCTACCGTGAGCACCTGGATACTTCCTGTAGATGATGTCCAGGTGTCAGGGCGATCCTGGACTCCTTGGTCGTCGGGATACCATCTTCCGAAATGTGAACCTGGTGTACCATCGATCTACCGTGAGCACCTGGACACTCCCTTTAGATGATGTCCAGGTGTCAGGGTGATCCTGAACTCCTAGGTCGTCGGGATACTAAGTTCGGAAATGTATACCTGGTATACCCTCGATCTACCGTGAGAACCTGGACACTCCCTGTAGATGATGTCCAGGTGTCAGGGCGATCCTGGACTCATAGGTCGTCGGGATACCATCTTCCGAAATGTGTACCAGGTGTACCATCGATCTACCGTGAGCACCTGGACACTCCCTGTAGATGATGTCCTGGTGTCAGGGTGATCCTGGACTACTAAGTCGTCGGGATACCATCTCTGGGGATGTGCACCTGGTCTATCATCGATCTACCGTGAGCTCCTGGACACTCCCTGTAGATTATGTCCAGGTGTCAGGGTGATCCTGGACTCCTAGGTCGTCGGGATATCATCTTCCGAAATGTGTACCAGGTGTACCATCGATCTACCGTGAGCACCTGGACACTCCCTGTAGATGATGTCCTGGTGTCAGGGTGATCCTGGACTACTAAGTCGTCGGGATACCATCTCTGGGGATGTGCACCTGGTCTATCATCGATCTACCGTGAGCACCTGGACACTCCCTGTAGATGATGTCCCGGTGGCAGAGTGATCCTGGACTCCTAGGTCGTCGGGATACCATCTCCGAGAATGTCCACCTGGTCTATCATCGATCTACCGTGAGCACCTGGATACTCCCTGTAGATGATGTACCGGTGTCAGGGTGATCCAAGAATCCTAAGTCGTCGGGATCCCATCTTCGGGGATGTGCACCTGGTGTACCATCGATCTACCGAGAGCACTTGGACACTCCCTGTAGATGATGTCCAAGTGTCAGGGTGATCCTGAACATCTAGGTCCTCGGGATACCATGTTCGGAGACGTGTACCTGGTATACCATCAATCTACCGTGAGCACCTGGAAACTCCCTGTAGATGATGTCCCGATGGCAGGCTGATCCTGGACTCCTAAGTCGTCGGGATACCATCTCTGGGGATGTGCACCTGGTGTATCATCGATCTACCGCGAGCACCTGGACACTCCCTGTAGATGATGTCCCGATGGCAGGCTGATCCTGGACTCCTAGGTCGTCGGGATACTATCTCCGGGGATATGTACCTGGTGTACCATCAATCTACAGTGAGCACCTCGACACTCCCTGTAGATGATGTCCAGGTGTCAGGGTGATCCTGGACTCCTAGGCCGTCGGGATACCATCTTCCTTATTGTATACCTGGTGTACCATCGATCTACCGAGAGCATCCGGAGACTCCCTGTAGATGATGTCCAAGTGTCTGGGTGATCCTGAACATCTTGGTCCTCGGGATACCATGTTCGGAAATGTGTACCTGGTATACCATCAATCTACCGTGAGCACCTGGACACTCCCTGTAGATGATGTCCCGATGGCAGGCTGATCCTGGACTTCTAAGTCGTCGGGATACCATCTCTGGGGATGTGCACCTGGTGTATCATCGATCTACCGTGAGCACCTGGACACTCCCTGTAGATGATGTCCAGGTGACAGGGTATTCCAGGACTCCTAGGTCGTCTGGATACCATCTCCGGGGATGTGCACCTGGTGTATCATCGATCTACCGTGAGCACCTTGACACTCCCTGTAGATAATGTCCAGGCGACAGGGTGATCCTGGTCTCCTAAGTCATCGGGATACCATCTCTGGGGATGTGTACCTGGTGTATCATCGATCTACCGTGAGCACCTGGACACTCCCTGTAGATGATGTCCCGATGGCAGGCTGATCCAGGACTCCAAGGTCGTCTGGATACCATCTCCGGGGATGTGCACCTGGTGTACCATCGATCTACTGTTAGCACCTGGACACTCCCTGTAGATGATGTCCCGATGGCAGGCTGATCCAGGACTCCAAGGTCGTCTGGATACCATCTCCGGGGATGTGCACCTGGTGTACCATCGATCTACCGTGAGCACCTTGACACTCCCTGTAGATAATGTCCAGGCGACAGGGTGATCCTGGTCTCCTAAGTCATCGGGATACCATCTCTGGGGATGTGTACCTGGTGTACCATCGATCTACAGTGAGCACCTGGACACTCCCTGTAGATGATGTCCAGGTGTCAGGGCGAGCCGGGACTCCTAGGTCGTCGGGATACCATCTTCCGAAATGTGTACCTGGTGTACCATCGATCTACAGTGAGCACCTGGACACTCCCTGTAGATGATGTCCAGGTGTCAGGGTGATCCTGAACTCCTAGGTCGTCGGGATACCAAGTTCGGAAATGTGTACCAGGTATACCATCGATCTACCGTGAGCACCTGGATACTCCCTGATGATGATGTCCCGGTGGCAGGTTGATCCTGGACTCCTAAGTCGTCGGGATACCATCTCTGGGCATGTGCACCTGGTGTACCATCGATCTACCGTGAGCACCTGGACACTCCCTGTAGGTGATGTCCCGGTGGTAGGTTGATCCTGGACTCCTAAGTCGTCGGGATACCATCTATGGGGATGTGCACCTAGTCTATCATCGATCTACCGTGAGCTCCTGGACACTCCCTGTAGATTATGTACAGGTGTCAGGGAAATCATGGACTACTAAGTCGTCGGGATACCATCTCTGGGGATTTGCACCTGGTCTATCGTCGATCTACCGTGAGCACCTGGACACTCCCTGTAGATGATGTCCCGGTGGCAGAGTGATTCTGGACTCCTAGGTCGTCGGGATACCATCTCCGGGAATGTCCACCTGGTGTACCGTCGATCTACCGTGAGCACCTAGACACTCCCTGTAGATGATGTCCTGGTGTCAGGGTGATCCTGGACTACTAAGTCGTCGGGATACCATCTCAGGGGATGTGCACCTGGTCTATCATCGATCTACCGTGAGCACCTGGATACTTCCTGTAGATGATGTCCAGGTGTCAGGGCGATCCTGGACTCCTTGGTCGTCGGGATACCATCTTCCGAAATGTGAACCTGGTGTACCATCGATCTACCGTGAGCACCTGGACACTCCCTTTAGATGATGTCCAGGTGTCAGGGTGATCCTGAACTCCTAGGTCGTCGGGATACTAAGTTCGGAAATGTATACCTGGTATACCCTCGATCTACCGTGAGAACCTGGACACTCCCTGTAGATGATGTCCAGGTGTCAGGGCGATCCTGGACTCATAGGTCGTCGGGATACCATCTTCCGAAATGTGTACCAGGTGTACCATCGATCTACCGTGAGCACCTGGACACTCCCTGTAGATGATGTCCTGGTGTCAGGGTGATCCTGGACTACTAAGTCGTCGGGATACCATCTCTGGGGATGTGCACCTGGTCTATCATCGATCTACCGTGAGCTCCTGGACACTCCCTGTAGATTATGTCCAGGTGTCAGGGTGATCCTGGACTCCTAGGTCGTCGGGATATCATCTTCCGAAATGTGTACCAGGTGTACCATCGATCTACCGTGAGCACCTGGACACTCCCTGTAGATGATGTCCTGGTGTCAGGGTGATCCTGGACTACTAAGTCGTCGGGATACCATCTCTGGGGATGTGCACCTGGTCTATCATCGATCTACCGTGAGCACCTGGACACTCCCTGTAGATGATGTCCCGGTGGCAGAGTGATCCTGGACTCCTAGGTCGTCGGGATACCATCTCCGAGAATGTCCACCTGGTCTATCATCGATCTACCGTGAGCACCTGGATACTCCCTGTAGATGATGTACCGGTGTCAGGGTGATCCAAGAATCCTAAGTCGTCGGGATCCCATCTTCGGGGATGTGCACCTGGTGTACCATCGATCTACCGAGAGCACTTGGACACTCCCTGTAGATGATGTCCAAGTGTCAGGGTGATCCTGAACATCTAGGTCCTCGGGATACCATGTTCGGAGACGTGTACCTGGTATACCATCAATCTACCGTGAGCACCTGGAAACTCCCTGTAGATGATGTCCCGATGGCAGGCTGATCCTGGACTCCTAAGTCGTCGGGATACCATCTCTGGGGATGTGCACCTGGTGTATCATCGATCTACCGCGAGCACCTGGACACTCCCTGTAGATGATGTCCCGATGGCAGGCTGATCCTGGACTCCTAGGTCGTCGGGATACTATCTCCGGGGATATGTACCTGGTGTACCATCAATCTACAGTGAGCACCTCGACACTCCCTGTAGATGATGTCCAGGTGTCAGGGTGATCCTGGACTCCTAGGCCGTCGGGATACCATCTTCCTTATTGTATACCTGGTGTACCATCGATCTACCGAGAGCATCCGGAGACTCCCTGTAGATGATGTCCAAGTGTCTGGGTGATCCTGAACATCTTGGTCCTCGGGATACCATGTTCGGAAATGTGTACCTGGTATACCATCAATCTACCGTGAGCACCTGGACACTCCCTGTAGATGATGTCCCGATGGCAGGCTGATCCTGGACTTCTAAGTCGTCGGGATACCATCTCTGGGGATGTGCACCTGGTGTATCATCGATCTACCGTGAGCACCTGGACACTCCCTGTAGATGATGTCCAGGTGACAGGGTATTCCAGGACTCCTAGGTCGTCTGGATACCATCTCCGGGGATGTGCACCTGGTGTATCATCGATCTACCGTGAGCACCTTGACACTCCCTGTAGATAATGTCCAGGCGACAGGGTGATCCTGGTCTCCTAAGTCATCGGGATACCATCTCTGGGGATGTGTACCTGGTGTATCATCGATCTACCGTGAGCACCTGGACACTCCCTGTAGATGATGTCCCGATGGCAGGCTGATCCAGGACTCCAAGGTCGTCTGGATACCATCTCCGGGGATGTGCACCTGGTGTACCATCGATCTACTGTTAGCACCTGGACACTCCCTGTAGATGATGTCCAAGTGTCAGGGTGATCCTGAACATCCAGGTACTCGGGATACCATGTTCGGAAATGTGTACCTGGAATACCATCAATCTACCGTGAGCACCTGGACACTCTCTGTAGATGATGTCCTGAGGTCAGGGTGATCCTAGAATCCTAAGTCGTCGGGATCCCATCTTCGGGGATGTGCACCTGGTGTACCATCGATCTACCTTGAGCACCTTGACACTCCCTGTAGTTGATGTCCAGTTGTCAGGGTGATCCTGAACATCTAGGTACTCGGGATACCATGTTCCGAAATTTGTACCTGGAATACCATCAATCTACCGTGAGCACCTGGACACTCCCTGTAGATGATGTCCCAATGGCAGGCTGATCCTGGACTCCTAGGTCGTCGGGATACCATCTTCAGAAATGTGTACCTGGTGTATCATCGATCTACCGTGAGCACCTGGACACTCCCTGTAGATGATGTGCAGGTGACAGGGTGATCCTGAACTCCTAAGTCGTCTGGATACCATCTTCGGGGATGTGCACCTGGTGTACCATCGATCTACCGTGAGCACCTGGATACTCCCTGTAGATGATGTCCTGGTGTCAGGGTGATCCTGGACTACTAAGTCGTCGGGATACCATCTAAGGGGATGTGCACCTGGTCTATCATCGATCTACCGTGAGCACCTGGATACTCCCTGTAGATGATGTCCTGGTTTCAGGGTGATCCTGGACTACTAAGTCGTCGGGATACCATCTCAGGGGATGTCCACCTGGTGTACCATCGATCTACTCTTAGCACCTGGATACTCCCTGTAGATGATGTCCCGGTGGCAGGCTGATCCTGGACTCCTAAGTCATCGGGATACCATCTCTGGGGATGTGTACCTAGTGTATCATCGATCTACAGTGAGAACCTGGACATTCCCTGTAGATGATGTCCAGGTAACAATGTGATCCTGGACTCCCAGGTCGTCGGGATACCATCTTCCCAAATGTGTACCAGTTGTACCATCGATCTACCGTGAGCACCTGGACACTCCCTGTAGATTATGTCCAGGTGGCAGAGTGATCCTGGACTCCTAGGTCGTCGGGATACCATCTCCGGGAATGTCCACCTGGTGTACCGTCGATCTACCGTGAGCACCTAGACACTCCCTGTAGATGATGTCCTGGTGTCAGGGTGATCCTGGACTACTAAGTCGTCGGGATACCATCTCAGGGGATGTGCACCTGGTCTATCATCGATCTACCGTGAGCACCTGGATACTTCCTGTAGATGATGTCCAGGTGTCAGGGCGATCCTGGACTCCTTGGTCGTCGGGATACCATCTTCCGAAATGTGAACCTGGTGTACCATCGATCTACCGTGAGCACCTGGACACTCCCTTTAGATGATGTCCAGGTGTCAGGGTGATGCTGAACTCCTAGGTCGTCGGGATACCAAGTTCGGAAATGTATACCTGGTATACCCTCGATCTAACGTGAGAACGTGGACACTCCCTGTAGATGATGTCCAGGTGTCAGGGCGATCCTGGACTCATAGGTCGTCGGGATACCATCTTCCGAAATGTGTACCTTGTGTACCATCGATCTATTGTGAGCTCTTCGACACTCCCTGTAGATGATGTCCAGGTAACAGGGTGATCCTGGACTACCAGGTCGTATAGTTACCATCTTCCGAAATGTGTACCTGGTGTACCATCGATCTACCGTGAGCTCCTGGACACTCCCTGTAGATTATGTCCAGGTGTCAGGGTGATCCTGGACTCCTAGGTTGTCGGGATATCATCTTCCGAAATGTGTACCAGGTGTACCATCGATCTACCGTGAGCACCTGGACACTCCCTGTAGATGATGTCCTGGTGTCAGGGTGATCCTGGACTACTAAGTCGTCGGGATACCATCTCTGGGGATGTGCACCTGGTCTATCATCGATCTACCGTGAGCACCTGGACACTCCCTGTAGATGATGTCCCGGTGGCAGAGTGATCCTGGACTCCTAGGTCGTCGGGATACCATCTCTGAGAATGTCCACCTGGTCTATCATCGATCTACCGTGAGCACCTGGATACTCCCTGTAGATGATGTACCGGTGTCAGGGTGATCCATGAATCCTAAGTCGTCGGGATCCCATCTTCGGGGATGTGCACCTGGTGTACCATCGATCTACTGTTAGCACCTGGACACTCCCTGTAGATGATGTCCAGGTGTCAGTGTGATCCTGGACTCCTACGTCGTCGGGATATCATCTTCCGAAATGTGTACCAGTTGTACCATCGATCTACCGTGAGCACCTGGACACTCCCTGTAGATTATGTCCAGGTGTCAGGGAGATCCTGGACTACTAAGTCGTCGGGATACCATCTCTGGGGATTTGCATCTGGTCTATCATCGATCTACCGTGAGCACCTGGACACTCCCTGTAGATGATGTCCCGGTGGCAGAGTGATTCTGGACTCCTAGGTCGTCGGGATACCATCTCCGGGAATGTCCACCTGGTGTACCGTCGATCTACCGTGAGCACCTAGACACTCCCTGTAGATGATGTCCTGGTGTCAGGGTGATCCTGGACTACTAAGTCGTCGGGATACCATCTCAGGGGATGTGCACCTGGTCTATCATCGATCTACCGTGAGCACCTGGATACTTCCTGTAGATGATGTCCAGGTGTCAGGGCGATCCTGGACTCCTTGGTCGTCGGGATACCATCTTCCGAAATGTGAACCTGGTGTACCATCGATCTACCGTGAGCACCTGGACACTCCCTTTAGATGATGTCCAGGTGTCAGGGTGATCCTGAACTCCTAGGTCGTCGGGATACTAAGTTCGGAAATGTATACCTGGTATACCCTCGATCTACCGTGAGAACCTGGACACTCCCTGTAGATGATGTCCAGGTGTCAGGGCGATCCTGGACTCATAGGTCGTCGGGATACCATCTTCCGAAATGTGTACCAGGTGTACCATCGATCTACCGTGAGCACCTGGACACTCCCTGTAGATGATGTCCTGGTGTCAGGGTGATCCTGGACTACTAAGTCGTCGGGATACCATCTCTGGGGATGTGCACCTGGTCTATCATCGATCTACCGTGAGCTCCTGGACACTCCCTGTAGATTATGTCCAGGTGTCAGGGTGATCCTGGACTCCTAGGTCGTCGGGATATCATCTTCCGAAATGTGTACCAGGTGTACCATCGATCTACCGTGAGCACCTGGACACTCCCTGTAGATGATGTCCTGGTGTCAGGGTGATCCTGGACTACTAAGTCGTCGGGATACCATCTCTGGGGATGTGCACCTGGTCTATCATCGATCTACCGTGAGCACCTGGACACTCCCTGTAGATGATGTCCCGGTGGCAGAGTGATCCTGGACTCCTAGGTCGTCGGGATACCATCTCCGAGAATGTCCACCTGGTCTATCATCGATCTACCGTGAGCACCTGGATACTCCCTGTAGATGATGTAACGGTGTCAGGGTGATCCAAGAATCCTAAGTCGTCGGGATCCCATCTTCGGGGATGTGCACCTGGTGTACCATCGATCTACTGTTAGCACCTGGACACTCCCTGTAGATGATGTCCAGGTGTCAGTGTGATCCTGGACTCCTAGGTCGTCGGGATACCATCTTCAGAAATGTGTACCTGTTGTACCATCGATCTACCGAGAGCACTTGGACACTCCCTGTAGATGATGTCCAAGTGTCAGGGTGATCCTGAACATCTAGGTCCTCGGGATACCATGTTCGGAGACGTGTACCTGGTATACCATCAATCTACCGTGAGCACCTGGACACTCCCTGTAGATGATGTCCCGATGGCAGGCTGATCCTGAACTCCTAAGTCGTCGGGATACCATCTCTGGGGATGTGCACCTGGTGTATCATCGATCTACCGCGAGCACCTGGACACTCCCTGTAGATGATGTCCCGATGGCAGGCTGATCCTGGACTCCTAGGTCGTCGGGATACTATCTCCGGGGATATGTACCTGGTGTACCATCAATCTACAGTGAGCACCTCGACACTCCCTGTAGATGATGTCCAGGTGTCAGGGTGATCCTGGACTCCTAGGCCGTCGGGATACCATCTTCCTTATTGTATACCTGGTGTACCATCGATCTACCGAGAGCATCCGGAGACTCCCTGTAGATGATGTCCAAGTGTCTGGGTGATCCTGAACATCTTGGTCCTCGGGATACCATGTTCGGAAATGTGTACCTGGTATACCATCAATCTACCGTGAGCACCTGGACACTCCCTGTAGATGATGTCCCGATGGCAGGCTGATCCTGGACTTCTAAGTCGTCGGGATACCATCTCTGGGGATGTGCACCTGGTGTATCATCGATCTACCGTGAGCACCTGGACACTCCCTGTAGATGATGTCCAGGTGACAGGGTATTCCAGGACTCCTAGGTCGTCTGGATACCATCTCCGGGGATGTGCACCTGGTGTATCATCGATCTACCGTGAGCACCTTGACACTCCCTGTAGATAATGTCCAGGCGACAGGGTGATCCTGGTCTCCTAAGTCATCGGGATACCATCTCTGGGGATGTGTACCTGGTGTATCATCGATCTACCGTGAGCACCTGGACACTCCCTGTAGATGATGTCCCGATGGCAGGCTGATCCAGGACTCCAAGGTCGTCTGGATACCATCTCCGGGGATGTGCACCTGGTGTACCATCGATCTACTGTTAGCACCTGGACACTCCCTGTAGATGATGTCCAAGTGTCAGGGTGATCCTGAACATCCAGGTACTCGGGATACCATGTTCGGAAATGTGTACCTGGAATACCATCAATCTACCGTGAGCACCTGGACACTCTCTGTAGATGATGTCCTGAGGTCAGGGTGATCCTAGAATCCTAAGTCGTCGGGATCCCATCTTCGGGGATGTGCACCTGGTGTACCATCGATCTACCTTGAGCACCTTGACACTCCCTGTAGTTGATGTCCAGTTGTCAGGGTGATCCTGAACATCTAGGTACTCGGGATACCATGTTCCGAAATTTGTACCTGGAATACCATCAATCTACCGTGAGCACCTGGACACTCCCTGTAGATGATGTCCCAATGGCAGGCTGATCCTGGACTCCTAGGTCGTCGGGATACCATCTTCAGAAATGTGTACCTGGTGTATCATCGATCTACCGTGAGCACCTGGACACTCCCTGTAGATGATGTGCAGGTGACAGGGTGATCCTGAACTCCTAAGTCGTCTGGATACCATCTTCGGGGATGTGCACCTGGTGTACCATCGATCTACCGTGAGCACCTGGATACTCCCTGTAGATGATGTCCTGGTGTCAGGGTGATCCTGGACTACTAAGTCGTCGGGATACCATCTAAGGGGATGTGCACCTGGTCTATCATCGATCTACCGTGAGCACCTGGATACTCCCTGTAGATGATGTCCTGGTTTCAGGGTGATCCTGGACTACTAAGTCGTCGGGATACCATCTCAGGGGATGTCCACCTGGTGTACCATCGATCTACTCTTAGCACCTGGATACTCCCTGTAGATGATGTCCCGGTGGCAGGCTGATCCTGGACTCCTAAGTCATCGGGATACCATCTCTGGGGATGTGTACCTAGTGTATCATCGATCTACAGTGAGAACCTGGACATTCCCTGTAGATGATGTCCAGGTGTCAGGGTGATCCTGGACTTCTAGGTCGTCGGGATACCATCTTCCCAAATGTGTACCTGGTGTACCATCGATCTACCGTGAGCACCTGGACACTCCCTGTAGATGACGTCCAGGTAACAGGGTGATCCTGGACTCCCAGGTCGTCGGGATATCATCTTCCGAAATGTGTACCAGTTGTACCATCGATCTACCGTGAGCACCTGGACACTCCCTGTAGATTATGTCCAGGTGTCAGGGAGATCCTGGACTACTAAGTCGTCGGGATACCATCTCTGGGGATTTGCACCTGGTCTATCATCGATCTACCGTGAGCACCTGGACACTCCCTGTAGATGATGTCCCGGTGGCAGAGTGATCCTGGACTCCTAGGTCGTCGGGATACCATCTCCGGGAATGTCCACCTGGTGTACCGTCGATCTACCGTGAGCACCTAGACACTCCCTGTAGATGATGTCCTGGTGTCAGGGTGATCCTGGACTACTAAGTCGTCGGGATACCATCTCAGGGGATGTGCACCTGGTCTATCATCGATCTACCGTGAGCACCTGGATACTTCCTGTAGATGATGTCCAGGTGTCAGGGCGATCCTGGACTCCTTGGTCGTCGGGATACCATCTTCCGAAATGTGAACCTGGTGTACCATCGATCTACCGTGAGCACCTGGACACTCCCTTTAGATGATGTCCAGGTGTCAGGGTGATCCTGAACTCCTAGGTCGTCGGGATACCAAGTTCGGAAATGTATACCTGGTATACCCTCGATCTAACGTGAGAACGTGGACACTCCCTGTAGATGATGTCCAGGTGTCAGGGCGATCCTGGACTCATAGGTCGTCGGGATACCATCTTCCGAAATGTGTACCTTGTGTACCATCGATCTATTGTGAGCTCTTCGACACTCCCTGTAGATGATGTCCAGGTAACAGGGTGATCCTGGACTACCAGGTCGTATAGTTACCATCTTCCGAAATGTGTACCTGGTGTACCATCGATCTACCGTGAGCTCCTGGACACTCCCTGTAGATTATGTCCAGGTGTCAGGGTGATCCTGGACTCCTAGGTTGTCGGGATATCATCTTCCGAAATGTGTACCAGGTGTACCATCGATCTACCGTGAGCACCTGGACACTCCCTGTAGATGATGTCCTGGTGTCAGGGTGATCCTGGACTCCTAGGTCGTCGGGATACCATCTTCAGAAATGTGTACCTGGTGTATCATCGATCTACCGTGAGCACCTAGACACTCCCTGTAGATGATGTCCTGGTGTCAGGGTGATCCTGGACTACTAAGTCGTCGGGATACCATCTCAGGGGATGTGCACCTGGTCTATCATCGATCTACCGTGAGCACCTGGATACTTCCTGTAGATGATGTCCAGGTGTCAGGGCGATCCTGGACTCCTTGGTCGTCGGGATACCATCTTCCGAAATGTGAACCTGGTGTACCATCGATCTACCGTGAGCACCTGGACACTCCCTTTAGATGATGTCCAGGTGTCAGGGTGATCCTGAACTCCTAGGTCGTCGGGATACCAAGTTCGGAAATGTATACCTGGTATACCCTCGATCTAACGTGAGAACGTGGACACTCCCTGTAGATGATGTCCAGGTGTCAGGGCGATCCTGGACTCATAGGTCGTCGGGATACCATCTTCCGAAATGTGTACCTTGTGTACCATCGATCTATTGTGAGCTCTTCGACACTCCCTGTAGATGATGTCCAGGTAACAGGGTGATCCTGGACTACCAGGTCGTATAGTTACCATCTTCCGAAATGTGTACCTGGTGTACCATCGATCTACCGTGAGCTCCTGGACACTCCCTGTAGATTATGTCCAGGTGTCAGGGTGATCCTGGACTCCTAGGTTGTCGGGATATCATCTTCCGAAATGTGTACCAGGTGTACCATCGATCTACCGTGAGCACCTGGACACTCCCTGTAGATGATGTCCTGGTGTCAGGGTGATCCTGGACTACTAAGTCGTCGGGATACCATCTCTGGGGATGTGCACCTGGTCTATCATCGATCTACCGTGAGCACCTGGACACTCCCTGTAGATGATGTCCCGGTGGCAGAGTGATCCTGGACTCCTAGGTCGTCGGGATACCATCTCTGAGAATGTCCACCTGGTCTATCATCGATCTACCGTGAGCACCTGGATACTCCCTGTAGATGATGTACCGGTGTCAGGGTGATCCATGAATCCTAAGTCGTCGGGATCCCATCTTCGGGGATGTGCACCTGGTGTACCATCGATCTACTGTTAGCACCTGGACGCTCCCTGTAGATGATGTCCAGGTGTCAGTGTGATCCTGGACTCCTAGGTCGTCGGGATATCATCTTCCGAAATGTGTACCAGTTGTACCATCGATCTACCGTGAGCACCTGGACACTCCCTGTAGATTATGTCCAGGTGTCAGGGAGATCCTGGACTAATAAGTCGTCGGGTTACATCTCTGGGGATTTGCATCTGGTCTATCATCGATCTACCGTGAGCACCTGGACACTCCCTGTAGATGATGTCCCGGTGGCAGAGTGATTCTGGACTCCTAGGTCGTCGGGATACCATCTCCGGGAATGTCCACCTGGTGTACCGTCGATCTACCGTGAGCACCTAGACACTCCCTGTAGATGATGTCCTGGTGTCAGGGTGATCCTGGACTACTAAGTCGTCGGGATACCATCTCAGGGGATGTGCACCTGGTCTATCATCGATCTACCGTGAGCACCTGGATACTTCCTGTAGATGATGTCCAGGTGTCAGGGCGATCCTGGACTCCTTGGTCGTCGGGATACCATCTTCCGAAATGTGAACCTGGTGTACCATCGATCTACCGTGAGCACCTGGACACTCCCTTTAGATGATGTCCAGGTGTCAGGGTGATCCTGAACTCCTAGGTCGTCGGGATACTAAGTTCGGAAATGTATACCTGGTATACCCTCGATCTACCGTGAGAACCTGGACACTCCCTGTAGATGATGTCCAGGTGTCAGTGCGATCCTGGACTCATAGGTCGTCGGGATACCATCTTCCGAAATGTGTACCAGGTGTACCATCGATCTACCGTGAGCACCTGGACACTCCCTGTAGATGATGTCCTGGTGTCAGGGTGATCCTGGACTACTAAGTCGTCGGGATACCATCTCTGGGGATGTGCACCTGGTCTATCATCGATCTACCGTGAGCTCCTGGACACTCCCTGTAGATTATGTCCAGGTGTCAGGGTGATCCTGGACTCCTAGGTCGTCGGGATATCATCTTCCGAAATGTGTACCAGGTGTACCATCGATCTACCGTGAGCTCCTCGACACTCCCTGTAGATTATGTCCAGGTGTCAGGGTGATCCTGGACTCCTAGGTCGTCGGGATATCATCTTCCGAAATGTGTACCAGGTGTACCATCGATCTACCGTGAGCACCTGGACACTCCCTGTAGATGATGTCCTGGTGTCAGGGTGATCCTGGACTACTAAGTCGTCGGGATACCATCTCTGGGGATGTGCACCTGGTCTATCATCGATCTACCGTGAGCACCTGGACACTCCCTGTAGATGATGTCCCGGTGGCAGAGTGATCCTGGACTCCTAGGTCGTCGGGATACCATCTCCGAGAATGTCCACCTGGTCTATCATCGATCTACCGTGAGCACCTGGATACTCCCTGTAGATGATGTACCGGTGTCAGGGTGATCCAAGAATCCTAAGTCGTCGGGATCCCATCTTCGGGGATGTGCACCTGATGTACCATCGATCTACTGTTAGCACCTGGACACTCCCTGTAGATGATGTCCAGGTGTCAGTGTGATCCTGGACTCCTAGGTCGTCGGGATACCATCTTCAGAAATGTGTACCTGTTGTACCATCGATCTACCGAGAGCACTTGGACACTCCCTGTAGATGATGTCCAAGTGTCAGGGTGATCCTGAACATCTAGGTCCTCGGGATACCATGTTCGGAGACGTGTACCTGGTATACCATCAATCTACCGTGAGCACCTGGACACTCCCTGTAGATGATGTCCCGATGGCAGGCTGATCCTGGACTCCTAAGTCGTCGGGATACCATCTCTGGGGATGTGCACCTGGTGTATCATCGATCTACCGCGAGCACCTGGACACTCCCTGTAGATGATGTCCCGATGGCAGGCTGATCCTGGACTCCTAGGTCGTCGGGATACTATCTCCGGGGATATGTACCTGGTGTACCATCAATCTACAGTGAGCACCTCGACACTCCCTGTAGATGATGTCCAGGTGTCAGGGTGATCCTGGACTCCTAGGCCGTCGGGATACCATCTTCCTTATTGTATACCTGGTGTACCATCGATCTACCGAGAGCATCCGGAGACTCCCTGTAGATGATGTCCAAGTGTCTGGGTGATCCTGAACATCTTGGTCCTCGGGATACCATGTTCGGAAATGTGTACCTGGTATACCATCAATCTACCGTGAGCACCTGGACACTCCCTGTAGATGATGTCCCGATGGCAGGCTGATCCTGGACTTCTAAGTCGTCGGGATACCATCTCTGGGGATGTGCACCTGGTGTATCATCGATCTACCGTGAGCACCTGGACACTCCCTGTAGATGATGTCCAGGTGACAGGGTATTCCAGGACTCCTAGGTCGTCTGGATACCATCTCCGGGGATGTGCACCTGGTGTATCATCGATCTACCGTGAGCACCTTGACACTCCCTGTAGATAATGTCCAGGCGACAGGGTGATCCTGGTCTCCTAAGTCGTCGGGATACCATCTCTGGGGATGTGTACCTGGTGTATCATCGATCTACCGTGAGCACCTGGACACTCCCTGTAGATGATGTCCCGATGGCAGGCTGATCCAGGACTCCAAGGTCGTCTGGATACCATCTCCGGGGATGTGCACCTGGTGTACCATCGATCTACTGTTAGCACCTGGACACTCCCTGTAGATGATGTCCAAGTGTCAGGGTGATCCTGAACATCCAGGTACTCGGGATACCATGTTCGGAAATGTGTACCTGGAATACCATCAATCTACCGTGAGCACCTGGACACTCTCTGTAGATGATGTCCTGAGGTCAGGGTGATCCTAGAATCCTAAGTCGTCGGGATCCCATCTTCGGGGATGTGCACCTGGTGTACCATCGATCTACCTTGAGCACCTTGACACTCCCTGTAGTTGATGTCCAGTTGTCAGGGTGATCCTGAACATCTAGGTACTCGGGATACCATGTTCCGAAATTTGTACCTGGAATACCATCAATCTACCGTGAGCACCTGGACACTCCCTGTAGATGATGTCCCAATGGCAGGCTGATCCTGGACTCCTAGGTCGTCGGGATACCATCTTCAGAAATGTGTACCTGGTGTATCATCGATCTACCGTGAGCACCTGGACACTCCCTGTAGATGATGTGCAGGTGACAGGGTGATCCTGAACTCCTAAGTCGTCTGGATACCATCTTCGGGGATGTGCACCTGGTGTACCATCGATCTACCGTGAGCACCTGGATACTCCCTGTAGATGATGTCCTGGTGTCAGGGTGATCCTGGACTACTAAGTCGTCGGGATACCATCTAAGGGGATGTGCACCTGGTCTATCATCGATCTACCGTGAGCACCTGGATACTCCCTGTAGATGATGTCCTGGTTTCAGGGTGATCCTGGACTACTAAGTCGTCGGGATACCATCTCAGGGGATGTCCACCTGGTGTACCATCGATCTACTCTTAGCACCTGGATACTCCCTGTAGATGATGTCCCGGTGGCAGGCTGATCCTGGACTCCTAAGTCATCGGGATACCATCTCTGGGGATGTGTACCTAGTGTATCATCGATCTACAGTGAGAACCTGGACATTCCCTGTAGATGATGTCCAGGTGTCAGGGTGATCCTGGACTTCTAGGTCGTCGGGATACCATCTTCCCAAATGTGTACCTGGTGTACCATCGATCTACCGTGAGCACCTGGACACTCCCTGTAGATGACGTCCAGGTAACAGGGTGATCCTGGACTCCCAGGTCGTCGGGATATCATCTTCCGAAATGTGTACCAGTTGTACCATCGATCTACCGTGAGCACCTGGACACTCCCTGTAGATTATGTCCAGGTGTCAGGGAGATCCTGGACTACTAAGTCGTCGGGATACCATCTCTGGGGATTTGCACCTGGTCTATCATCGATCTACCGTGAGCACCTGGACACTCCCTGTAGATGATGTCCCGGTGGCAGAGTGATCCTGGACTCCTAGGTCGTCGGGATACCATCTCCGGGAATGTCCACCTGGTGTACCGTCGATCTACCGTGAGCACCTAGACACGCCCTGTAGATGATGTCCTGGTGTCAGGGTGATCCTGGACTACTAAGTCGTCGGGATACCATCTCAGGGGATGTGCACCTGGTCTATCATCGATCTACCGTGAGCACCTGGATACTTCCTGAAGATGATGTCCAGGTGTCAGGGCGATCCTGGACTCCTTGGTCGTCGGGATACCATCTTCCGAAATGTGAACCTGGTGTACCATCGATCTACCGTGAGCACCTGGACACTCCCTTTAGATGATGTCCAGGTGTCAGGGTGATCCTGAACTCCTAGGTCGTCGGGATACCAAGTTCGGAAATGTATACCTGGTATACCCTCGATCTAACGTGAGAACGTGGACACTCCCTGTAGATGATGTCCAGGTGTCAGGGCGATCCTGGACTCATAGGTCGTCGGGATACCATCTTCCGAAATGTGTACCTTGTGTACCATCGATCTATTGTGAGCTCTTCGACACTCCCTGTAGATGATGTCCAGGTAACAGGGTGATCCTGGACTACCAGGTCGTATAGTTACCATCTTCCGAAATGTGTACCTGGTGTACCATCGATCTACCGTGAGCTCCTGGACACTCCCTGTAGATTATGTCCAGGTGTCAGGGTGATCCTGGACTCCTAGGTCGTCGGGATATCATCTTCCGAAATGTGTACCAGGTGTACCATCGATCTACCGTGAGCACCTGGACACTCCCTGTAGATGATGTCCTGGTGTCAGGGTGATCCTGGACTACTAAGTCGTCGGGATACCATCTCTGGGGATGTGCACCTGGTCTATCATCGATCTACCGTGAGCACCTGGACACTCCCTGTAGATGATGTCCCGGTGGCAGAGTGATCCTGGACTCCTAGGTCGTCGGGATACCATCTCTGAGAATGTCCACCTGGTCTATCATCGATCTACCGTGAGCACCTGGATACTCCCTGTAGATGATGTACCGGTGTCAGGGTGATCCATGAATCCTAAGTCGTCGGGATCCCATCTTCGGGGATGTGCACCTGGTGTACCATCGATCTACTGTTAGCACCTGGACACTCCCTGTAGATGATGTCCAGGTGTCAGTGTGATCCTGGACTCCTAGGTCGTCGGGATACCATCTTCAGAAATGTGTACCTGTTGTACCATCGATCTACCGAGAGCACTTGGACACTCCCTGTAGATGATGTCCAAGTGTCAGGGTGATCCTGAACATCTAGGTCCTCGGGATACCATGTTCGGAGACGTGTACCTGGTATACCATCAATCTACCGTGAGCACCTGGACACTCCCTGTAGATGATGTCCCGATGGCAGGCTGATCCTGGACTCCTAAGTCGTCGGGATCCCATCTTCGGGGATGTGCACCTGGTGTATCATCGATCTACCGCGAGCACCTGGACACTCCCTGTAGATGATGTCCCGATGGCAGGCTGATCCTGGACTCCTAGGTCGTCGGGATACTATCTCCGGGGATATGTACCTGGTGTACCATCAATCTACAGTGAGCACCTCGACACTCCCTGTAGATGATGTCCAGGTGTCAGGGTGATCCTGGACTCCTAGGCCGTCGGGATACCATCTTCCTTATTGTATACCTGGTGTACCATCGATCTACCGAGAGCATCCGGAGACTCCCTGTAGATGATGTCCAAGTGTCTGGGTGATCCTGAACATCTTGGTCCTCGGGATACCATGTTCGGAAATGTGTACCTGGTATGCCATCAATCTACCGTGAGCACCTGGACACTCCCTGTAGATGATGTCCCGATGGCAGGCTGATCCTGGACTTCTAAGTCGTCGGGATACCATCTCTGGGGATGTGCACCTGGTGTATCATCGATCTACCGTGAGCACCTGGACACTCCCTGTAGATGATGTCCAGGTGACAGGGTATTCCAGGACTCCTAGGTCGTCTGGATACCATCTCCGGGGATGTGCACCTGGTGTATCATCGATCTACCGTGAGCACCTTGACACTCCCTGTAGATAATGTCCAGGCGACAGGGTGATCCTGGTCTCCTAAGTCGTCGGGATACCATCTCTGGGGATGTGTACCTGGTGTATCATCGATCTACCGTGAGCACCTGGACACTCCCTGTAGATGATGTCCCGATGGCAGGCTGATCCAGGACTCCAAGGTCGTCTGGATACCATCTCCGGGGATGTGCACCTGGTGTACCATCGATCTACTGTTAGCACCTGGACACTCCCTGTAGATGATGTCCCGATGGCAGGCTGATCCAGGACTCCAAGGTCGTCTGGATACCATCTCCGGGGATGTGCACCTGGTGTACCATCGATCTACTGTTAGCACCTGGACACTCCCTGTAGACGATGTCCAAGTGTCAGGGTGATCCTGAACATCCAGGTACTCGGGATACCATGTTCGGAAATGTGTACCTGGAATACCATCAATCTACCGTGAGCACCTGGACACTCCCTGTAGATGATGTCCTGAGGTCAGGGTGATCCTAGAATCCTAAGTCGTCGGGATCCCATCTTCGGGGATGTGCACCTGGTGTACCATCGATCTACCTTGAGCACCTTGACACTCCCTGTAGTTGATGTCCAGTTGTCAGGGTGATCCTGAACATCTAGGTACTCGGGATACCATGTTCCGAAATTTGTACCTGGAATACCATCAATCTACCGTGAGCACCTGGACACTCCCTGTAGATGATGTCCCGATGGCAGGCTGATCCTGGACTCCTAGGTCGTCGGGATACCATCTTCAGAAATGTGTACCTGGTGTATCATCGATCTACCGTGAGCACCTGGACACTCCCTGTAGATGATGTGCAGGTGACAGGGTGATCCTGAACTCCTAAGTCGTCTGGATACCATCTTCGGGGATGTGCACCTGGTGTACCATCGATCTACCTTGAGCACCTTGACACTCCCTGTAGATGATGTCCCAAGGTCAGGGTGATACTAGAATCCTAAGTCGTCGGGATCCCATCTTCGGGGATGTACACCTGGTGTACCATCGATCTACTGTTAGCACCTGGACACTCCCTGTAGATGATGTCCAGGTGTCAGTGTGATCCTGGACTCCTAGGTCGTCGGGATACCATCTTCAGAAATGTGTACCTGTTGTACCATCGATCTACCGAGAGCACTTGGACACTCCCTGTAGATGATGTCCAAGTGTGAGGGTGATCCTGAACATCTAGGTCCTCGGGATACCATGTTCGGAAACGTGTACCTGGTATACCATCAATCTACCGTGAGCACCTGGACACTCCCTGTAGATGATGTCCCGATGGCAGGCTGATCCTGGACTCCTAAGTCATCGGGATACCATCTCTGGGGATGTGCACCTGGTGTACCATCAATCTACAGTGAGCACCTCGACACTCCCTGTAGATGATGTCCAGGTGTCAGGGTGATCATGGACACCTAGGCCGTCGGGATACCATCTTCCTTATTGTATACCTGGTGTACCATCGATATACCGAGAGCATCCGGACACTCCCTGTAGATGATGTCCAAGTGTCAGGTTGATCCTGAACATCTAGGTCCTCGGAATACCATGTTCGGAAATGTGTACCTGGTATACCATCAATCTACCGTGAGCACCTGGACACTCCCTGTAGATGATGTCCCGATGGCAGGCTGATCCTGGACTCCTAAGTCGTCGGGATACCATCTCTGGGGATGTGCACCTGGTGTATCATCGATCTACCGTGAGCACCTGGACACTCCCTGTAGATTATGTCCAGGTGTCAGGGTGATCCTGGACTCCTAAGTCATCGGGATACCATCTCTGGGGATGTGCACCTGGTGTACCATCAATCTACAGTGAGCACCTCGACACTCCCTGTAGATGATGTCCAGGTGTCAGGGTGATCATGGACACCTAGGCCGTCGGGATACCATCTTCCTTATTGTATACCTGGTGTACCATCGATATACCGAGAGCATCCGGACACTCCCTGTAGATGATGTCCAAGTGTCAGGTTGATCCTGAACATCTAGGTCCTCGGAATACCATGTTCGGAAATGTGTACCTGGTATACCATCAATCTACCGTGAGCACCTGGACACTCCCTGTAGATGATGT
The DNA here is from genome assembly GCA_020010945.3 of Muscidifurax raptorellus. NCBI lineage: Eukaryota > Metazoa > Arthropoda > Insecta > Hymenoptera > Pteromalidae > Muscidifurax > Muscidifurax raptorellus. Next base: position 126,512 of record JAHUUD020000034.1, read on the forward strand.
CCCGATGGCAGGCTGATCCTGGACTCCTAAGTCGTCGGGATACCATCTCTGGGGATGTGCACCTGGTCTATCATCGATCTACCGTGAGCTCCTGGACACTCCCTGTAGATTATGTCCAGGTGTCAGGGTGATCCTGGACTCCTAGGTCGTCGGGATATCATCTTCCGAAATGTGTACCAGGTGTACCATCGATCTACCGTGAGCTCCTCGACACTCCCTGTAGATTATGTCCAGGTGTCAGGGTGATCCTGGACTCCTAGGTCGTCGGGATATCATCTTCCGAAATGTGTACCAGGTGTACCATCGATCTACCGTGAGCACCTGGACACTCCCTGTAGATGATGTCCTGGTGTCAGGGTGATCCTGGACTACTAAGTCGTCGGGATACCATCTCTGGGGATGTGCACCTGGTCTATCATCGATCTACCGTGAGCACCTGGACACTCCCTGTAGATGATGTCCCGGTGGCAGAGTGATCCTGGACTCCTAGGTCGTCGGGATACCATCTCCGAGAATGTCCACCTGGTCTATCATCGATCTACCGTGAGCACCTGGATACTCCCTGTAGATGATGTACCGGTGTCAGGGTGATCCAAGAATCCTAAGTCGTCGGGATCCCATCTTCGGGGATGTGCACCTGATGTACCATCGATCTACTGTTAGCACCTGGACACTCCCTGTAGATGATGTCCAGGTGTCAGTGTGATCCTGGACTCCTAGGTCGTCGGGATACCATCTTCAGAAATGTGTACCTGTTGTACCATCGATCTACCGAGAGCACTTGGACACTCCCTGTAGATGATGTCCAAGTGTCAGGGTGATCCTGAACATCTAGGTCCTCGGGATACCATGTTCGGAGACGTGTACCTGGTATACCATCAATCTACCGTGAGCACCTGGACACTCCCTGTAGATGATGTCCCGATGGCAGGCTGATCCTGGACTCCTAAGTCGTCGGGATACCATCTCTGGGGATGTGCACCTGGTGTATCATCGATCTACCGCGAGCACCTGGACACTCCCTGTAGATGATGTCCCGATGGCAGGCTGATCCTGGACTCCTAGGTCGTCGGGATACTATCTCCGGGGATATGTACCTGGTGTACCATCAATCTACAGTGAGCACCTCGACACTCCCTGTAGATGATGTCCAGGTGTCAGGGTGATCCTGGACTCCTAGGCCGTCGGGATACCATCTTCCTTATTGTATACCTGGTGTACCATCGATCTACCGAGAGCATCCGGAGACTCCCTGTAGATGATGTCCAAGTGTCTGGGTGATCCTGAACATCTTGGTCCTCGGGATACCATGTTCGGAAATGTGTACCTGGTATACCATCAATCTACCGTGAGCACCTGGACACTCCCTGTAGATGATGTCCCGATGGCAGGCTGATCCTGGACTTCTAAGTCGTCGGGATACCATCTCTGGGGATGTGCACCTGGTGTATCATCGATCTACCGTGAGCACCTGGACACTCCCTGTAGATGATGTCCAGGTGACAGGGTATTCCAGGACTCCTAGGTCGTCTGGATACCATCTCCGGGGATGTGCACCTGGTGTATCATCGATCTACCGTGAGCACCTTGACACTCCCTGTAGATAATGTCCAGGCGACAGGGTGATCCTGGTCTCCTAAGTCGTCGGGATACCATCTCTGGGGATGTGTACCTGGTGTATCATCGATCTACCGTGAGCACCTGGACACTCCCTGTAGATGATGTCCCGATGGCAGGCTGATCCAGGACTCCAAGGTCGTCTGGATACCATCTCCGGGGATGTGCACCTGGTGTACCATCGATCTACTGTTAGCACCTGGACACTCCCTGTAGATGATGTCCAAGTGTCAGGGTGATCCTGAACATCCAGGTACTCGGGATACCATGTTCGGAAATGTGTACCTGGAATACCATCAATCTACCGTGAGCACCTGGACACTCTCTGTAGATGATGTCCTGAGGTCAGGGTGATCCTAGAATCCTAAGTCGTCGGGATCCCATCTTCGGGGATGTGCACCTGGTGTACCATCGATCTACCTTGAGCACCTTGACACTCCCTGTAGTTGATGTCCAGTTGTCAGGGTGATCCTGAACATCTAGGTACTCGGGATACCATGTTCCGAAATTTGTACCTGGAATACCATCAATCTACCGTGAGCACCTGGACACTCCCTGTAGATGATGTCCCAATGGCAGGCTGATCCTGGACTCCTAGGTCGTCGGGATACCATCTTCAGAAATGTGTACCTGGTGTATCATCGATCTACCGTGAGCACCTGGACACTCCCTGTAGATGATGTGCAGGTGACAGGGTGATCCTGAACTCCTAAGTCGTCTGGATACCATCTTCGGGGATGTGCACCTGGTGTACCATCGATCTACCGTGAGCACCTGGATACTCCCTGTAGATGATGTCCTGGTGTCAGGGTGATCCTGGACTACTAAGTCGTCGGGATACCATCTAAGGGGATGTGCACCTGGTCTATCATCGATCTACCGTGAGCACCTGGATACTCCCTGTAGATGATGTCCTGGTTTCAGGGTGATCCTGGACTACTAAGTCGTCGGGATACCATCTCAGGGGATGTCCACCTGGTGTACCATCGATCTACTCTTAGCACCTGGATACTCCCTGTAGATGATGTCCCGGTGGCAGGCTGATCCTGGACTCCTAAGTCATCGGGATACCATCTCTGGGGATGTGTACCTAGTGTATCATCGATCTACAGTGAGAACCTGGACATTCCCTGTAGATGATGTCCAGGTGTCAGGGTGATCCTGGACTTCTAGGTCGTCGGGATACCATCTTCCCAAATGTGTACCTGGTGTACCATCGATCTACCGTGAGCACCTGGACACTCCCTGTAGATGACGTCCAGGTAACAGGGTGATCCTGGACTCCCAGGTCGTCGGGATATCATCTTCCGAAATGTGTACCAGTTGTACCATCGATCTACCGTGAGCACCTGGACACTCCCTGTAGATTATGTCCAGGTGTCAGGGAGATCCTGGACTACTAAGTCGTCGGGATACCATCTCTGGGGATTTGCACCTGGTCTATCATCGATCTACCGTGAGCACCTGGACACTCCCTGTAGATGATGTCCCGGTGGCAGAGTGATCCTGGACTCCTAGGTCGTCGGGATACCATCTCCGGGAATGTCCACCTGGTGTACCGTCGATCTACCGTGAGCACCTAGACACGCCCTGTAGATGATGTCCTGGTGTCAGGGTGATCCTGGACTACTAAGTCGTCGGGATACCATCTCAGGGGATGTGCACCTGGTCTATCATCGATCTACCGTGAGCACCTGGATACTTCCTGTAGATGATGTCCAGGTGTCAGGGCGATCCTGGACTCCTTGGTCGTCGGGATACCATCTTCCGAAATGTGAACCTGGTGTACCATCGATCTACCGTGAGCACCTGGACACTCCCTTTAGATGATGTCCAGGTGTCAGGGTGATCCTGAACTCCTAGGTCGTCGGGATACCAAGTTCGGAAATGTATACCTGGTATACCCTCGATCTAACGTGAGAACGTGGACACTCCCTGTAGATGATGTCCAGGTGTCAGGGCGATCCTGGACTCATAGGTCGTCGGGATACCATCTTCCGAAATGTGTACCTTGTGTACCATCGATCTATTGTGAGCTCTTCGACACTCCCTGTAGATGATGTCCAGGTAACAGGGTGATCCTGGACTACCAGGTCGTATAGTTACCATCTTCCGAAATGTGTACCTGGTGTACCATCGATCTACCGTGAGCTCCTGGACACTCCCTGTAGATTATGTCCAGGTGTCAGGGTGATCCTGGACTCCTAGGTCGTCGGGATATCATCTTCCGAAATGTGTACCAGGTGTACCATCGATCTACCGTGAGCACCTGGACACTCCCTGTAGATGATGTCCTGGTGTCAGGGTGATCCTGGACTACTAAGTCGTCGGGATACCATCTCTGGGGATGTGCACCTGGTCTATCATCGATCTACCGTGAGCACCTGGACACTCCCTGTAGATGATGTCCCGGTGGCAGAGTGATCCTGGACTCCTAGGTCGTCGGGATACCATCTCTGAGAATGTCCACCTGGTCTATCATCGATCTACCGTGAGCACCTGGATACTCCCTGTAGATGATGTACCGGTGTCAGGGTGATCCATGAATCCTAAGTCGTCGGGATCCCATCTTCGGGGATGTGCACCTGGTGTACCATCGATCTACTGTTAGCACCTGGACACTCCCTGTAGATGATGTCCAGGTGTCAGTGTGATCCTGGACTCCTAGGTCGTCGGGATACCATCTTCAGAAATGTGTACCTGTTGTACCATCGATCTACCGAGAGCACTTGGACACTCCCTGTAGATGATGTCCAAGTGTCAGGGTGATCCTGAACATCTAGGTCCTCGGGATACCATGTTCGGAGACGTGTACCTGGTATACCATCAATCTACCGTGAGCACCTGGACACTCCCTGTAGATGATGTCCCGATGGCAGGCTGATCCTGGACTCCTAAGTCGTCGGGATCCCATCTTCGGGGATGTGCACCTGGTGTATCATCGATCTACCGCGAGCACCTGGACACTCCCTGTAGATGATGTCCCGATGGCAGGCTGATCCTGGACTCCTAGGTCGTCGGGATACTATCTCCGGGGATATGTACCTGGTGTACCATCAATCTACAGTGAGCACCTCGACACTCCCTGTAGATGATGTCCAGGTGTCAGGGTGATCCTGGACTCCTAGGCCGTCGGGATACCATCTTCCTTATTGTATACCTGGTGTACCATCGATCTACCGAGAGCATCCGGAGACTCCCTGTAGATGATGTCCAAGTGTCTGGGTGATCCTGAACATCTTGGTCCTCGGGATACCATGTTCGGAAATGTGTACCTGGTATGCCATCAATCTACCGTGAGCACCTGGACACTCCCTGTAGATGATGTCCCGATGGCAGGCTGATCCTGGACTTCTAAGTCGTCGGGATACCATCTCTGGGGATGTGCACCTGGTGTATCATCGATCTACCGTGAGCACCTGGACACTCCCTGTAGATGATGTCCAGGTGACAGGGTATTCCAGGACTCCTAGGTCGTCTGGATACCATCTCCGGGGATGTGCACCTGGTGTATCATCGATCTACCGTGAGCACCTTGACACTCCCTGTAGATAATGTCCAGGCGACAGGGTGATCCTGGTCTCCTAAGTCGTCGGGATACCATCTCTGGGGATGTGTACCTGGTGTATCATCGATCTACCGTGAGCACCTGGACACTCCCTGTAGATGATGTCCCGATGGCAGGCTGATCCAGGACTCCAAGGTCGTCTGGATACCATCTCCGGGGATGTGCACCTGGTGTACCATCGATCTACTGTTAGCACCTGGACACTCCCTGTAGATGATGTCCCGATGGCAGGCTGATCCAGGACTCCAAGGTCGTCTGGATACCATCTCCGGGGATGTGCACCTGGTGTACCATCGATCTACTGTTAGCACCTGGACACTCCCTGTAGACGATGTCCAAGTGTCAGGGTGATCCTGAACATCCAGGTACTCGGGATACCATGTTCGGAAATGTGTACCTGGAATACCATCAATCTACCGTGAGCACCTGGACACTCCCTGTAGATGATGTCCTGAGGTCAGGGTGATCCTAGAATCCTAAGTCGTCGGGATCCCATCTTCGGGGATGTGCACCTGGTGTACCATCGATCTACCTTGAGCACCTTGACACTCCCTGTAGTTGATGTCCAGTTGTCAGGGTGATCCTGAACATCTAGGTACTCGGGATACCATGTTCCGAAATTTGTACCTGGAATACCATCAATCTACCGTGAGCACCTGGACACTCCCTGTAGATGATGTCCCGATGGCAGGCTGATCCTGGACTCCTAGGTCGTCGGGATACCATCTTCAGAAATGTGTACCTGGTGTATCATCGATCTACCGTGAGCACCTGGACACTCCCTGTAGATGATGTGCAGGTGACAGGGTGATCCTGAACTCCTAAGTCGTCTGGATACCATCTTCGGGGATGTGCACCTGGTGTACCATCGATCTACCTTGAGCACCTTGACACTCCCTGTAGATGATGTCCCGAGGTCAGGGTGATCCAAGAATCCTAAGTCGTCGGGATACCATGTTCCGAAATGTGTACCTGGAATACCATCAATCTACCGTGAGCACCTGGACACTCCCTGTAGATGATGTCCCGATGGCAGGCTGATCCTAGACTCCTAGGTCGTCGGGATACCATCTTCAGAAATGTGTACCTGGTATACCATCGATCTACCGTGATTACCAGGACACTCCCTGTAGATGATCTCCAGGTGTCACGGTGATTCTGAACTCCTTGGTCGGCGGGATATCATCTCCGGGGATGTGCACCTGGTGTACCATCGATCTACTGTTAGCACCTGGACACTCCCTGTAGATGATGTCCCAAGGTCAGGGTGATACTAGAATCCTAAGTCGTCGGGATCCCATCTTCGGGGATGTACACCTGGTGTACCATCGATCTACTGTTAGCACCTGGACACTCCCTGTAGATGATGTCCAGGTGTCAGTGTGATCCTGGACTCCTAGGTCGTCGGGATACCATCTTCAGAAATGTGTACCTGTTGTACCATCGATCTACCGAGAGCACTTGGACACTCCCTGTAGATGATGTCCAAGTGTGAGGGTGATCCTGAACATCTAGGTCCTCGGGATACCATGTTCGGAAACGTGTACCTGGTATACCATCAATCTACCGTGAGCACCTGGACACTCCCTGTAGATGATGTCCCGATGGCAGGCTGATCCTGGACTCCTAAGTCATCGGGATACCATCTCTGGGGATGTGCACCTGGTGTACCATCAATCTACAGTGAGCACCTCGACACTCCCTGTAGATGATGTCCAGGTGTCAGGGTGATCATGGACACCTAGGCCGTCGGGATACCATCTTCCTTATTGTATACCTGGTGTACCATCGATATACCGAGAGCATCCGGACACTCCCTGTAGATGATGTCCAAGTGTCAGGTTGATCCTGAACATCTAGGTCCTCGGAATACCATGTTCGGAAATGTGTACCTGGTATACCATCAATCTACCGTGAGCACCTGGACACTCCCTGTAGATGATGTCCCGATGGCAGGCTGATCCTGGACTCCTAAGTCGTCGGGATACCATCTCTGGGGATGTGCACCTGGTGTATCATCGATCTACCGTGAGCACCTGGACACTCCCTGTCGATGATGTCCCGATGGCAGGCTGATCCTGGACTCCTAGGTCGTCGGGATACTATCTCCGGGGATATGTACCTGGTGTACCATCAATCTACAGTGAGCACCTCGACACTCCCTGTAGATGATGTCCAGGTGTCAGGGTGATCCTGGACTCCTAGGCCGTCGGGATACCATCTTCCTTATTGTATACCTGGTGTACCATCGATCTACCGAGAGCATCCGGGCACTCCCTGTAGATGATGTCCAAGTGTCAGGGTGATCCTGAACATCTTGGTCCTCGGGATAGCATGTTCGGAAATGTGTACCTGGTATACCATCAATCTACCGTGAGCACCTGGACACTCCCTGTAGATGATGTCCCGATGGCAGGCTGATCCTGGACTCCTAAGTCGTCGGGATACCATCTCTGGGGATGTGCACCTGGTGTATCATCGATCTACCGTGAGCACCTGGACACTCCCTGTAGATGATGTCCAGGTCACAGGGTATTCCAGGACTCCTAGGTCGTCTGGATACCATCTCCGGGGATGTGCACCTGGTGTACCATTGATCTACTGTTAGCACATGGACACTCCCTGTAGATGATGTCCCGAGGTCAGGGTGATCCTAGAATCCTAAGTCGTCGGGATTTCATCTTCGGGGATGTGCACCTGGTGTACCATCGATCTACCTTGGGCACCTTGACACTCCCTGTAGATGATGTCCAGTTGTCAGGGTGATCCTGGACTCCTAGGTCGTTGGGATATCATCTTCCTTATTGTGTACCTGGTGTACCATCGATCTACCGAGAGCACCTGGACACTCCCTGTAGATGATGTCCAGGTGTCAGGGTGATCCTGAACATCTAGGTACTCGGGATACCATGTTCGGAAATGTGTACCTGGAATACCACCAATCTACCGTGAGCACCTGGACACTCCCTGAAGATGATGTCCTGAGGTCAGGGTGATCCTAGAATCCTAAGTCGTCGGGATCCCATCTTCGGGGATGTGCACCTGGTGTACCATCGATCTACCTTGAGCACCTTGACACTCCCTGTAGATGATGTCCAAGTGTCAGGGTGATCCTGAACATCTAGGTACTCGGGATACCATGTTCCGAAATGTGTACCTGGAATACCATCAATCTACCGTGAGCACCTGGACACTCCCTGTAGATGATGTCCCGATGGCAGGCTGATCCTGGACTCCTAGGTCGTCGGGATACCATCTTCGGGGATGTGCACCTGGTGTACCATCGATCTACTGTTAGCACCTGGACACTCCCTGTAGATGATGTCCAGGTGTCAGTGTGATCCTGGACTCCTAGGTCGTCGGGATACCATCTTCAGAAATGTGTACCTGTTGTACCATCGATCTACCGAGAGCACTTGGACACTCCCTGTAGATGATGTCCAAGTGTCAGGGTGATCCTGAACATCTAGGTCCTCGGGATACCATGTTCGGAGACGTGTACCTGGTATACCATCAATCTACCGTGAGCACCTGGACACTCCCTGTAGATGATGTCCCGATGGCAGGCTGATCCTGGACTCCTAAGTCGTCGGGATCCCATCTTCGGGGATGTGCACCTGGTGTATCATCGATCTACCGCGAGCACCTGGACACTCCCTGTAGATGATGTCCCGATGGCAGGCTGATCCTGGACTCCTAGGTCGTCGGGATACTATCTCCGGGGATATGTACCTGGTGTACCATCAATCTACAGTGAGCACCTCGACACTCCCTGTAGATGATGTCCAGGTGTCAGGGTGATCCTGGACTCCTAGGCCGTCGGGATACCATCTTCCTTATTGTATACCTGGTGTACCATCGATCTACCGAGAGCATCCGGAGACTCCCTGTAGATGATGTCCAAGTGTCTGGGTGATCCTGAACATCTTGGTCCTCGGGATACCATGTTCGGACATGTGTACCTGGTATACCATCAATCTACCGTGAGCACCTGGACACTCCCTGTAGATGATGTCCCGATGGCAGGCTGATCCTGGACTTCTAAGTCGTCGGGATACCATCTCTGGGGATGTGCACCTGGTGTATCATCGATCTACCGTGAGCACCTGGACACTCCCTGTAGATGATGTCCAGGTGACAGGGTATTCCAGGACTCCTAGGTCGTCTGGATACCATCTCCGGGGATGTGCACCTGGTGTATCATCGATCTACCGTGAGCACCTTGACACTCCCTGTAGATAATGTCCAGGCGACAGGGTGATCCTGGTCTCCTAAGTCGTCGGGATACCATCTCTGGGGATGTGTACCTGGTGTATCATCGATCTACCGTGAGCACCTGGACACTCCCTGTAGATGATGTCCCGATGGCAGGCTGATCCAGGACTCCAAGGTCGTCTGGATACCATCTCCGGGGATGTGCACCTGGTGTACCATCGATCTACTGTTAGCACCTGGACACTCCCTGTAGATGATGTCCCGATGGCAGGCTGATCCAGGACTCCAAGGTCGTCTGGATACCATCTCCGGGGATGTGCACCTGGTGTACCATCGATCTACTGTTAGCACCTGGACACTCCCTGTAGATGATGTCCAAGTGTCAGGGTGATCCTGAACATCCAGGTACTCGGGATACCATGTTCGGAAATGTGTACCTGGAATACCATCAATCTACCGTGAGCACCTGGACACTCCCTGTAGATGATGTCCTGAGGTCAGGGTGATCCTAGAATCCTAAGTCGTCGGGATCCCATCTTCGGGGATGTGCACCTGGTGTACCATCGATCTACCTTGAGCACCTTGACACTCCCTGTAGTTGATGTCCAGTTGTCAGGGTGATCCTGAACATCTAGGTACTCGGGATACCATGTTCCGAAATTTGTACCTGGAATACCATCAATCTACCGTGAGCACCTGGACACTCCCTGTAGATGATGTCCCGATGGCAGGCTGATCCTGGACTCCTAGGTCGTCGGGATACCATCTTCAGAAATGTGTACCTGGTGTATCATCGATCTACCGTGAGCACCTGGACACTCCCTGTAGATGATGTGCAGGTGACAGGGTGATCCTGAACTCCTCAGTCGTCTGGATACCATCTTCGGGGATGTGCACCTGGTGTACCATCGATCTACCTTGAGCACCTTGACACTCCCTGTAGATGATGTCCCGAGGTCAGGGTGATCCAAGAATCCTAAGTCGTCGGGATACCATGTTCCGAAATGTGTACCTGGAATACCATCAATCTACCGTGAGCACCTGGACACTCCCTGTAGATGATGTCCCGATGGCAGGCTGATCCTAGACTCCTAGGTCGTCGGGATACCATCTTCAGAAATGTGTACCTGGTATACCATCGATCTACCGTGATTACCAGGACACTCCCTGTAGATGATCTCCAGGTGTCACGGTGATTCTGAACTCCTTGGTCGGCGGGATATCATCTCCGGGGATGTGCACCTGGTGTACCATCGATCTACTGTTAGCACCTGGACACTCCCTGTAGATGATGTCCCAAGGTCAGGGTGATTCTAGAATCCTAAGTCGTCGGGATCCCATCTTCGGGGATGTACACCTGGTGTACCATCGATCTACTGTTAGCACCTGGACACTCCCTGTAGATGATGTCCAGGTGTCAGTGTGATCCTGGACTCCTAGGTCGTCGGGATACCATCTTCAGAAATGTGTACCTGTTGTACCATCGATCTACCGAGAGCACTTGGACACTCCCTGTAGATGATGTCCAAGTGTGAGGGTGATCCTGAACATCTAGGTCCTCGGGATACCATGTTCGGAAACGTGTACCTGGTATACCATCAATCTACCGTGAGCACCTGGACACTCCCTGTAGATGATGTCCCGATGGCAGGCTGATCCTGGACTCCTAAGTCATCGGGATACCATCTCTGGGGATGTGCACCTGGTGTACCATCAATCTACAGTGAGCACCTCGACACTCCCTGTAGATGATGTCCAGGTGTCAGGGTGATCATGGACACCTAGGCCGTCGGGATACCATCTTCCTTATTGTATACCTGGTGTACCATCGATATACCGAGAGCATCCGGACACTCCCTGTAGATGATGTCCAAGTGTCAGGGTGATCCTGAACATCTAGGTCCTCGGGATACCATGTTCGGAAATGTGTACCTGGTATACCATCAATCTACCGTGAGCACCTGGACACTCCCTGTAGATGATGTCCCGATGGCAGGCTGATCCTGGACTCCTAAGTCGTCGGGATACCATCTCTGGGGATGTGCACCTGGTGTATCATCGATCTACCGTGAGCACCTGGACACTCCCTGTAGATGATGTCCAGGTGACAGGGTATTCCAGGACTCCTAGGTCGTCTGGATACCATCTCCGGGGATGTGCACCTGGTGTACCATCGATCTACTGTTAGCACATGGACACTCCCTGTAGATGATGTCCCGAGGTCAGGGTGATCCTAGAATCCTAAGTCGTCGGGATTTCATCTTCGGGGATGTGCACCTGGTGTACCATCGATCTACCTTGGGCACCTTGACACTCCCTGTAGATGATGTCCAGTTGTCAGGGTGATCCTGGACTCCTAGGTCGTTGGGATATCATCTTCCTTATTGTGTACCTGGTGTACCATCGATCTACCGAGAGCACCTGGACACTCCCTGTAGATGATGTCCAGGTGTCAGGGTGATCCTGAACATCTAGGTACTCGGGATACCATGTTCGGAAATGTGTACCTGGAATACCATCAATCTACCGTGAGCACCTGGACACTCCCTGTAGATGATGTCCTGAGGTCAGGGTGATCCTAGAATCCTAAGTCGTCGGGATCCCATCTTCGGGGATGTGCACCTGGTGTACCATCGATCTACCTTGAGCACCTTGACACTCCCTGTAGATGATGTCCAAGTGTCAGGGTGATCCTGAACATCTAGGTACTCGGGATACCATGTTCCGAAATGTGTACCTGGAATACCATCAATCTACCGTGAGCACCTGGACACTCCCTGTAGATGATGTCCCGATGGCAGGCTGATCCTGGACTCCTAGGTCGTCGGGATACCATCTTCAGAAATGTGTACCTGGTGTACCATCGATCTACCGTGATTACCCGGACACTCCCTGTAGATGATCTCCAGGTGTCACGGTGATTCTGAACTCCTTGGTCGGCGGGATACCATCTCCGGGGATGTGCACCTGGTGTATCATCGATCTACCGTGAGCACCTGGAGACTCCCTGTCGATGATGTCCCGATGGCAGGCTGATCCTGGACTCCTAGGTCGTCGGGATACTATCTCCGGGGATATGTACCTGGTGTACCATCAATCTACCATCTTCCAATTCTACCATCTTCCTGATTGTATACCTGGTGTACCATCGATATACCGAGAGCATCCGAACACTCCCTGTAGATGATGTTCAAGTGTCAGGGTAATCCTGAACATCTAGGTCCTCGGGATACCATGGTCGGAAATGTGTACCTGGTATACCATCAATCTACCGTGAGCACCTGGACACTCCCTGTAGATGATGTCCCGTGAGCACCTGGACACTCCCTGTCGATGATGTCCCGATGGCAGGCTGATCCTGGACTCCTAAGTCGTCGGGATACCATCTCTGGGGATGTGCACCTGGTGTATCATCGATCTACCGTGAGCACCTGGACACTCCCTGTAGATGATGTCCAGGTCACAGGGTATTCCAGGACTCCTAGGTCGTCTGGATACCATCTCCGGGGATGTGCACCTGGTGTACCATTGATCTACTGTTAGCACATGGACACTCCCTGTAGATGATGTCCCGAGGTCAGGGTGATCCTAGAATCCTAAGTCGTCGGGATTTCATCTTCGGGGATGTGCACCTGGTGTACCATCGATCTACCTTGGGCACCTTGACACTCCCTGTAGATGATGTCCAGTTGTCAGGGTGATCCTGGACTCCTAGGTCGTTGGGATATCATCTTCCTTATTGTGTACCTGGTGTACCATCGATCTACCGAGAGCACCTGGACACTCCCTGTAGATGATGTCCAGGTGTCAGGGTGATCCTGAACATCTAGGTACTCGGGATACCATGTTCGGAAATGTGTACCTGGAATACCATCAATCTACCGTGAGCACCTGGACACTCCCTGAAGATGATGTCCTGAGGTCAGGGTGATCCTAGAATCCTAAGTCGTCGGGATCCCATCTTCGGGGATGTGCACCTGGTGTACCATCGATCTACCTTGAGCACCTTGACACTCCCTGTAGATGATGTCCAAGTGTCAGGGTGATCCTGAACATCTAGGTACTCGGGATACCATGTTCCGAAATGTGTACCTGGAATACCATCAATCTACCGTGAGCACCTGGACACTCCCTGTAGATGATGTCCCGATGGCAGGCTGATCCTGGACTCCTAGGTCGTCGGGATACCATCTTCGGGGATGTGCACCTGGTGTACCATCGATCTACTGTTAGCACCTGGACACTCCCTGTAGATGATGTCCAGGTGTCAGTGTGATCCTGGACTCCTAGGTCGTCGGGATACCATCTTCAGAAATGTGTACCTGTTGTACCATCGATCTACCGAGAGCACTTGGACACTCCCTGTAGATGATGTCCAAGTGTCAGGGTGATCCTGAACATCTAGGTCCTCGGGATACCATGTTCGGAGACGTGTACCTGGTATACCATCAATCTACCGTGAGCACCTGGACACTCCCTGTAGATGATGTCCCGATGGCAGGCTGATCCTGGACTCCTAAGTCGTCGGGATCCCATCTTCGGGGATGTGCACCTGGTGTATCATCGATCTACCGCGAGCACCTGGACACTCCCTGTAGATGATGTCCCGATGGCAGGCTGATCCTGGACTCCTAGGTCGTCGGGATACTATCTCCGGGGATATGTACCTGGTGTACCATCAATCTACAGTGAGCACCTCGACACTCCCTGTAGATGATGTCCAGGTGTCAGGGTGATCCTGGACTCCTAGGCCGTCGGGATACCATCTTCCTTATTGTATACCTGGTGTACCATCGATCTACCGAGAGCATCCGGAGACTCCCTGTAGATGATGTCCAAGTGTCTGGGTGATCCTGAACATCTTGGTCCTCGGGATACCATGTTCGGAAATGTGTACCTGGTATACCATCAATCTACCGTGAGCACCTGGACACTCCCTGTAGATGATGTCCCGATGGCAGGCTGATCCTGGACTTCTAAGTCGTCGGGATACCATCTCTGGGGATGTGCACCTGGTGTATCATCGATCTACCGTGAGCACCTGGACACTCCCTGTAGATGATGTCCAGGTGACAGGGTATTCCAGGACTCCTAGGTCGTCTGGATACCATCTCCGGGGATGTGCACCTGGTGTATCATCGATCTACCGTGAGCACCTTGACACTCCCTGTAGATAATGTCCAGGCGACAGGGTGATCCTGGTCTCCTAAGTCGTCGGGATACCATCTCTGGGGATGTGTACCTGGTGTATCATCGATCTACCGTGAGCACCTGGACACTCCCTGTAGATGATGTCCCGATGGCAGGCTGATCCAGGACTCCAAGGTCGTCTGGATACCATCTCCGGGGATGTGCACCTGGTGTACCATCGATCTACTGTTAGCACCTGGACACTCCCTGTAGATGATGTCCCGATGGCAGGCTGATCCAGGACTCCAAGGTCGTCTGGATACCATCTCCGGGGATGTGCACCTGGTGTACCATCGATCTACTGTTAGCACCTGGACACTCCCTGTAGATGATGTCCAAGTGTCAGGGTGATCCTGAACATCCAGGTACTCGGGATACCATGTTCGGAAATGTGTACCTGGAATACCATCAATCTACCGTGAGCACCTGGACACTCCCTGTAGATGATGTCCTGAGGTCAGGGTGATCCTAGAATCCTAAGTCGTCGGGATCCCATCTTCGGGGATGTGCACCTGGTGTACCATCGATCTACCTTGAGCACCTTGACACTCCCTGTAGTTGATGTCCAGTTGTCAGGGTGATCCTGAACATCTAGGTACTCGGGATACCATGTTCCGAAATTTGTACCTGGAATACCATCAATCTACCGTGAGCACCTGGACACTCCCTGTAGATGATGTCCCGATGGCAGGCTGATCCTGGACTCCTAGGTCGTCGGGATACCATCTTCAGAAATGTGTACCTGGTGTATCATCGATCTACCGTGAGCACCTGGACACTCCCTGTAGATGATGTGCAGGTGACAGGGTGATCCTGAACTCCTAAGTCGTCTGGATACCATCTTCGGGGATGTGCACCTGGTGTACCATCGATCTACCTTGAGCACCTTGACACTCCCTGTAGATGATGTCCCGAGGTCAGGGTGATCCAAGAATCCTAAGTCGTCGGGATACCATGTTCCGAAATGTGTACCTGGAATACCATCAATCTACCGTGAGCACCTGGACACTCCCTGTAGATGATGTCCCGATGGCAGGCTGATCCTAGACTCCTAGGTCGTCGGGATACCATCTTCAGAAATGTGTACCTGGTATACCATCGATCTACCGTGATTACCAGGACACTCCCTGTAGATGATCTCCAGGTGTCACGGTGATTCTGAACTCCTTGGTCGGCGGGATATCATCTCCGGGGATGTGCACCTGGTGTACCATCGATCTACTGTTAGCACCTGGACACTCCCTGTAGATGATGTCCCAAGGTCAGGGTGATACTAGAATCCTAAGTCGTCGGGATCCCATCTTCGGGGATGTACACCTGGTGTACCATCGATCTACTGTTAGCACCTGGACACTCCCTGTAGATGATGTCCAGGTGTCAGTGTGATCCTGGACTCCTAGGTCGTCGGGATACCATCTTCAGAAATGTGTACCTGTTGTACCATCGATCTACCGAGAGCACTTGGACACTCCCTGTAGATGATGTCCAAGTGTGAGGGTGATCCTGAACATCTAGGTCCTCGGGATACCATGTTCGGAAACGTGTACCTGGTATACCATCAATCTACCGTGAGCACCTGGACACTCCCTGTAGATGATGTCCCGATGGCAGGCTGATCCTGGACTCCTAAGTCATCGGGATACCATCTCTGGGGATGTGCACCTGGTGTACCATCAATCTACAGTGAGCACCTCGACACTCCCTGTAGATGATGTCCAGGTGTCAGGGTGATCATGGACACCTAGGCCGTCGGGATACCATCTTCCTTATTGTATACCTGGTGTACCATCGATATACCGAGAGCATCCGGACACTCCCTGTAGATGATGTCCAAGTGTCAGGGTGATCCTGAACATCTAGGTCCTCGGGATACCATGTTCGGAAATGTGTACCTGGTATACCATCAATCTACCGTGAGCACCTGGACACTCCCTGTAGATGATGTCCCGATGGCAGGCTGATCCTGGACTCCTAAGTCGTCGGGATACCATCTCTGGGGATGTGCACCTGGTGTATCATCGATCTACCGTGAGCACCTGGACACTCCCTGTAGATGATGTCCAGGTGACAGGGTATTCCAGGACTCCTAGGTCGTCTGGATACCATCTCCGGGGATGTGCACCTGGTGTACCATCGATCTACTGTTAGCACATGGACACTCCCTGTAGATGATGTCCCGAGGTCAGGGTGATCCTAGAATCCTAAGTCGTCGGGATTTCATCTTCGGGGATGTGCACCTGGTGTACCATCGATCTACCTTGGGCACCTTGACACTCCCTGTAGATGATGTCCAGTTGTCAGGGTGATCCTGGACTCCTAGGTCGTTGGGATATCATCTTCCTTATTGTGTACCTGGTGTACCATCGATCTACCGAGAGCACCTGGACACTCCCTGTAGATGATGTCCAGGTGTCAGGGTGATCCTGAACATCTAGGTACTCGGGATACCATGTTCGGAAATGTGTACCTGGAATACCATCAATCTACCGTGAGCACCTGGACACTCCCTGTAGATGATGTCCTGAGGTCAGGGTGATCCTAGAATCCTAAGTCGTCGGGATCCCATCTTCGGGGATGTGCACCTGGTGTACCATCGATCTACCTTGAGCACCTTGACACTCCCTGTAGATGATGTCCAAGTGTCAGGGTGATCCTGAACATCTAGGTACTCGGGATACCATGTTCCGAAATGTGTACCTGGAATACCATCAATCTACCGTGAGCACCTGGACACTCCCTGTAGATGATGTCCCGATGGCAGGCTGATCCTGGACTCCTAGGTCGTCGGGATACCATCTTCAGAAATGTGTACCTGGTGTACCATCGATCTACCGTGATTACCCGGACACTCCCTGTAGATGATCTCCAGGTGTCACGGTGATTCTGAACTCCTTGGTCGGCGGGATACCATCTCCGGGGATGTGCACCTGGTGTATCATCGATCTACCGTGAGCACCTGGAGACTCCCTGTCGATGATGTCCCGATGGCAGGCTGATCCTGGACTCCTAGGTCGTCGGGATACTATCTCCGGGGATATGTACCTGGTGTACCATCAATCTACCATCTTCCAATTCTACCATCTTCCTGATTGTATACCTGGTGTACCATCGATATACCGAGAGCATCCGAACACTCCCTGTAGATGATGTTCAAGTGTCAGGGTAATCCTGAACATCTAGGTCCTCGGGATACCATGGTCGGAAATGTGTACCTGGTATACCATCAATCTACCGTGAGCACCTGGACACTCCCTGTAGATGATGTCCCGTGAGCACCTGGACACTCCCTGTCGATGATGTCCCGATGGCAGGCTGATCCTGGACTCCTAGGTCGTCGGGATACTATCTCCGGGGATATGTACCTGGTGTACCATCAATCTACAGTGAGCACCTCGACACTCCCTGTAGATGATGTCCAGGTGTCAGGGTGATACTGGACTCCTAGGCCGTCGGGATACCATCTTCCTTATTGTATACCTGGTGTACCATCGATCTACCGAGAGCATCCGGACACTCCCTGTAAATGATGTCCAAGTGTCAGGGTGATCCTGAACATCTTGGTCCTCGGGATACCATGTTCGGAAATGTGTACCTGGTATACCATCAATCTACCGTGAGCACCTGGACACTCCCTGTAGATGATGTCCCGATGGCAGGCTGATCCTGGACTCCTAAGTCGTCGGGATACCATCTCTGGGGATGTGCACCTGGTGTATCATCGATCTACCGTGAGCACCTGGACACTCCCTGTAGATGATGTCTAGGTGGCAGGGTATTCCAGGACTCCTAGGTCGTCTGGATACCATCTCCGGGGATGTGCACCTGGTGTACCATCGATCTACTGTTAGCACCTGGACACTCCCTGTAGATGATGTCCCGAGGTCAGGGTGATCCTAGAATCCTAAGTCGTCGGGATTTCATCTTCGGGGATGTGCACCTGGTGTACCATCGATCTATTTTGAGCACCTTGACACTCCCTGTAGATGATGTCCAGTTGTCAGGGTGATCCTGGACTCCTAGGTCGTTGGGATATCATCTTCCTTATTGTGTACCTGGTGTACCATCGATCTACCAAGAGCACCTGGACACTCCCTGTAGATGATGTCCAAGTGTCAGGGTGATCCTGAACATCTAGGTACTCGGGATACCATGTTCCGAAATGTGTACCTGGAATACCATCAATCTACCGTGAGTACCTGGACACTCCCTGTAGATGATGTCCCGATGGCAGGCTGATCCTGGACTCCTAGGTCGTCGGGATACCATCTTCAGAAATGTGTACCTGGTGTACCATCGATCTACCGTGATTACCCGGACACTCCCTGTAGATGATCTCCAGGTGTCACGGTGATCCTGGACTCCTTGGTCGGCGGGATACCATCTCCGGGGATGTGCACCTGGTGTATCATCGATCTACCGTGAGCACCTGGACACTCCCTGTAAATGATGTCCAAGTGTCAGGGTGATCCTGAACATCTTGGTCCTCGGGATACCATGTTCGGAAATGTGTACCTGGTATACCATCAATCTACCGTGAGCACCTGGACACTCCCTGTAGATGATGTCCCGATGGCAGGCTGATCCTGGACTCCTAAGTCGTCGGGATACCATCTCTGGGGATGTGCACCTGGTGTATCATCGATCTACCGTGAGCACCTGGACACTCCCTGTAGATGATGTCTAGGTGGCAGGGTATTCCAGGACTCCTAGGTCGTCTGGATACCATCTCCGGGGATGTGCACCTGGTGTACCATCGATCTACTGTTAGCACCTGGACACTCCCTGTAGATGATGTCCCGAGGTCAGGGTGATCCTAGAATCCTAAGTCGTCGGGATTTCATCTTCGGGGATGTGCACCTGGTGTACCATCGATCTATTTTGATCACCTTGACACTCCCTGTAGATGATGTCCAGTTGTCAGGGTGATCCTGGACTCCTAGGTCGTTGGGATACCATCTCCGGGGATGTGCACCTGGTGTACCATCGATCTACCGTGATTACCCGGACACTCCCTGTAGATGATCTCCAGGTGTCACGGTGATTCTGAACTCCTTGGTCGGCGGGATACCATCTCCGGGGATGTGCACCTGGTGTATCATCGATCTACCGTGAGCACCTGGAGACTCCCTGTCGATGATGTCCCGATGGCAGGCTGATCCTGGACTCCTAGGTCGTCGGGATACTATCTCCGGGGATATGTACCTGGTGTACCATCAATCTACCATCTTCCAATTCTACCATCTTCCTGATTGTATACCTGGTGTACCATCGATATACCGAGAGCATCCGAACACTCCCTGTAGATGATGTTCAAGTGTCAGGGTAATCCTGAACATCTAGGTCCTCGGGATACCATGGTCGGAAATGTGTACCTGGTATACCATCAATCTACCGTGAGCACCTGGACACTCCCTGTAGATGATGTCCCGTGAGCACCTGGACACTCCCTGTCGATGATGTCCCGATGGCAGGCTGATCCTGGACTCCTAGGTCGTCGGGATACTATCTCCGGGGATATGTACCTGGTGTACCATCAATCTACAGTGAGCACCTCGACACTCCCTGTAGATGATGTCCAGGTGTCAGGGTGATACTGGACTCCTAGGCCGTCGGGATACCATCTTCCTTATTGTATACCTGGTGTACCATCGATCTACCGAGAGCATCCGGACACTCCCTGTAAATGATGTCCAAGTGTCAGGGTGATCCTGAACATCTAGGTACTCGGGATACCATGTTCCGAAATGTGTACCTGGAATACCATCAATCTACCGTGAGTACCTGGACACTCCCTGTAGATGATGTCCCGATGGCAGGCTGATCCTGGACTCCTAGGTCGTCGGGATACCATCTTCAGAAATGTGTACCTGGTGTACCATCGATCTACCGTGATTACCCGGACACTCCCTGTAGATGATCTCCAGGTGTCACGGTGATCCTGGACTCCTTGGTCGGCGGGATACCATCTCCGGGGATGTGCACCTGGTGTATCATCGATCTACCGTGAGCACCTGGACACTCCCTGTAAATGATGTCCAAGTGTCAGGGTGATCCTGAACATCTTGGTCCTCGGGATACCATGTTCGGAAATGTGTACCTGGTATACCATCAATCTACCGTGAGCACCTGGACACTCCCTGTAGATGATGTCCCGATGGCAGGCTGATCCTGGACTCCTAAGTCGTCGGGATACCATCTCTGGGGATGTGCACCTGGTGTATCATCGATCTACCGTGAGCACCTGGACACTCCCTGTAGATGATGTCTAGGTGGCAGGGTATTCCAGGACTCCTAGGTCGTCTGGATACCATCTCCGGGGATGTGCACCTGGTGTACCATCGATCTACTGTTAGCACCTGGACACTCCCTGTAGATGATGTCCCGAGGTCAGGGTGATCCTAGAATCCTAAGTCGTCGGGATTTCATCTTCGGGGATGTGCACCTGGTGTACCATCGATCTATTTTGATCACCTTGACACTCCCTGTAGATGATGTCCAGTTGTCAGGGTGATCCTGGACTCCTAGGTCGTTGGGATATCATCTTCCTTATTGTGTACCTGGTGTACCATCGATCTACCGAGAGCACCTGGACACTCCCTGTAGATGATGTCCAAGTGTCAGGGTGATCCTGAACATCTAGGTACTCGGTATACCATGTTCCGAAATGTGTACCTGGAATACCATCAATCTACCGTGAGTACCTGGACACTCCCTGTAGATGATGTCCCGATGGCAGGCTGATCCTGGACTCCTAGGTCGTCGGGATACCATCTTCAGAAATGTGTACCTGGTGTACCATCGATCTACCGTGATTACCCGGACACTCCCTGTAGATGATCTCCAGGTGTCACGGTGATCCTGGACTCCTTGGTCGGCGGGATACCATCTCCGGGGATGTGCACCTGGTGTATCATCGATCTACCGTGAGCACCTGGACACTCCCTGTAGATGATGTGCAGGTGACAGGGTGATCCTAGAATCCTAAGTCGTCGGGATACCATGTTCCGAAATGTGTACCTGGAATACCATCAATCTACCATGAGCACCTGGACACTCCCTGTAGATGATGTCCCGATGGCAGGCTGATCCTAGACTCCTAGGTCGACGGGATACCATCTTCAGAAATGTGTACCTGGTATACCATCGATCTACCGTGATTACCAGGACACTCCCTGTAGATGATCTCCAGGTGTCACGGTGATTCTGAACTCCTTGGTCGGCGGGATACCATCTCCAGGGATGTGCACCTGGTGTACCATCGATCTACCTTGAGCACCTTGACACTCCCTGTAGATGATGTCCCAAGGTCAGGGTGATACTAGAATCCTAAGTCGTCGGGATCCCATCTTCGGGGATGTGCACCTGGTGTACCATCGATCTACTGTTAGCACCTGGACACTCCCTGTAGATGATGTCCAGGTGTCAGTGTGATCCTGGACTCCTAGGTCGTCGGGATACCATCTTCAGAAATGTGTACCTGTTGTACCATCGATCTACCGAGAGCACTTGGACACTCCCTGTAGATGATGTCCAAGTGTGAGGGTGATCCTGAACATCTAGGTCCTCGGGATACCATGTTCGGAAACGTGTACCTGGTATACCATCAATCTACCGTGAGCACCTGGACACTCCCTGTAGATGATGTCCCGATGGCAGGCTGATCCTGGACTCCTAAGTCGACGGGATACCATCTCTGGGGATGTGCACCTGGTGTACCATCAATCTACCATCTTCCAATTCTACCATCTTCCTGATTGTATACCTGGTGTACCATCGATATACCGAGAGCATCCGAACACTCCCTGTAGATGATGTTCAAGTGTCAGGGTGATCCTGAACATCTAGGTCCTCGGGATACCATGGTCGGAAATGTGTACCTGGTATACCATCAATCTACCGTGAGCACCTGGACACTCCCTGTAGATGATGTCCCGATGGCAGGCTGATCCTGGACTCCTAAATCGTCGGGATACCATCTCTGGGGATGTGCACCTGGTGTATCATCGATCTACCGTGAGCACCTGGACACTCCCTGTCGATGATGTCCCGATGGCAGGCTGATCCTGGACTCCTAGGTCGTCGGGATACTATCTCCGGGGATATGTACCTGGTGTACCATCAATCTACAGTGAGCACCTCGACACTCCCTGTAGATGATGTCCAGGTGTCAGGGTGATACTGGACTCCTAGGCCGTCAGGATACCATCTTCCTTATTGTATACCTGGTGTACCATCGATCTACCGAGAGCATCCGGACACTCCCTGTAAATGATGTCCAAGTGTCAGGGTGATCCTGAACATCTTGGTCCTCGGGATACCATGTTCGGAAATGTGTACCTGGTATACCATCAATCTACCGTGAGCACCTGGACACTCCCTGTAGATGATGTCCCGATGGCAGGCTGATCCTGGACTCCTAAGTCGTCGGGATACCATCTCTGGGGATGTGCACCTGGTGTATCATCGATCTACCGTGAGCACCTGGACACTCCCTGTAGATGATGTCTAGGTGGCAGGGTATTCCAGGACTCCTAGGTCGTCTGGATACCATCTCCGGGGATGTGCACCTGGCGTACCATCGATCTACTGTTAGCACCTGGACACTCCCTGTAGATGATGTCCCGAGGTCAGGGTGATCCTAGAATCCTAAGTCGTCGGGATTTCATCTTCGGGGATGTGCACCTGGTGTACCATCGATCTATTTTGAGCACCTTGACACTCCCTGTAGATGATGTCCAGTTGTCAGGGTGATCCTGGACTCCTAGGTCGTTGGGATATCATCTTCCTTATTGTGTACCTGGTGTACCATCGATCTACCGAGAGCACCTGGACACTCCCTGTAGATGATGTCCAAGTGTCAGGGTGATCCTGAACATCTAGGTACTCGGTATACCATGTTCCGAAATGTGTACCTGGAATACCATCAATCTACCGTGAGTACCTGGACACTCCCTGTAGATGATGTCCCGATGGCAGGCTGATCCTGGACTCCTAGGTCGTCGGGATACCATCTTCAGAAATGTGTACCTGGTGTACCATCGATCTACCGTGATTACCCGGACACTCCCTGTAGATGATCTCCAGGTGTCACGGTGATCCTGGACTCCTTGGTCGGCGGGATACCATCTCCGGGGATGTGCACCTGGTGTATCATCGATCTACCGTGAGCACCTGGACACTCCCTGTAGATGATGTGCAGGTGACAGGGTGATCCTAGAATCCTAAGTCGTCGGGATACCATGTTCCGAAATGTGTACCTGGAATACCATCAATCTACCGTGAGCACCTGGACACTCCCTGTAGATGATGTCCCGATGGCAGGCTGATCCTAGACTCCTAGGTCGACGGGATACCATCTTCAGAAATGTGTACCTGGTATACCATCGATCTACCGTGATTACCAGGACACTCCCTGTAGATGATCTCCAGGTGTCACGGTGATTCTGAACTCCTTGGTCGGCGGGATACCATCTCCGGGGATGTGCACCTGGTGTACCATCGATCTACCTTGAGCACCTTGACACTCCCTGTAGATGATGTCCCAAGGTCAGGGTGATACTAGAATCCTAAGTCGTCGGGATCCCATCTTCGGGGATGTGCACCTGGTGTACCATCGATCTACTGTTAGCACCTGGACACTCCCTGTAGATGATGTCCAGGTGTCAGTGTGATCCTGGACTCCTAGGTCGTCGGGATACCATCTTCAGAAATGTGTACCTGTTGTACCATCGATCTACCGAGAGCACTTGGACACTCCCTGTAGATGATGTCCAAGTGTGAGGGTGATCCTGAACATCTAGGTCCTCGGGATACCATGTTCGGAAACGTGTACCTGGTATACCATCAATCTACCGTGAGCACCTGGACACTCCCTGTAGATGATGTCCCGATGGCAGGCTGATCCTGGACTCCTAAATCGACGGGATACCATCTCTGGGGATGTGCACCTGGTGTACCATCAATCTACAGTGAGCACCTTGACACTCCCTGTAGATGATGTCCAGTTGTCAGGGTGATCCTGGACTCCTAGGTCGTTGGGATATCATCTTCCTTATTGTGTACCTGGTGTACCATCGATCTACCGAGAGCACCTGGACACTCCCTGTAGATGATGTCCAAGTGTCAGGGTGATCCTGAACATCTTGGTCCTCGGGATACCATGTTCGGAAATGTGTACCTGGTATACCATCAATCTACCGTGAGCACCTGGACACTCCCTGTAGATGATGTCCCGATGGCAGGCTGATCCTGGACTCCTAAGTCGTCGGAATACCATCTCTGGGGATGTGCACCTGGTGTATCATCGATCTACCGTGAGCACCTGGACACTCCCTGTAGATGATGTCTAGGTGGCAGGGTATTCCAGGACTCCTAGGTCGTCGGGATTTCATCTTCGGGGATGTGCACCTGGTGTACCATCGATCTATTTTGAGCACCTTGACACTCCCTGTAGATGATGTCCAGTTGTCAGGGTGATCCTGGACTCCTAGGTCGTTGGGATATCATCTTCCTTATTGTGTACCTGGTGTACCATCGATCTACCGAGAGCACCTGGACACTCCCTGTAGATGATGTCCAAGTGTCAGGGTGATCCTGAACATCTAGGTACTCGGGATACCATGTTCCGAAATGTGTACCTGGAATACCATCAATCTACCGTGAGTACCTGGACACTCCCTGTAGATGATGTCCCGATGGCAGGCTGATCCTGGACTCCTAGGTCGTCGGGATACCATCTTCGGAAATGTGTACCTGGTGTACCATCGATCTACCGTGATTACCCGGACACTCCCTGTAGATGATCTCCAGGTGTCACGGTGATCCTGGACTCCTTGGTCGGCGGGATACCATCTCCGGGGATGTGCACCTGGTGTATCATCGATCTACCGTGAGCACCTGGACACTCCCTGTAGATGATGTGCAGGTGACAGGGTGATCCTGAACTCCTAAGTCGTCTGGATACCATCTTCGGGGATGTGCACCTGGTGTACCATCGATCTACCTTGAGCACCTTGACACTCCCTGTAGATGATGTCCCGAGGTCAGGGTGATCCTAGAATCCTAAGTCGTCGGGATACCATGTTCCGAAATGTGTACCTGGAATACCATCAATCTACCGTGAGCACCTGGACACTCCCTGTAGATGATGTCCCGATGGCAGGCTGATCCTAGACTCCTAGGTCGTCGGGATACCATCTTCAGAAATGTGTACCTGGTATACCATCGATCTACCGTGATTACCAGGACACTCCCTGTAGATGATCTCCAGGTGTCACGGTGATTCTGAACTCCTTGGTCGGCGGGATACCATCTCCGGGGATGTGCACCTGGTGTACCATCGATCTACCTTGAGCACCTTGACACTCCCTGTAGATGATGTCCCAAGGTCAGGGTGATACTAGAATCCTAAGTCGTCGGGATCCCATCTTCGGGGATGTGCACCTGGTGTACCATCGATCTACTGTTAGCACCTGGACACTCCCTGTAGATGATGTCCAGGTGTCAGTGTGATCCTGGACTCCTAGGTCGTCTGGATACCATCTTCAGAAATGTGTACCTGTTGTACCATCGATCTACCGAGAGCACTTGGACACTCCCTGTAGATGATGTCCAAGTGTGAGGGTGATCCTGAACATCTAGGTCCTCGGGATACCATGTTCGGAAACGTGTACCTGGTATACCATCAATCTACCGTGAGCACCTGGACACTCCCTGTAGATGATGTCCCGATGGCAGGCTGATCCTGGACTCCTAAGTCGACGGGATACCATCTCTGGGGATGTGCACCTGGTGTACCATCAATCTACAGTGAGCACCTCGACACTCCCTGTAGATGATGTCCAGGTGTCAGGGTGATCCTGGACACCTAGGCCGTCGGGATACCATCTTCCTTATTGTATACCTGGTGTACCATCGATCTATTTTGAGCACCTTGACACTCCCTGTAGATGATGTCCAGTTGTCAGGGTGATCCTGGACTCCTAGGTCGTTGGGATATCATCTTCCTTGTTGTGTACCTGGTGTACCATCGATCTACCGAGAGCACCTGGACACTCCCTGTAGATGATGTCCAGTTGTCAGGGTGATCCTGGACTCCTAGGTCGTTGGGATATCATCTTCCTTATTGTGTACCTGGTGTACCATCGATCTACCGTGAGTACCTGGACACTCCCTGTAGATGATGTCCCGATGGCAGGCTGATCCTGGACTCCTAGGTCGTCGGGATACCATCTTCAGAAATGTGTACCTGGTGTACCATCGATCTACCGTGATTACCCGGACACTCCCTGTAGATGATCTCCAGGTGTCACGGTGATCCTGGACTCCTTGGTCGGCGGGATACCATCTCCGGGGATGTGCACCTGGTGTATCATCGATCTACCGTGAGCACCTGGACACTCCCTGTAGATGATGTGCAGGTGACAGGGTGATCCTGAACTCCTAAGTCGTCTGGATACCATCTTCGGGGATGTGCACCTGGTGTACCATCGATCTACCTTGAGCACCTTGACACTCCCTGTAGATGATGTCCCGAGGTCAGGGTGATCCTAGAATCCTAAGTCGTCGGGATACCATGTTCCGAAATGTGTACCTGGAATACCATCAATCTACCGTGAGCACCTGGACACTCCCTGTAGATGATGTCCCGATGGCAGGCTGATCCTAGACTCCTAGGTCGTCGGGATACCATCTTCAGAAATGTGTACCTGGTATACCATCGATCTACCGTGATTACCAGGACACTCCCTGTAGATGATCTCCAGGTGTCACGGTGATTCTGAACTCCTTGGTCGGCGGGATACCATCTCCGGGGATGTGCACCTGGTGTACCATCGATCTACCTTGAGCACCTTGACACTCCCTGTAGATGATGTCCCAAGGTCAGGGTGATACTAGAATCCTAAGTCGTCGGGATCCCATCTTCGGGGATGTGCACCTGGTGTACCATCGATCTACTGTTAGCACCTGGACACTCCCTGTAGATGATGTCCAGGTGTCAGTGTGATCCTGGACTCCTAGGTCGTCGGGATACCATCTTCAGAAATGTGTACCTGTTGTACCATCGATCTACCGAGAGCACTTGGACACTCCCTGTAGATGATGTCCAAGTGTGAGGGTGATCCTGAACATCTAGGTCCTCGGGATACCATGTTCGGAAACGTGTACCTGGTATACCATCAATCTACCGTGAGCACCTGGACACTCCCTGTAGATGATGTCCCGATGGCAGGCTGATCCTGGACTCCTAAGTCGACGGGATACCATCTCTGGGGATGTGCACCTGGTGTACCATCAATCTACAGTGAGCACCTCGACACTCCCTGTAGATGATGTCCAGGTGTCAGGGTGATCCTGGACACCTAGGCCGTCGGGATACCATCTTCCTTATTGTATACCTGGTGTACCATCGATATACCGAGAGCATCCGGACACTCCCTGTAGATGATGTCCAAGTGTCAGGGTGATCCTGAACATCTAGGTCCTCGGGATACCATGTTCGGAAATGTGTACCTGGTATACCATCAATCTACCGTGAGCACCTGGACACTCCCTGTAGATGATGTCCCGATGGCAGGCTGATCCTGGACTCCTAAGTCGTCGGGATACCATCTCTGGGGATGTGCACCTGGTGTATCATCGATCTACCGTGAGCAACTGGACACTCCCTGTCGATGATGTCCCGATGGCAGGCTGATCCTGGACTCCTAGGTCGTCGGGATACTATCTCCGGGGATATATACCTGGTGTACCATCAATCTACAGTGAGCACCTCGACACTCCCTGTAGATGATGTCCAGGTGTCAGGGTGATCCTGGACAACTAGGCCGTCGGGATACCATCTTCCTTATTTTATACCTGGTGTACCATCGATCTACCGAGAGCATCCGGACACTCCCTGTAGATGATGTCCAAGTGTCAGGGTGATCCTGAACATCTTGGTCCTCGGGATACCATGTTCGGAAATGTGTACCTGGTATACCATCAATCTACCGTGAGCACCTGGACACTCCCTGTAGATGATGTCCCGATGGCAGGCTGATCCTGGACTCCTAAGTCGTCGGGATACCATCTCTGGGGATGTGCACCTGGTGTATCATCGATCTACCGTGAGCACCTGGACACTCGCTGTAGATGATGTCTAGGTGGCAGGGTATTCCAGGACTCCTAGGTCGTCTGGATACCATCTCCGGGGATGTGCACCTGGTGTACCATCGATCTACTGTTAGCACCTGGACACTCCCTGTAGATGATGTCCCGAGGTCAGGGTGATCCTAGAATCCTAAGTCGTCGGGATTTCATCTTCGGGGATGTGCACCTGGTGTACCATCGATCTATTTTGAGCACCTTGACACTCCCTGTAGATGATGTCCAGTTGTCAGGGTGATCCTGGACTCCTAGGTCGTTGGGATATCATCTTCCTTATTGTGTACCTGGTGTACCATCGATCTACCGAGAGCACCTGGACACTCCCTGTAGATGATGTCCAAGTGTCAGGGTGATCCTGAACATCTAGGTACTCGGGATACCATGTTCCGAAATGTGTACCTGGAATACCATCAATCTACCGTGAGTACCTGGACACTCCCTGTAGATGATGTCCCGATGGCAGGCTGATCCTGGACTCCTAGGTCGTCGGGATACCATCTTCAGAAATGTGTACCTGGTGTACCATCGATCTACCGTGATTACCCGGACACTCCCTGTAGATGATCTCCAGGTGTCACGGTGATCCTGGACTCCTTGGTCGGCGGGATACCATCTCCGGGGATGTGCACCTGGTGTATCATCGATCTACCATGAGCACCTGGACACTCCCTGTAGATGATGTGCAGGTGACAGGGTGATCCTGAACTCCTAAGTCGTCTGGATACCATCTTCGGGGATGTGCACCTGGTGTACCATCGATCTACCTTGAGCACCTTGACACTCCCTGTAGATGATGTCCCGAGGTCAGGGTGATCCTAGAATCCTAAGTCGTCGGGATACCATGTTCCGAAATGTGTACCTGGAATACCATCAATCTACCGTGAGCACCTGGACACTCCCTGTAGATGATGTCCCGATGGCAGGCTGATCCTGGACTCCTAGGTCGTCGGGATACCATCTTCAGAAATGTGTACCTGGTGTACCATCGATCTACCGTGATTACCCGGACACTCCCTGTAGATGATCTCCAGGTGTCACGGTGATCCTGGACTCCTTGGTCGGCGGGATACCATCTCCGGGGATGTGCACCTGGTGTATCATCGATCTACCGTGAGCACCTGGACACTCCCTGTAGATGATGTGCAGGTGACAGGGTGATCCTAGAATCCTAAGTCGTCGGGATACCATGTTCCGAAATGTGTACCTGGAATACCATCAATCTACCGTGAGCACCTGGACACTCCCTGTAGATGATGTGCAGGTGACAGGGTGATCCTAGAATCCTAAGTCGTCGGGATACCATGTTCCGAAATGTGTACCTGGAATACCATCGATCTACCGTGATTACCAGGACACTCCCTGTAGATGATCTCCAGGTGTCACGGTGATTCTGAACTCCTTGGTCGGCGGGATACCATCTCCGGGGATGTGCACCTGGTGTACCATCGATCTACCTTGAGCACCTTGACACTCCCTGTAGATGATGTCCCAAGGTCAGGGTGATACTAGAATCCTAAGTCGTCGGGATCCCATCTTCGGGGATGTGCACCTGGTGTACCATCGATCTACTGTTAGCACCTGGACACTCTCTGTAGATGATGTCCAGGTGTCAGTGTGATCCTGGACTCCTAGGTTGTCGGGATACCATCTTCAGAAATGTGTACCTGTTGTACCATCGATCTACCGAGAGCACTTGGACACTCCCTGTAGATGATGTCCAAGTGTGAGGGTGATCCTGAACATCTAGGTCCTCGGGATACCATGTTCGGAAACGTGTACCTGGTATACCATCAATCTACCGTGAGCACCTGGACACTCCCTGTAGATGATGTCCCGATGGCAGGCTGATCCTGGACTCCTAAGTCGACGGGATACCATCTCTGGGGATGTGCACCTGGTGTACCATCAATCTACAGTGAGCACCTTGACACTCCCTGTAGATGATGTCCAGTTGTCAGGGTGATCCTGGACTCCTAGGTCGTTGGGATATCATCTTCCTTATTGTGTACCTGGTGTACCATCGATCTACCGAGAGCACCTGGACACTCCCTGTAGATGATGTCCAAGTGTCAGGGTGATCCTGAACATCTTGGTCCTCGGGATACCATGTTCGGAAATGTGTACCTGGTATACCATCAATCTACCGTGAGCACCTGGACACTCCCTGTAGATGATGTCCCGATGGCAGGCTGATCCTGGACTCCTAAGTCGTCGGGATACCATCTCTGGGGATGTGCACCTGGTGTATCATCGATCTACCGTGAGCACCTGGACACTCCCTGTAGATGATGTCTAGGTGGCAGGGTATTCCAGGACTCCTAGGTCGTCTGGATACCATCTCCGGGGATGTGCACCTGGTGTACCATCGATCTACTGTTAGCACCTGGACACTCCCTGTAGATGATGTCCCGAGGTCAGGGTGATCCTAGAATCCTAAGTCGTCGGGATTTCATCTTCGGGGATGTGCACCTGGTGTACCATCGATCTATTTTGAGCACCTTGACACTCCCTGTAGATGATGTCCAGTTGTCAGGGTGATCCTGGACTCCTAAGTCGTTGGGATATCATCTTCCTTATTGTGTACCTGGTGTACCATCGATCTACCGAGAGCACCTGGACACTCCCTGTAGATGATGTCCAAGTGTCAGGGTGATCCTGAACATCTAGGTACTCGGGATACCATGTTCCGAAATGTGTACCTGGAATACCATCAATCTACCGTGAGTACCTGGACACTCCCTGTAGATGATGTCCCGATGGCAGGCTGATCCTGGACTCCTAGGTCGTCGGGATACCATCTTCAGAAATGTGTACCTGGTGTACCATCGATCTACCGTGATTACCCGGACACTCCCTGTAGATGATCTCCAGGTGTCACGGTGATCCTGGACTCCTTGGTCGGCGGGATACCATCTCCGGGGATGTGCACCTGGTGTATCATCGATCTACCGTGAGCACCTGGACACTCCCTGTAGATGATGTGCAGGTGACAGGGTGATCCTGAACTCCTAAGTCGTCTGGATACCATCTTCGGGGATGTGCACCTGGTGTACCATCGATCTACCTTGAGCACCTTGACACTCCCTGTAGATGATGTCCCGAGGTCAGGGTGATCCTAGAATCCTAAGTCGTCGGGATACCATGTTCCGAAATGTGTACCTGGAATACCATCAATCTACCGTGAGCACCTGGACACTCCCTGTAGATGATGTCCCGATGGCAGGCTGATCCTAGACTCCTAGGTCGTCGGGATACCATCTTCAGAAATGTGTACCTGGTATACCATCGATCTACCGTGATTACCAGGACACTCCCTGTAGATGATCTCCAGGTGTCACGGTGATTCTGAACTCCTTGGTCGGCGGGATACCATCTCCGGGGATGTGCACCTGGTGTACCATCGATCTACCTTGAGCACCTTGACACTCCCTGTAGATGATGTCCCAAGGTCAGGGTGATACTAGAATCCTAAGTCGTCGGGATCCCATCTTCGGGGATGTGCACCTGGTGTACCATCGATCTACTGTTAGCACCTGGACACTCCCTGTAGATGATGTCCAGGTGTCAGTGTGATCCTGGACTCCTAGGTCGTCTGGATACCATCTTCAGAAATGTGTACCTGTTGTACCATCGATCTACCGAGAGCACTTGGACACTCCCTGTAGATGATGTCCAAGTGTGAGGGTGATCCTGAACATCTAGGTCCTCGGGATACCATGTTCGGAAACGTGTACCTGGTATACCATCAATCTACCGTGAGCACCTGGACACTCCCTGTAGATGATGTCCCGATGGCAGGCTGATCCTGGACTCCTAAGTCGACGGGATACCATCTCTGGGGATGTGCACCTGGTGTACCATCAATCTACAGTGAGCACCTCGACACTCCCTGTAGATGATGTCCAGGTGTCAGGGTGATCCTGGACACCTAGGCCGTCGGGATACCATCTTCCTTATTGTATACCTGGTGTACCATCGATCTATTTTGAGCACCTTGACACTCCCTGTAGATGATGTCCAGTTGTCAGGGTGATCCTGGACTCCTAGGTCGTTGGGATATCATCTTCCTTATTGTGTACCTGGTGTACCATCGATCTACCGAGAGCACCTGGACACTCCCTGTAGATGATGTCCAGTTGTCAGGGTGATCCTGGACTCCTAGGTCGTTGGGATATCATCTTCCTTATTGTGTACCTGGTGTACCATCGATCTACCGTGAGTACCTGGACACTCCCTGTAGATGATGTCCCGATGGCAGGCTGATCCTGGACTCCTAGGTCGTCGGGATACCATCTTCAGAAATGTGTACCTGGTGTACCATCGATCTACCGTGATTACCCGGACACTCCCTGTAGATGATCTCCAGGTGTCACGGTGATCCTGGACTCCTTGGTCGGCGGGATACCATCTCCGGGGATGTGCACCTGGTGTATCATCGATCTACCGTGAGCACCTGGACACTCCCTGTAGATGATGTGCAGGTGACAGGGTGATCCTGAACTCCTAAGTCGTCTGGATACCATCTTCGGGGATGTGCACCTGGTGTACCATCGATCTACCTTGAGCACCTTGACACTCCCTGTAGATGATGTCCCGAGGTCAGGGTGATCCTAGAATCCTAAGTCGTCGGGATACCATGTTCCGAAATGTGTACCTGGAATACCATCAATCTACCGTGAGCACCTGGACACTCCCTGTAGATGATGTCCCGATGGCAGGCTGATCCTAGACTCCTAGGTCGTCGGGATACCATCTTCAGAAATGTGTACCTGGTATACCATCGATCTACCGTGATTACCAGGACACTCCCTGTAGATGATCTCCAGGTGTCACGGTGATTCTGAACTCCTTGGTCGGCGGGATACCATCTCCGGGGATGTGCACCTGGTGTACCATCAATCTACCGTGAGCACCTGGACACTCCCTGTAGATGATGTCCCGATGGCAGGCTGATCCTAGACTCCTAGGTCGTCGGGATACCATCTTCAGAAATGTGTACCTGGTATACCATCGATCTACCGTGATTACCAGGACACTCCCTGTAGATGATCTCCAGGTGTCACGGTGATTCTGAACTCCTTGGTCGGCGGGATACCACCTCTGGGGATGTGCACCTGGTGTATCATCGATCTACCGTGAGCAACTGGACACTCCCTGTCGATGATGTCTAGGTGGCAGGGTATTCCAGGACTCCTAGGTCGTCTGGATACCATCTCCGGGGATGTGCACCTGGTGTACCATCGATCTACTGTTAGCACCTGGACACTCCCTGTAGATGATGTCCCGAGGTCAGGGTGATCCTAGAATCCTAAGTCGTCGGGATTTCATCTTCGGGGATGTGCACCTGGTGTACCATCGATCTATTTTGAGCACCTTGACACTCCCTGTAGATGATGTCCAGTTGTCAGGGTGATCCTGGACTCCTAGGTCGTTGGGATATCATCTTCCTTATTGTGTACCTGGTGTACCATCGATCTACCGAGAGCACCTGGACACTCCCTGTAGATGATGTCCAAGTGTCAGGGTGATCCTGAACATCTAGGTACTCGGGATACCATGTTCCGAAATGTGTACCTGGAATACCATCAATCTACCGTGAGTACCTGGACACTCCCTGTAGATGATGTCCCGATGGCAGGCTGATCCTGGACTCCTAGGTCGTCGGGATACCATCTTCAGAAATGTGTACCTGGTGTACCATCGATCTACCGTGATTACCCGGACACTCCCTGTAGATGATCTCCAGGTGTCACGGTGATCCTGGACTCCTTGGTCGGCGGGATACCATCTCCGGGGATGTGCACCTGGTGTATCATCGATCTACCATGAGCACCTGGACACTCCCTGTAGATGATGTGCAGGTGACAGGGTGATCCTGAACTCCTAAGTCGTCTGGATACCATCTTCGGGGATGTGCACCTGGTGTACCATCGATCTACCTTGAGCACCTTGACACTCCCTGTAGATGATGTCCCGAGGTCAGGGTGATCCTAGAATCCTAAGTCGTCGGGATACCATGTTCCGAAATGTGTACCTGGAATACCATCAATCTACCGTGAGCACCTGGACACTCCCTGTAGATGATGTCCCGATGGCAGGCTGATCCTAGACTCCTAGGTCGTCGGGATACCATCTTCAGAAATGTGTACCTGGTATACCATCGATCTACCGTGATTACCAGGACACTCCCTGTAGATGATCTCCAGGTGTCACGGTGATTCTGAACTCCTTGGTCGGCGGGATACCATCTCCGGGGATGTGCACCTGGTGTACCATCGATCTACCTTGAGCACCTTGACACTCCCTGTAGATGATGTCCCAAGTTCAGGGTGATACTAGAATCCTAAGTCGTCGGGATCCCATCTTCGGGGATGTGTACCTGTTGTACCATCGATCTACCGAGAGCACTTGGACACTCCCTGTAGATGATGTCCAGGTGTCAGGGTGATCCTGGACAACTAGGCCGTCGGGATACCATCTTCCTTATTTTATACCTGGTGTACCATCGATCTACCGAGAGCATCCGGACACTCCCTGTAGATGATGTCCAGGTGTCAGTGTGATCCTGGACTCCTAGGTCGTCGGGATACCGTCTTCCTTAATGTGTAGCTGGTGTACCATCGATCTACCGAGAGCACTTGGACACTCCCTGTAGATGATGTCCAAGTGTCAGGGTGATCCTGAACATCTAGGTCCTCGGGATACCATGTTCGGAAATGTGTACCTGGTATATCATCAATCTACCGTGAGCACCTGGACACTCCCTGTAGATCATGTCCCAAGGTCAGGGTGATCCTGGACTCCTAGGTCGTCGGGATACCATCGGGATATATATATATATATATAGAGAGAGAGAAATATATATATATATATTTGCCGGTTTGGGGGTCACCACGGAGAAAGATGGCTTTCCCCCGGAAAGCTTGTTGGTTACAGTATGGCCTGGGATCTACTCCAGGAGGCAGCTCGTGCAGAGTGTCCACCTGGAGACGGGAGCTCAGAGTGGCAATGGGCTCCGGCCTCGTGGTGCTATAAACGGGTTGAGTTGTGGAATAATTGAACGTTTGTGGAGTAATCGAATTAGTTGAGTTTATTCTGGTTGAATAAAGATACACTGGGTAGACCGCTACGCTGGCGTGGTGGACAGGCTCCGAGATGCACAACGTGGTGCTCTTGATAGACCCGAGGTTCCAATCGGGACGAGGAACTCCTTGGTCCGTGCGCTGGGTAGGTTCTCTCTCTCTCTCTCTCATGGTCAAACGGTTTCTCTCCTTTTTGTCCCGCGCAGCTTCGCGCCAATGACGAGCGTCGAGTTCTACTAGAAGTCGTCACGAGGGCGCAGCACGTGTTTCCGAAGGCGACGAGAGGTTGCGTCCGCTACCTGGCGACAGTCAGGTAATGAACGGGCCGCCACAACCATCTCTCCGGAATGACCTTGGCGGTTGGTACAGGCGCATAGGTAAGTCGTCGTACAGAGCCTGGCTGGACACTGAGTTGCGACTGCTCGCGGGGTCCTGTAACATAGGGTGGGACGATAGGGGAGGTATCGGGGAGAAGGTGTGCTGCCTTGAGGTCATTGGTGGAGATAGTCTTTGGTGAGCCGTCGACATCGATGACTAAGCGCTTATCATCAAGCCTCTGTAGGACCCGGTGAGGTCCTGAGTAGGGTGGAGAGAGCGCTGGTCTCACTGGTGGGGTTCTACGGAAGACATGGGTGCAGGTGAGTAAGTTCTTCTCCTGGTACTCGTTGACCTTGATGTGCAGGGAAGTTGGAGTTCGCCTGAGCAACTTGAAGTGGGTGCGTAGTTTGTCTACGAAGTCTCCTGGTGACGAAGGCCTGTCCGTAGAGACGAAAAATTCTCCTGGGAGGGGGAGTGATGTGCCGTAAAGTAGTTCCGCAGGGGAAGCGCCGAGGTCTTCTTTGAAAGCCGTTCGCAAACCGAGTAGAACTGTGGGCAGAAGAGTTGGCCAGGGGACCTCCGTTGTATTCAATTATATGTAATTACATTACATGTTATATATTAATAGATTATTGATTTTACGAAATAAAGAGGTAAATTATTTGATAATAATAATAATGAAAATATTACTTTACATTAAGAACATGGCGATGACTCAGCCAAGTAATTGTTATATTTTATAAATTGTTGCGATTACTCAGCCAATATATATTTACTAAAAATATTATCGAAAACTCTGTAATTTAATTTTGGTATAAACTAAAATTATAAATTATTAAAAAATTCATTATTATTTTGGTTATTATGATGTTGAATTTATAATGAAAGGGGTGAAAGTACAGTCATACGATTAATATTCGAATAATATTAATTTCAAATTTAATACTATGTTATTCATATTTTTCAAACATTCCATTATCGTTGGAATATTTCCGAATATACTATATTCCGTGTATATATTTTTAAATTCTTGTCAATTTTCCTCTTTTTTGAGATTTTACTAGTCAAATCATCATTATTTTGTTTGTAAATAGACTCGCTGCTTAAATATAATTTTGAGTTATTCCTTGATGTACTTCTTGACAAAGCGTTTATAATTGTCCATGACTAAACACTGGAGTACGTAAATATAATCCAACTTTGTCGAAAGATTGTCCTTGTGATTTGTTTTCTGTCATGGCAAAACTCAACCTTATCGAAAATTGTCGTCTTATCATATGAGAAGGTACTTCATCTAATGATGGACTTAAATCGATACGTGGCAATAAAATAATTTTTCCTGAATTCTTTCCAGTTATAATTTCTCCCGTAATTACATGGCTTTTCATATCTTTGATAATTAATCTGGTTCTGGATAATTTAGGTGTTAATGAATTCATAAATATTGTTGGTATTGATTCTGTCAACGTATCAATAACTTCTTTTTCCATCCTATCTTCGCTATAAAGTATGTAACATTTTTCGTCAATTTTCTTGATTATGCTTTCATTGATTTGTAATACATCGGAATTTAAAGGCGATACAATCACTTTGTTTTTTAATGATTAATCATTTGGATCGATATTATGCCCAAAAATTTCTGCAATCAAATCATTATCAGAAATAAATTATTGCGGGATTCCTTTTATATTATTTTGTAATTCATATTTTGTCGCATTTTTATTTTCGCCCACATTAAAAAGCCAATTTTTAAATTCATGATCTGTGTTTTGCAATCTTAAATTTTCGCTTAATGATAATTTCATGAAGGATGATCATAATTTACCCCTTTTGATACATGATTGCATTATTTTAGTTCGGTTACCCTGGCGAACAATAGGAAGTGTTTGTCTAAAATCCCCGGATGTGAAAATGATTTTGCCACCAAAGGAATTGTTATTATTACACAAGTCTTGAAAGAATCTATTTATCGCTTCACAAGCATGTTTTGAAACCATTGAGATTTCATCTCAAATTATTATTTTCGAATTTTAAAAAAAAAAACATATTTGGAATTGGGAGATATATTACATGTTGTTTGCTCGTTAATATTGAGTGGTAATTTAAATGTACTGTGAACAGTTTTATCATTAATTAACAAATTAGCATCAATGCCAGTCCATGCTCCGGCAAGGAAAGATATATTTAAATACATCAAATAATTAATAATGACATGGTGTAAATAACTTTTACCACTACCACCAGGACCATCAATAAAATATAATTTGTTGCCAATATCGTTGATTGTGCTATTTACAATTAAATCAAAGATTCGTTTTTGATCTATAGTCAGCGTATTAATCATAGTGTAATGTCCCACGTTCATATAGATAAATATATATCTATATATATACGAGTATGAGTGCGAATATATGAGTATGGTTAAGTATATAAATGTACGTGTATAAGATTGAACGCCTTCGTCCACAAACTGCTTACAAGGGCATTACGAAACCGAGCGCCGAAAAACAGAGCAGCGCACTGACCTGCGTGTCAGTACTCCTCGCGCGCGAATTAGGTCAACTTACACGCGTTAATCCTTCTGGTGGCAAATGTCAATTGGACGATAGTCATCTTTAACATTTTGATTACAAAACTCCTTGCATAGGCACCGAGGCTTTAAAAACCCTGGAGCCGATCCACGCAGTGCCTTTTTGTGTCAGAACTGATGGGTAGTACGGCAGAACCTGTCTTCTCTGATGAGCAGCCAGTGTCAAGTTTGTGTAGTGATTAGAGGCGCGTTTACTCCGCACTAACACGATTGGGAGCACGTTTACTCCGCCTCAGCATAGACAACACTGACGGGCCCTTTAGAGACAGCAGACCGACCGTAGAGAGACGTCCGTGCTAAAGGTCCGCCGTATAGCAACCCGGCGATAGTGGGATACCACAGCTGCACTAGTATAAGTTCACTATTACGCCACGAGTATCGTGTAGTTTAAGTGCATCTACGATCGACATCTGCCAAGCCACGAAGGAGTTTAGTAACATCTAGGAGTGACAGATGAAGATCTAAATGTAAGCAACAACTATTTATAATACTACAATTAGTACAACATTATAACAAACAGCGTCAGTAAGATAGAAATTGGTAATACAAACGTAATTGTAAACATCATAATAGTCGGCTGAGTTCTCGGGTTGTTAATAACATCAAAAATGAATCTAATCTCAGTGTGACCTCAATTCAAATTATTAAATATACATAAACAACCCTAATCCTACCTTACGTACATCATCAACAAGGTAAGAGCACGAGTGCGGATAGACTACCGTCCGCCGAATGAAGAGTGCGGACAGACTATCGTCCGCTGAGTTAAGAGAGCAAACAGACTGTCGCCGAACTAGAAGATCGGACATTCCATTGACTGCCGAATAGAACGCGTCACGCTTTAACTTCATTCGTAGCATTTCGCAATTCTATATGTCTCAAGTAACAATAAGGCTCTCGATCCTATGCTAGTTCCCGCGAATTAAATAATTATTTGTAGAACTCGCGCAGCCCGTACTTATACTATATACGGTCTTTACAATAGTATCTATGGTTTTTTCATTATTATTATTTCCTATAAATCCATCATCAATATGATCGTGTGATATTTCATCAGTTGCTTCTTGTACTGAATTGTGATCATAACTAGGAATGTTAAAGTCATTTAATCTCATACCATTTCATAGCAATATATTTTCAATATCTTTTAAAGCTATATTTTCAGCTTTGTTTTTATCCAATTTGGGATTCATAAAATGGATTTTATGTTTGTTATATAATTCTAGTGAATTATGTGGAAATTGAAAAACAAGTATATATGCAAACAATACACACAATGATTTTGGAAATTTCAATAACGCGGCCTCTTCTAAACAATCATCCCATTCATTATCATTACTAATAAGACCTCGTGTACACACCAGGTACATGTAATAATAAAAGACGTAAAAAGAAAGTTTCACGTTTTTTAGGATTTACAAAATACATTCTACTTATTATAGGTCTATATATTTTTTTCCTTCTATTCCATTTTTTTGTCGATCATCGTATACGTAATGGTGTGAAATTTCATGATACGAATATTGCGCAGCATCATCATCGTCTCTGTTCAATTGAAACCAGGTCGTTAAAGTAGTACCCATATTCTTGTTGATTCTTTTATTTTCTTGACCCTCTATATAATATACTTATTGTTCGTCTTGTTCATGTACAGCCAGTCTATAATTGACATAGTTTTGTTCATTCAATTTGAATTCAAAAATACGATACATACAGATATCCACGCTTTTGAAATTTAATAACATAAACATATCCTGAAACTTTACCGAATATAACATTTTCATAAGTTCATTTTTCAAAACTTTAACCTTTTCATGAAAGACACGTGCTATTAAATCAGGACGATCCAAAGTCGTTTCATGTGGTAATAAATTTTGTTGGATCTCACGCCACTTGGGTTTACAAGTCATAGTAAGGAAAATATCTGGTTTCCCATCAAATTGTAATTGCGTCATTACATCTAAATAGTTTTGTTGTATAGCTCTATAGCACTTCCAATATAGGTTGACTGTAATATTATCATTTTTCCAATTTTGGTATTATCAATATTTGCACGATTAGAAACATAATCCATTGAGCCTTTATATCAGTGCGTAATTGTGCTTGATGAATACGTAAATAATATAATCGACAGGCTTCAATTCTTGTCCAAACATTGACAATAAATTGTTGTGATAAATTTTTCAAATTTAAACATGGGTTAAATTCACCGCGGATACTCAATTTATATGAATAATATCGTAATTAAGATATATTAATATGTTTGCTATCTTTTTGTGAATTTTTAATATAAGGTTTCCATCCTGGTTCACCAAAAGGAAACATCAATGGATAAACCATTGGATCAAGGTGCTTACTAATTATGGTTATCCTTTCTGGTTTATCTGTTTTTAAGTAAATACAAATATCACGATCCACAGGTGGTTGCCATTATTTCCTACATAAACAACAGCGACTTCATTACATGTAGCAAAATATGATTTATTTTTTGTATTATTGTTTCGAGTCAATAACATTATTATTTCGCGAGGTGTAGTATGATTATTAATTGCTTTAATATTTTCTTCTTCCTCTACTTTATACATCATTTTATATGCTTCAGCATAACGATTGTTTTCAGATATATATTTTTCCAAATATGCTATCAATTTAATGTCAAATTTGTCGTTGTTGTATTGGTTTTGCCTATGTTTATTTGCAATTTCATTATCTATAATGTATACTTGACCATATTTTGGATTATCATTATCATTAGGAGGTAGTGCATATGAATTATGGTTTACTTGGCCACATATTTTGAATACTTGTGGTCCAACAGTATTGAAATGTATTAATATAGAACCAAAACTTGCAAAAGCAAATAAATTATTATAATTTCGAATATTTTGTCGATAATTAATACTTATTGAATTTTTTTCGAATAATAAACTTTTCAATTCATCAGGATATGTCGTATCATAGTCAAGATGTACTTTATCTTTATGACAACAATGTATATACTTTTTATCCTGTGAAATTTCTCCTTTGAAATGCTTAGCTTTACAAAATTGACATTCATCATCTAAATCTCCTATAAAATTTGTCAATATTATATTTTCATCAAATCCTTTATTTGCGATTAAACCAATAAACGGACTTTGAGAATTTGTCGTAGATAAGATATTCCTGGCATCACAATTATCATTTTCTATATTGAGATATAGAAAAGATTTATGTTGTCTGAGATATCATCCTGGGGCTCGTCCCCCCCCCCCCCCTCGAGAGGTAAGAGTTTTATCTTTGTTACGCGAAATCTTCTGCGCGAGCAAGCGTGCCGTCGGAGACTCGTGTGTGCATGTCAGAGAGAGAGAGAGAGAGAGAGAGAGAGAGAGAGAGAGAGAGAGAGAGAGAGAGAGAGAGAGAGAGAGAGAGAGGGAGAGAGAGAGAGAGAGAGAGAGGGAGAGAGGGAGAGAGGGAGAGAGGGAGAGAGGGAGAGAGGGAGAGAGGGAGAGAGGGAGAGAGGGAGAGAGGGAGAGAGGGAGAGAGGGAGAGAGGGAGAGA
Organism: Muscidifurax raptorellus; assembly: GCA_020010945.3. Taxonomy (NCBI): domain Eukaryota; kingdom Metazoa; phylum Arthropoda; class Insecta; order Hymenoptera; family Pteromalidae; genus Muscidifurax; species Muscidifurax raptorellus. The sequence continues at coordinate 168,780 of JAHUUD020000034.1, forward strand.
GGGGAGAGAGGGAGAGAGGGAGAGAGGGAGAGAGGGAGAGAGGGAGAGAGGGAGAGAGGGAGAGAGGGAGAGAGGGAGAGAGGGAGAGAGGGAGAGAGGGAGAGAGGGAGAGAGGGAGAGAGGGAGAGAGGGAGAGAGAGAGAGAGAGAGAGAGAGAGAGAGAGAGAGAGAGAGAGAGAGAGAGAGAGAGAGAGAGAGAGAGAGAGAGAGAGAGAGAGAGAGAGAGAGAGAGAGAGCGCAGAGAGAACGTGGCCGGCTGATTACCAAGTGCTAACGCACCGGGAGAGCGTCGAGCCTAAGTGCAATAGCCAGAGCGAGAAGGCCCTGCGTGGCTGTGCAACGCGTGGGACGCTTGTTTAGCTACCAAGTTGTAGGGAGGGGCTGGGTGAAATACAGTATTATTTATTGAAGATTCGTTGTCGTTTTCTCCTCCTCTTTCCCAGCTCTCCCAAGCGAAAGTGATCACGTCGAATCCCTCGACAATAAAAATAAATCGGGCGCATAAGAGGCGTAAGAGTTGCGTGCGCGCTGCTGGGAGGCAGCACGTCGCAGATAATATTTCTATTCATCTTGTTTAAGCTTTATAAATAATCTTACTGTTGTAGAAATATTAATTTACTATTTTTGCTTTGAACTATATTCAAATATATATTCAAAAGTATTAAATATTTATTAATATATTATATAATAAATTATTAATGTAATTGCGCCACGTGGCCAACATGGCGGCGGGAGTGCGGTGAAGCATGAGTGCGGTTATAGCATGCTTCGTCGGCTTAACAGCGCTGAGTCGTTCGGCGTATTAAGCGGACATTACGCCTCGAATGATTTACCGTAAAAGATAATTACTGTACATCTGACTGACATGACAATTATTATACTGACACTATCGTTTCCACACTGACGACAATTATTGTACTGACGCTATCGTTTACACACTGACGACAATTATTATCCTGACGCTATCGTTTACACATTGACGACAACTATCGTACTGACGATATCGTTTTACACTGTGACTACAATTATTGTACTGACGCTATCGTTTACACTTGACTACAATTATTGTATTGATGCTATCGTTTACACTACGACTACAACTAATACACTGACGCTATCGTTATACTAATTATTTTTATCAGACTGACGCTATCGTTTACACGATGACTACTACTATTACACCGACTCTATCGCTTACACCATGGCTATCGTTTTCACAATGACGCTATCGTTTTACACTGACTATGATTATTACACTGACGCTATCGTTACACTAATTATCGTTAATACACCGACGCTAACCTTTATACCACGACTATCGCTATTACACTGACCTTTTCACGATAAAGACAAAGACCACAGCTACACTGACACGCTATTGTCCACGTTCTCGTATGCCACGTAGCCATGACCTACTCGACGACACAAGGGCACGACTTTCGCTAGTTCTAGGTCGCGCGTTAACTCGCATTAGCTTAAGATTTAGTATTAGGTAAAATTAATAACCGAGCGTAATGTAAGTAGGTAGTAGTTGGGGCAGCGGCCCCGTTAAGTTAGATATAATTGTATGGAGTGAGTGTTCGCGTCGAGGTTCGGGCGACGTCACCGGCGCGGCAACGGCGGGTACGCCTGGGGACTTGCGTACGTCGGGAGAGAATGGCTATCGTCGGGGCGCGGATTCATGGTCTCGTGAGGGCAGGCTGCGACGGACGCTACGATCGTCGGCACCGGTAGGCGATCGGAAGGGCGAGGCAAGTGCACCGTCCGCGTCGGGTAAGCCGTCCGGCGGCGTGTTGACGAACACGCCGCGGCTAGGAGGTTACACCGGCGGGCACGAGCGAGTTCGGCGCCGGATCAGTGAATAGGATTTCGAGACGACCGGATACACGCCCAGGGCATCCGTCGGTATTTCCTCGCTCAAACATCGGCGTGGTGACATGCGAGTCACAGAGCGTGTATGTGTGCGAATCGACGGGAATGTCGTAGTTAGTAAAGCGCGCGGTCGGAGATCGCCTGTATGTAAATGAATTACGGAGGAGATTGTTAAGTGAAATACAGAACGAATCAAAGTTAATATTATTCATTCATTCCGCACTGACACCCACGACCTTGTGTAATTGTCTCATTCCCTCTGTGTATAATTTCGTATACTGGTTAGCCGAGCAGGTGGACGAAGATGATGTTTCGACACGAGGCGGCGTCTCAAGGTAAGGGGATCGCGGGATCCCTGGCACTCCGGTGCCTGGCGCCCAGGGCCGAGGCGGCCCGCCGCCTTGTATGTATTGAAGCGGTAGTAGGAGACGGAGAATGTCATCGGTAACGCAGTGGAACAAAACCCAGTGTTACCGTACGCCGGGTCCACCGTTACAATATATATAAATATTGTTATAACTCACCCGCAGGCTCTCTCGCACAAGCCCCTGAATGCGCGCAACCCGACACACCGTTACGCCAGTAGTTCCGCGCCCGGCCGCCAGGCGGCAACGCCTCCAGTTCACGCTTCCCACAGTAGGAGTGCGTCCTGGAAAGGGGTATAAAGGCGCTGGGCCCGGCGCTAAGGCTTCTTTCGATCTAACTCTAGATCTATCTCCCCCATCTTCCCCTCTCTAATCAGATCCCGTATCTGGTACTGAGAGCTCGTGTCAGGCAACTTGCGGAGCTACCAAGAACACGCAAATAAATCTGATTTTTGTTGTAAATAATAATTAAATTTGTAATTATTTCGCTTCCTTCTCCTTGTCGCATGCCGAGGCCTCTTACGCAAGCCTGTGGGTTAGATTGGAGCTCACTCGGCTCTCCCTCACTCAAGCTTACAGGGCAAGAGTTTTGGAACAAATAGAAGGCTCCTCAGAGCCCCCCCCCCTCTTTCCCCTTAACAAAAACTGGGTGTTGAAGCCTTCACCAGGTTGGATGGCCTTTTATTGTCCAGACTCGCTCCAAGAGTCGACCTAGAGAGGTCCGAGCTGTGTCAGCGCTCTCTAGGCAACGTAGAAGCTTCAACATAAAGCCTCAGCAGCGGCACCAGGATATTACCTCGGACAGCACCAGCCCGCCTGCACTCGTGCCCTCCGACAGACGACCCGACTCCTCCGCCCTGAGCGCTCCTCAGGACGCCCCGTCGATCTTACCGCGCTCTCGTTGGGCAGATTTCAGGCGTTCGCCGAGAAAGTGCTCCCGTTCTCCTGAGCTTTCGCCTCCCTCAACAGGCACGCTTATATCAAGTGGCGCCCAACTTGGAGCAGACTTCAGGCGTCCGCCGAGAGAGCGCTCCCGCTCTTCTCTGTTTTCACCCACCCCAACAGGCCCGCTTATGTCAATATATACTGGGGGGTGGGGGGGGGGGGGGGTACTCCCCTGCTCGCTCTTGTCGTCAACTTCTTAAGTACGAATGTCTGTACAAAAGAAATTAGATCACACGATTTGATAGTTGTTCTCACGTATTTCGTGACATATATTATACATTTAACATTTTTTAAATAACTTATATTGCGGTTTATGTCTTTTTTTCGGTATGTTAATATTTAATACATAGTAGATATATATAATAGATGTAATCACAAAAGTTGATAATAATCAATTTATAACCTTTTCATTCGTAGGTGGTTCCTGAAATATTTTATGTATTTAAAATCAGATAAATTCAAATTATGTCATAATTATGTCTAACAAAATATAAATTTACCTGAATAAGAAATATTTCCGAGCCCTGTAACTTATATAATAGTACCCATAATACTGTTATTGATTAGTTGATCTTAACTGTTGATTTTGATTAATAGGTTAGTGATATTCATACATGTATTGAAATATGTCGTTTTAAAACAACTGTCCGATAATAATTAGAATAGAATAGAATAAATTTTATTTGAGCAAGTCAAAAAATATAAATCATTACAAAGTTCACTCAGTACAATTTTTTGACTCTTAGCAGCACTTGTAGAGAACAAGTTGCGCGCTAGGCCCATATTCTTTTCTAGTCAATCACAGTGATTTACATTATCACAGTCAATTCATCTAATACAACGTTTACAGAGCTATTGCAGCAAATATGCAGCCTTATATACAAATTCGTCGTAAGGCTCGATTTTCGCTTAAATTCATTAGATGTCTACGCAGAGCCACTTTGAATCTCGAGAGCGAGGCCAAGGTTCTTATGCTGTCTGGCAGCGAATTCCACAGCCTCGCCCCAAAAACTCGAAACGATTTTAGGCCCACCTCTGTGCGCGACTTCGGTAAGCCAGTTCCCGAGTTCCCTCGCCGAGGATCAGCACTGGTTTTTTTCGAAGAGGGCAGAAAGATATGGCGGCTGTCCCATAGAATAAGCCTTGTATACAAGTACCGCCGCGAAACAGGCTCTTCGATCACTAACGTCCAACCAGTTCAGCTCGCTGCGGTGATGGGTGATGCGCTCGCCCCATCCAACACCCCTAATATATCTCACACATGAATTCTGTAACCTCTGCAGTCTCGTCTGAATCTCCTCCGACACATCTAGATAAACCACCGAGCAATAGTCCAGGTGAGAAACGACAAGGGCGCTGGCCAGCTGCTTGCGCAGAACCTCAGTAGTGCAGGAGCTAAAAGATCTCAGCCCATAAAGGGCTCTGTTAACCTTGCGTCTAACAGCATCCACCTGTGGTTTCCATGTAAGTTTAGAGTCCATGATCACACCAAGGTTCTTTACTACATCGACAAAAGGCACGAAAACACCCTCCTGAACCTCAACACCCTGCAGGTTTAGCCTCTGAAGCTGATTAATGTTATGCTCGGAACCGAAAACGAATGCCTGCGTTTTCTTTGTGTTGAGGTGCAGCGCATTCTCAGATGCCCATGCCGATACAGAGCGCGCCACAGCCGACATGCGACCCACCCCCATCCCAACTAGATCATCCCTTGTGACCTGAGTATATACCTGCAGGTCATCCGCGTATAGAAGGTGCGTGATACCCTCATCCAAATACCCCCGTGGGCTTTTAAATTTATACAAAACATCTTTTAAATCATCGATGTACAAGCTGAAAAGAAGAGGCCCCAGTATCGAGCCCTGCGGGACACCAAGGTTGGTTGTTAACCAATCAGATTCCCCGTCTGTTCTGGTAACCACTCTCTAATTACGTCCGGTTATGAATGATCGAACCCACATGACCGTCAACCTAGAGAAACCCATTCCAAGCAGCTTGCGAAGGAGTTTAGATGGTGAACTAGTATCAAAGGATTTACTGAAATCAAACAGTAGCAAAATTGTCAGGAGGCGCTTATCACTGTCAATACCCGTCCTAATGTCTTCTGTGAGTTTAAGCAGTGCTGTTTGCGTTGAATTATTGCGTCGAAAACCAGTCTGGTGAGGATCAAGAACTTTTTGCGCTTCCAAGAATTCAACAATCTGGTCGTGTACCAACTTTTCTAGAACCTTGGAGAGAAAGCACAACAGGGCTGTTGGACGAAAGTCCGAGACTGCTGATGGAGTTGGTGTCTTCTTAAGCGGCACAAGGTATACTCTCTTCCAAGCCGTCGGAAAAGTTCCTGTTGATAGCGATATATTAAACAGTGTCACTAAATGTTGGCCTATAATGGGTAACGATTTCGCAATGATATTCTGCGGAATACCATCTTCTCCCTTTGCTTGAGACGAGAAATGAGCGATAGCAAGCAGGACGTCAGCACGGGTGACGTCACGAAAGTGAATCCTCCCCCGCCAGCCATCGACACAATGTCATCCAGGGCTGCCTCGCCTTCAGAGTTCGATATGGACACTCCAGCGAAATGACTGTTTAATTCGTTTGGTGTGAAGCCGTGTAGGTCGTTCTTAGCTTTAGACACCAAACCCAGATTACGCAATTCATTCCACACATTTTTATTGTTATCAAGCGCGTCAAAGATTCTGCTCTGAATAAAAGCCTCACGCGCGAGCGCAGTACGTTCTTCAGCCTCCTGTGCTAACGTCTGATATTCCGTCCATAGGTGTGTCCGTTTCGTACGTCTATACCGTCTATGTGTTGCGTCTCGTCGATTGTACAAGTCTCGTATGTCTGAGTCTACCCACAGAGGAAGCATTTTTCCTCTGGGTCTAAATTGTTTGAGTGGAGCAAGTTGGTCAATGACATTCATGATAATGTGACTAAGATTTTCTAGTCGTGTGTCAACTCCACTTCCAGTGCAACCAACTGGCGACCAATCACAAGCGGCTAATAGGGACAGAAATTCCTCCGTTTTAATACCCTTGAAATCCCTATATTCAAACCCGTTGAGAGTTGGAGGTTTAACCGTGTGATAGTCAATCTCAACATCAATTACATCATGCCTACTTGGAAAGGTCGCCAGTGAGTTGCTCGCATTCATCACCGTATTGTCTTCGTCGGTTAGGATCATATCAATCCAGGTGTGAGAATCTCCCACATGATGCGTCGCGCCATGATCTACAAATTTGAGATTCAACTCTCGCACAATTTCCCGAAAAAACTCCGCATCGTGAGAGCTCGACAGCATGTTTGCGTTGATGTCCCCCATTACAATTCTGCATTCGTAGTCCACTGAGTATCTGTGTAGATCATTAATAAGATCAGAGTCATCCGAGACTGGGATACCCGGTGGACGGTAAATTAGCGCAACAAATACAGGTGGTATGGTACCCTGTCGCACATTGCAGATTAAGTACTCCGGAGTTCCCGGCTTCCCTTCCGCCTCCGTTGGCGAGGAACACAGTAGAGTGGCTTTGTAGTCGTTACGGATGTAAAGGGCGACTCCACCCCCACGCTTATTCCTATCCTGTCTCATAATGGAGTACCCATCAACCTGGACAAACACGTCGTCACGCGCGTCTCCGCCACGCCAAACAAGTGATATGATGGGCGTGCGCCCTCCAGAAACTGTCGAAACATGCCCATATCCGCATACAGCGAGGTTGCATTGAGGAACCCCGCTCGAAGCACCTTCCTGTTCGTCTCTCTCTCTTACCCTGACCTAGTCACGCCTGACCAGCTGGGACCAAGGCCGGACCTTGTACTGTAGGTCGCTTGGGTACATCATCAGTAGCCCTTGCAACCTCTCTGGCTGCAGACTCGACAGTCCCGTCAGTCTTAACAATCTCCCCATAGGAAGCCGCCAGCGCATGCAGGTCTGCTGCCGAAGTAAACTCGTGCGTTTTTCCACCGTCTTGTCTCTTAGTAAGGAATTGCCCGCCTCTATGCCAAGTGTATTCGAATTCCAAACCGCGCGCAATCTATTTTAGATTGTTAAAACGACTGAAATTCTCTTTGCATAAATATTCATTAATAAAAATCCTACTGTGAATAAGGCTTTTACGCGTTTCTTCACTAAGGGAGGTTACGTTGATGTGCTTCGTGCTCATTGCTGTGAATCTCCCCTTCGAACGCATGATCTTATCCACAAGCTCACGATGAGAGAGACAAACTACCCATGGTGAACGCCGATGCGTCGAATCCGGTGCCCTCGCGCCGCCGTTCAGCCTCGCTCCAGGTCTGAGCAGACGCGTGGATACAACATCTCCTCTCACTATTGAAGGGACGACCGTGGTGAGGACAGCAAACACTATGTCTGCACACATTGCATCGGAACCATCACTAATATTTGTCATAACAATTTCCGCTGAATCGTCACCACAAGCCAGTGTCCCCTCCACGGAGACGCCTCCACTCCACGAGAAGAGCTTTCAGACCGTCGATCGCATTCTCCAGCAAGTTAAACCTATTACCAAAGAGGTCCAGCATGGAGGATGGCAGTGAGCAATACCGAATGCCACCAGAATCCACAACTGAACCACTCCTAGAAATGGCGTTCAAGGATGGTGTTGACGCTGTTAGCTTCGCAGATACATCGCTATGTACATTAATAATCGGCGCGGAGACATTGAAGCTCGCAGTATCCATGTCGGGCACTCTATCGGTAGTGTTCACAACCATAACATCCGGGTCAACGGTACCAATGTTACTAACACCAGCAGTATCATTTGCACTATTATTACTAGTATTACTAGTACTATTTATAGTACCTCTTATAAGCGGACTGCGTACTTTGATCGTATTTGTGGACTTATTTTGCGACATGGGAGCTATGCTAGTAGTAACTGCATCGCTTTTCTTCTTTTGCAGTTTTCTTGTCCTACACTCCTGACACGCAAATTTGTCACTTGTCAGAGTTACCCAGTCATGACAAATATCATGATAGGGCAAGTCACAATCCTTACATCTGCGCATCTTGGCATTCAGCCGAAGAATTTTATTGCACTTTTTGCATGACGTGCGCGACATCTTTAATAATACAAAAATAAGTGCAAATAATACTAATAATAATATAATATAATATACGCGCAATCAAATCACTACTAAGAGTGTGACTAGATCAATTAGGAATTTAAAATTCAAAGTTCCAAATTAATTTAAAATTTAAATTTCGCGCGCTCCTATATTCAAAACACGCGCGCAGCGCGTATTGCGCGGGCCCAACGCATGCGCATATAACGACGCTGGTGTTGCCGCCTTGCAGCGAAGCATGAAACGTCGAGTCCAGCGGCGCGAGGATTTCGCCCGCTTATCGGCGAGGTAGATATATATATATATGGACATAGGCCTGACCTCAAGTTGCAGTACAAAAAAAAACATGAACGCAGAACGAGGAGTTGCGTTGACTGCGATGTGCCACTGACCAGAAGTCCCTTCTGGAAGACGAGTGTTGATCTTCCCCGATGTGCTGGACTCTCCGTAGTTGGACTCTCGATAGATGCGGCGAAAATTATAGGTTATGTTGTCGGTACATCGTGGAAAATTCCCTCCAGGCTCATAAAAAAAACACCAACAGTGTGATTTTTTAGCGTCAGCATGAGAGCCAATCGGGGGGTCCTTTCCGCTGTAAGAAAATACTCCGGGGAGTGAACAGAATATTAGTAATGCGCAAAGAAAGCAGAGCGATGAATTAGTGTTTCCTTACTTACCAGTACGACACACACAATTTTTTCCACAAATGTAACAAATGTTTGTATTTTAGCGAAAATGAATGACGCGTGGTAAATTATTTAATCTCTTAAAAAACTTATCGCATATTTTACACCTATGATCTTTGCTCTTTTCCTTGTAAATTTCAGTTATATAACGATTATAATGCTTTTTATTTTTTTAAATTAGTCCTTAAGCGCCTGAAGCTTGATGTATAATTTAATGCATTAAGCTTCTGACAGTTCCCCCTGGGTGGTGTGAAAAACTGTCTTTACATTTAAAAAACTACATAACGAAACCTTATTTATCATACAAAAATGTTTGAATAATGAAAAAGAAGACAAAGGAGCAGATGACGGTAAGCAAAGGCGAACAAAAAAGCTGCTGAAGGACAAGTACACAAATATGTGGAGGGGCCAGTGGAAGGACTAGTGAAAGGGCCAGTGGAGGGGCTAGTAGAGGGCTAGTGAAGGAGCCAGTGAAGCGGCTGTGGAGGAACTAGTGGAGGGGCTGCGTAAGGGAGCGGAGGGGAGTGGAGGGGTTATGACCTCGAAAAATAACGTAAATTTTGAAACGATTTCACATTAAAAAGTGGGGGAACCGTAGAGGGGCCAGTGGGGGGGCGTGGAAGGGGTAGTGGGGGTGGTGGGTGCGGAGGGGGGCTAGAGGGGTGGTGGAGGGGCTTTTGACACAAATTCACGCTTTCAACTATATAATATAAGAGGATATATCACTTATTTTTAATGAATAATTCAGAAAATTTACCAAAAATATATTTATATCTGTAGCAAAAAATGTTTCCCTAAAAAGCTATAAATTGAAAATTATTTAAAGAATACTGTATTATTAAATACTGTAGATTTTTTTCAAAATCCAATTAACTCATTTTTGATCGGTTGACATAGAGGTAGCACTATATATAACTCGTGTTATTGCGCGCATTCCAGCATCGGACTAGGCCCATTTTGAAGGTATTGTTACAAAAGAAGTTTGTAATTTTTTCCAAAGAAATCGAGACTGCCGAACTTTTGTTATAGCAATATAACGAAAATCTCTGTGTATTTTGTATATCTATAAATTTTATAGCTTTTTTAGAATTTTCTAGAAATATCTATAGATATACAAAATACACAGAGATTTTCTTTATATTGTTATAACAAAAGCTCGGCAGTCTCGATTTCTTTGAAAAAAATCACAAAATTCTTTTGTAACAATACCTTTAAAATGGGCCTAGTCCGATGTTGTGATGAGCGCATTAACAGGACTTATATATATATAGTACTACCTATATGTCAACCGATCAAAAATTAGTTAATTTGATTCCGAAAAAAATCTTACAGTATTCTATAGATAATTTGCAAACAAAAATGTGTAAATGTATTAAAGCTAAATTGCTTCTAACATGCCTAAAAAATGATTTAGTTTGGCGAGAAAAGTAAAAAAATCTTTAATCTCAAATTTTGATATGGCTATAACTTTGCTACCAAGGCACCTTCAGGTCTAAAATTTATTTTACATTCTTTCAGGCGTATAGTAAATTTTTTATAAATAAACAATGATAGATGATCGATATAATTATGTAAATAGCTACTGTTTATGTAAATAGCCTCTCAAAGGAATGTAGGTGACCGAGTTAGAAAAATACATGTCAACAATTTAATTATTTATTTATATAAACAAATAATAAAACTCAAGTATAAACAAGTCTGTTAGTAGGTCGAGAAAAATTTATGAGCTATTAAATTTTTATGTATATATAAATATTAAACTGTATAGGTTCCCCCTTTTACGCCATATGGGCCCCTTGAGCTCTCCAAGAGTCTTTCCCCTCCGCTCCCTTTTACACCATAGTAGCCTCGGACGCTTTTCCCGTTGCTTTACGCTATACTAGCCCCGAGTGCTGACGTCAGAGAGCCAGACTTCCCCCTCTCCTTTTACTCCATAGCAGTCCCAGGCTCTCTCTAGCTGCTGTGGCTCTTCTCCCGCCACTCTACACTATACCAGCCCCGAGTGCTGACGTCAGAGAGCCAGACTTCCCCCTCTCCTTTTACTCCACAGCAGTCCCAGTCTCTCTCTCGCTGGTGTGGCTCTTCTCCCGACGCTGTACACCAGACCAGCCTCGAGTGCTGATGTCAGAGAGCCAGACTTTCCCCTCTCCTTTTACTTCATAGCAGTACTCTTCTCCCTCCGGTGTACGCTACACCAGCCTCTAGTATTAGAGGCGCGTGCCATTTTTCCCCACCACTCCAGACCCTCTTGCAGCTGCACTATAGAGATCGGACAAGCAGCTATCTGTCGCTCGTATATCTGTCCCGTTTATTGCCCTAAAGTTAACTTTGCTACATTCTCACAATATAAAGAGATGATTAAGATATTCTTAAGGGAAATTAAGGGTGTCCTACTGCACGTTGTCGTGAAGCCTACTCTAAATTTCAGCTTTAGGAATCAAATAAATACATCTATTAAATTTTGAATATTTTGGTGATTCTTTAATAACATTATTTAGAAAAAATATAAAATCTTACAATAATACTTTATATTATACGTTGATAGTATAGAAAATATAAACTTTCAATGATGCACACATAGCAGAACTATGTCCTAGTGTCTACGTAAATTAATACGTAGACACTAGGAGATTAAAAAAAGAACTAAATTATAAACAGCCAACACATCTGCAGACGCGAGTCGCTCGTTGTTGCCGCAATTGACGTAACGGCCCACCTCTGAGCAGTTCGCGTGCTAATTCCCTGGGTGGGGTTGGCAGTCTATAAAAGTTGAGCGATGTACCGCAACGTGATGATGGTGAACCCTTGTCGTCTGGAGATGGTGGGGGCGACGGGGACCTTGGTGAGTCCATATCCTGTACACAATTACAGGTTTGCTCTTGACATTTTCAGCATCGGTATAATAAGTATCTCCAACACTGTTCCCACAAATCGTGCTCCGATGTTTTTGCCAGGCACAATCGGCAACGTACGTTGAAGGGTACTAATTGTCCGCGTAGAGCTGCCTTTCGTTCTTCTTCTTCTTGTTTTTTTTTGCAGCAGTTTCGATATGTCCAACAGACGTTGTTGGTAACGTTCCAGTTGGCCGTGCACTTTCTCCAGGGTACGTTTTTTCTCGTCTATACTGACCAGGAGCGCATCGCGCTCCGCTGATATTTTTTGTAACTGTGACATGTTGTATACGTGTGTTCTCTTTTAGCGCTCAGAGCGGACTGGTTCTCGTGCACACGATCTTAAACGTAAGCCTTCAGACTACGTGGAGAAGTAATCGACATATGCTGGTAGGGGTGGGGACTGATTTATAGGTTTACTTAAGATTCAGCGTTGGCGCAGAGTTATGAAAAAAAAATTTGAGCCTATACGGCGATAGAAAGAAATAAGAAACTCATTGTGTTACAAATCAACACTAGGCAGTGCTCCCTGTGTCTGCAAGCATACATGCGATGGAGAGAGGTTTATTGCCTCAACGTGAATCAGAAGTAAGCAAACTGCATAGATCGGTTCATTGTTCTTAGCTATAGGTAGTTGAGGAGAGGATAAAAAAGGGACGAGATGTTCGTTTGGGTATTATCGTTTGGACCTCTCAAAGGGTCTGCCATTGAGTCATAAAACGACTAAGACTTGTGGGATCGGTCTGAGTGCACGCGTCAACGGGTTTCGGAATTTTTCTCTCTACCCCAGATTTTTGACTGCTACGTGCCTAAAGCATAGACACCTCTGGTATCAATTGTAAATTTTTTTATCGACTGTTAGACTGGAGACTTTCTTAGCTTTGTGCGTAACATGCGCGACACTTGGGAAACTTATTAACGGCAGATGTGGAATGTTTGTATACACAGCGTAAGATTTTGGATACCCAACGCTACTTGGATTTTTTTATCACAAGATCTCTTTTCCACCGAGGAAAGCGAGGAAAACTCTGTGATTTTCCAAGTTCCCATCTCGAGGAGGGCCTTATTTTTTCATGTTAAAGTTTTCTCCGCGTAAGGCTCTGTCATTCGCCGAGATCTCTTTTTAAGGAGTGACTTGTTTTTTCATAGTGTTTATTTACAAAACGATATCCCCTCTCTAGTCAATTCAGTCGTTCTATGAGACTTCTGATTTGTCCAAGAATTTACTCTGAGGAGGGAGGTCTTATTTTTTCATGGCACTTCTTGACCAACAAAACTCGTACGCAAACCCACGTAGGGATCATTCAACTGCGCAATGCAGTATTGCATTTTGCGCATGCAGTATGTGTGTATGTGCTCAGTGTGACGCGTATGTGTGATCGCGAGTGATTTAGTGAAATAAGACTCCATGCCACGTTCATGCAGCTTCGCCGTGAGTTGCGATTATTGCTAGCCGACGTTGGGTATCGGCGAATAGGTAGACTGCATCGCTCTATCTTCAGACATTCGAGTGCGGTGATAAGAATTGTTGGCGTGTTCTTAATTGACAGAGGCGCTCGCAATGTGCACTGTGTATCACGTGTAATGGAGGATTATTGTAAGTATTTTGATTCTTCTTTTTTATACTAATAAATTTAGAAAAATCAGTGAAAATTATATTAAACTTTTCAGTTCGCATCACTCTTGCGGACGACTCCGATGAAGAAGGAGAGGAGGAGGAGGAGGAGGAGGAGGAGGTGGTGGCTTAGGGGGCCATGCAAATAGAAGAGGTGGAGGAGCAGGCGGATGATAATGCCATGCAAGACGACGAGGGCTACGTGTCAGGAGAAAGCAGCGGCGAATCGGATGCCAACGATGAAGTAAACGATGTGGTCCCAGCTGTGCACGATGCGCCCGATCCTAATGGACTCAGAGAAGAGGCAATGGAAGAGGCGGGTGCGAATGGTGCGGCTCGCGTGGTATCGTATGTGGTCCGCGTACGAGGAGGCCGCTATGGAAGAGGCGGAGGATGAGGAGGATGAGATCGTGAATGTGGAGGAGGGCGGCGAGGGCAGCGATCTTGCAGAATCGGAGGAAGAGTTCGGCGCTGATGGAGAATTCGAAGAGAATAGAAATTTTGTCGGTGTAGTCGGTGGAGTCCCGGACCATCTTATTATCAGAGTGGGTGCTTCAGCACCACTACGGTGCAATGAGCCGTACAGAGAAGCTCGCATGGTTTTGCGGTCTTTTATGTACGAGCCAGCTCCGGAGTTTGGACCCACTCGAGCAGAAGTCTTCGCTAAGTTTATTACCCGCAAACAAACGGAAGCAGAGTTCGAGCGAAATTCAAACCAGGGAAGGTTTAATCAACATTCGCCCTTCGATCGCCAAATTAATGAAAGTGAGAACAAATTTTTAAAATTATTTTATAATTATTTTTAAAAATATCATTGCTAATAATAATAATAATTTTTAAGTTAACAGACGCCGCGAGAATTTCGGTTTGGAGCTTGGCCTGGACACAGTTCCAGAAAGCGACACAGCTGCAATTTTTCAATCCGCCGTTTTAATAATTCTGTATAACGGACGGGTGCAAGAAGTATGTTGGTTGAACAACGTACTCGACGAATCCGCAGAAGTGTTTCTTTCTATGACTGTGTTCGAATTTGCTGAGCTGTTACGTGCCATCATTGAAAGTTGCAATGGTCGGCCCGAGCATTTGCAGTCGATGCTGATAATATTAGCAGCATCGAAAAAGGAGATGTATCAACCGAGCAGTCGGATGGTTCCGACAGTGAGGCGCACAACGTTTCCGAAGATGAAGAAGTAGGCAACGAAGAGGGAATATTACCCGCAGGTGAGAGGTTTACAATTTTCAGTCTGATCCTCTGACCTATCAGTCTGTTTAGATTGATAGGTAGACGGTTGAGCCTTTGCGTGAAACAGATTCCGTACGAGAGTATGAACCCTATATTTTGGCTCGCATTGGCCATGCGCGACATTCGCGTGCATCTAACGCGATTAGCTCGAAAAAATGATATGATAGGAGTGACGCCATCGAGTAATTGAACACGGTTTTTTTGAACATGGTTCCGCGGGGCTTTCTTTTCGACCGGTGGAAACATTTGTTTGCTAGGATCTCTTAAATTTAACAACTGGCTTATGTCAAAGCAGTGATTCGTTTTTGATCGACAAGAGCTTTGCAATTAGTGTCATTTTAGTTGAAATGCCTATAGGTATAGGTGGGTCACGTAAAAATTCGACCGTCGACACTTTGGAGCAAAGGTCGATTGTCACGATAAAAAACGCTGATAATCTTTGTTTTTCACGCGCGCTCGTAGTCGGTAAGACATTTTTAAAATTAAAATTGATCAATACGAAAGAAATGCGCGTCGAATGGAATGCAGTACGCGATGGGCGTCGTCAGTTGCAGCAGCAACGAGCTGAAGCCCTGACGCGGGAAGCTGGAGTTCCCATAGTGGCGAATGGTTGCGGTGTTCGCGAGCTCCAGCTATTTCAAGCGTATTACCTTAAACGGAATATCGCTCTTGTGGCTTAGAAGTCAGTACCTTTGGTAACGGTGAGCCGGCGTTTTTCGACGGAAGGAGGGAAATTACACCTATTTCGCGCACAATATTTTTTATCTATTCTCAGGGACATTTTGATGTTATTTTAAATACTTTTGGGGCTGCAAAATCGCGTTTCTTTTGCACTTACTGCAATAAAAGATATACAAACGTAGAGGATCACAAGTGCTCGAAAAATTATGATCGGTGTTTTGTCGCTCCACCCTGCGAAAAAGGCGAATGGGAAATATACTGTAACAGCTGCGACAAGAATTTTTATAGCGATACTTGTTTTGAAAATCACAAACAGGTTGGTAGTTACAAAGTTAAAAATCAACCACTTTGTGGTTTGATACAAATATGTCGAGTGTGTTCTAAGCAGATTAACACTGCACGCGGCGTACATGAGTGCAGTGTTAATTGGTGTAAGCACTGCAAGACTCGACATGGCTACAACGCGTATTGTTATATTAAGTCTATTGTAGTGAAACCAGCGGTTCAAAAGTATCATTTTATTTTTTACGACTTCGAAACGCAACAAGATACCGTATTTCGTGGTAACGATGCTCTAAGCGAACACGTGCCAACATTATGCGTCGCACAGAATGTGTTTACCGACTATCTAGACAACGAAGACATCTCGCAGTGGTGCAATTCTTGTGAAGCTCGCGAACGTATTTTGTCAGTAAATTCTGTCGAGCAGCTGCTACAAATGAGCATTCGAGAAACATCTCTATTCGAAAAGATCATTTGTATCGCTCACAATGCTCGTGCATTCGACGCGCAGTTTATTTTGAAAAATCTGGCAGAGCGAAAGTCGCTTATCGCACTAAGCGTCATCTTAAACGGGCAGAATATTGTATCATTGTAATATGGTCGAACAAGATTTATAGACAGCCTAAGTTATTTTCAAATGAAACTTGGTACCTTGCCAGCGACTTTCGGTCTGCCAGAGAGTAACAAAAAAGGCTTTTTCCCACACCTCTTCAACAAGGTGGAAAATCAGAATTACGTGGGACCGTTACCGGATTCAGAATAATACGCGATCGATTCCACGTCGACTAGCAAGCGAGATGACTATTTATCTGGTATACAAAGACTCGGGCCACCAACGATCACTTTGATTTCAGGCGGGAAATTGTAGAATATTGCAAGATGGATGTCGAGATCTTGCGTTAAGTGGGTTTGGCATTTACGAAGATTTTCCTAGAGGTCAAAAACACGGATCCTTTTGTAGCTGCGACTACAATAGCATCGGTATGTTCCCATCTCTTTATGAAAAATTTCTTAAAGCTAAATACGATCGGCATCATTTCCGCGGAGGGCTATAGACGCGCGGACAAACACTCGCAGAAAACAATCGAGTGGCTTCTGCAGTATAAGCGTGAATTTGGACGCGATATAATTCACGCTGGAAGAGCACGCGAGTACCGTCAGACCGAGGGATTGTTGATGGATGGCTATTTACCGTCCGAAGAACCCCGAGAAAAAAGGATTGTCTTTGAATATCAGGGTTGCTATAATCATGGCGGCCCTGAATGTTTCAAACATAATCGCGACAAAAATACGGCTCGCGGATACACGCTTAACGAGTTGTATGACAGCACTCGTACAAAAGTCGCTCGTATAAGGAAGTTGGGTTATGAAGTTCGAGAAATGTGGAAGTGTACGTTTGACCGTGTAAAACGTGATAATCCCGAGGTCTCGAAATTCATAGCCGAGCATCCACTTATTTAAAAAATAACGTTGTGTCCGCGAGATGCGTTTTTCGGGGGTCGAACGGAAAATATCGTGGCGAGTTACGAGGCAAAAGAAGATGAGCGAATTATGTACACGGACATATGTTCGCTCTATCCGTTTATTTGCAAGCGAGGTCGATTCCTGCTCGGACACCCTAAAATATACGTGGGTAACGAATGCACACTACTGACTGGCGAACAAAATAATTTATCGAGTGAGGAGCTTGTAATCACGACGATCCCCGCGATAGAGAATTTACGGGCACGTGGGTCGTCGATGAGCTCCGGAAAGTGGTCGAACTTGGTTATGCGATTACTGAAATATTTGTAATATGGCAGTATCAAATAACCGAGTTAAACCCCAGTACAGGAGGGGATAGGCTCTTTGTCGAGTACGTAGATACATTTCTACGACTCAAGTAACAAGCTTCAGGCTTTTCTGCTTGGTGTCTCGACGAAGAGTCTAACGAACGTTACATTCGCGAGTATCAAGATAAAGAAGGCATCTTGGTCGATAGGGAAAAGATAGCTAAAAATCCGGGTCTGCGTACGGTAGCTAAACTTTGTCAGAATTCATTTTTGGGAAAGTTCGGTCAGAGGAGTAATTTAAGACAGACACAAATCGTAAAAAAACGCGAATATTTATTGAAACTCCTCGTGGCCGAAGACAAAACAGTCATGAGTATTCGTCCGGTTAACGAAGAACTACTCTATCTAAACTGGCGATACATCGATGATTCGGTGACGACAACTGCGTATACAAATGTCGTCATCGCAGCGTACACCACTGCTCAGGCTTGACTTAAATTGTACGACTACCTGCAGAAGCTTGGCGAGCGTACTTTATATTGCGATACTGACTCGTGTATTTTCCGTACAAATATTCGAGATCCGTTAGAATATAGGCCACAGCTAGGCTCTTTGCTCGGTGATATGACCGATGAGTTGCCGGGGTACGGCGAGGGCACATATATATCACATTTTATTTGGGGCCCGAAAATTTATGGCTACGAAGCCCTCGAACCTGCCACCGGTCAGGTTATCGAGAGTTGCAAGGTGAAGGGTATTTCATTAAATTTTTCAAATTCTTTAAAAATTAATTTCGATAGTATAAGTAGTATGATTGAGCGATATTTAGACGAGAATGAGAGTGATTTACCTAATAATATTAAACTTAATTTTAATTCTATTAGAAAAATGCCCGACCACTCTGTTGTAACGCGTAAGGAATTGCAAACTTATACAATAGTTCTAAAAAAACGTCGTTACCTGTCGAAAACACTATCACTGCCGTATGGCTTTTATAGATAACAATAAATTTTTTGGTATTTTAGAGCGTGCGTGTGTGTGTGTAGTATAGCATAAGTATGTCGTGTAAATAAATGTATAAAAATCTGCCTTCCGTTTCGTTATGCATATGTGTTAAAAATTTTAATCCTGTATAATAGTTTTAAAGAATAGTCTCTCCGACAATATCGCACCCGTTAGGATATAAAAATTAAAAATGTAAGTGTGTATGTTCTTAATATTAATAAATAAAAAATAATATCAAAGTTTTATTATTTACGCATATATGTGGCACGCGTGAGTATAAGCGTATACACCCCGCGTGCGGTATAAGCGTATACATCCACGTGAGTATACGCGTATACGCGATCCCGCGCGAGTATAAACGTGTACACCCGCGTGAGTATACGCGTATACGCGTTCCGCACGAGTATAAGCGTGTACACCCGCGTGAATATACGCGTATACGCGTTCCGCACGAGTATAAGCGTGTACACCCGCGTGAGTATACGCGTATACGCGGCCCGTGCCGCCGCCGCCGCCTGCGATTACAGAAAAATATAAAAAATGCTTCTAAGTAGATTGCTGGCTCAGTTGAAAAAGTGGATACGCGCTGGAAACACCCTTTTACGGCTTGCATAGTAGGACCCACAGGGGCAGGTAAAAGTTGATTTTTGAAAAAATTTCTCGAACATTTGCCACAGATGTGCGATGTTCGCTTTGACAGGGTGCTGCTCTACTATACCAAGTGGCAAGAAAGCTATCGTTCGGAATTCAAGGTAGGCGGTTCTACTGTACCGATCGAGTTCCGAGAAGGGCTTCCCCAGCGGAGCGATTACTCGACGGATACAAAGAAAAAAAGTTGCTCATTCTGGATGATTTGATGCGCGAATCGTCCAACGATATAGTTCTCGATTTGTTTTCGCGTTCTTCGCATCATTTAAACTTATCGGTCTTTTTCGTGACGCAAAATATATTTTATCAGGGATAGTCACAGCGCGACATCAGTTTGAATACCAAATATCTCGTGATATTTAAAAATCCATGCGGCAAAGCGCAAATCCAACACCTTGCGAGACAAATCTATCCGGAAGACGTCAAGTTTTTGCAAGAAGCGTACATCGACGCTACGCGTGGACCTCATTTTTATCTGTTTCTCGATATGACATAGGACGCTCTGGATGATTATCTATGAAACAGCTGTTTGTCAAGTGGGTTGGTTATCCTGACAAATTCAACTCGTGGATCAAAGCGTACAAAGTCGAAAAAATTTTTAAAAAAAATGGACTCCAACGATTTTTACCTAGTTTAGCCGAGCAACAGTAGCATGATGTACTACAGTGACAACGCTACCAGTTGTTTTACAACCCACCTTTCGCGTGAGGTTAGATTGAGCGGTAATTGGTCCGTTGCACTCGTTGAGATTCACGTATCCTGCCCCCTCACTAATATTCAAGAACGGGACGCGTTTTACACGTTCAAAGCAAAGGAAAAGGATAACTCTGAAATGTATTTTTTCGTGCACGGAGTTTACGAAAAGATCGATCAGCTAGCCAACGAAATAAATAAATCGAGTGCATTTGAAGGTCATTTCAAGATATAAGGGATCAACACGGAGTGCGAATACCATTCGAATACGGAACGTCGACGATTACGCTTCACTTTAAACGTAATCGTTAGAGAAACAAAATGACATAATATTTTGCAAAATCCTTCCGTACATTGCGCCCGGAGCCAAAGCTGTGGACAAGGAGGTTGTGCGCGCAGGAATCAACGTCTTGGACGACGTTGCGAACAACGGCTCGAATTTCAAAGAAGCGTTCAAATATCGCGTAAAAGAATCTGGAAAAAATTTGAAAAGTAAAGCCGGTGAAAAAAAATCCGACATGATGAAAGGCTCGGGTTATAAATCACGCGTAATACGACGAAAGCGTCAGTCGAGAAAAACACGCGAATCAAGTAATATCGCTAGCAAAAAACCTAAATAATCAGGAAGAAAGAAGAGAATCAGCACTGGCGCAGAAAGAAGAAGAGACCTAAAAAGAGGACTGCTCAAACTTTGCGAAGTGTTACGGATATTTTTGGACCACGTATATAGTTCTGTACGCGTAAAATGGCTTTTTTACACTCTCACTTGCCCGAGTGCATGTCCAGTGAACTGGATCTTTTCACTTTACCAGCCACTCAAACGTCTATCGAGAGCAGTAGCTTTCTACATTATAAACCCGTATCGTCTCTCATTATTTGGATCTGGCTCACACAAGGCTCCATATTTAAGCAAAAATCATACCCGTAGATGAGTGTGCCGAGGCGAGCGAAGACGTTAAAGTCAGAAAATTGTTGATCAGACCGATCAACAATTTTCTACATTCCATGTTCAATCAGTTCGATATTTTTTCAATCAGAAAATTGTTTCACCGCCTAATGACGCATATCCTTACAGAGCGTATATTGAGACGCTTCTCAACTATTCACCGGCTGCTAAAGAATCTCATCTTACGGCGAGTTTATGGTACAACGATACACTGGGTGCTTTCGATGCAGCGGCAAACGCGGTGAGCTCCGCTCAGTTACCAATTCCCGTAAACAAATGCCTGGAAAATCGTAGATACTTTACGCAAAGTCGACGATACTTTGACATGATTGGTTACATTCATCACGATCACTTTAATCAAGATAAGATGCGGATAAACGGAGTGGAAATGCGCGTTAGACTAGTCAGAAGCAAGGACGCATTTTGTCTAATGGACGCGACCACCGATGAAAAATTAAAATCAGCATCAGAGAAGCCACGCTCATAATTGGTAGAGTGAAAATCAGTCCTGAAGTTTTACTAGCACACGCGCAAGCGTTATCGAAAACCACGGCTAAATATCCCATTACCAGAGTCAAAGTGAAGTCGTTTACTCTTCACTCGGGAATATTGGGCGATTCGATCGATAACGATAGATACTTTTCAAACTCTTTACACCGGTACAGGCATATATTTTCTCAACGAAGGTATCATGTTTGACAGATTTCGATCTCAAACCCGATTTATCGGTACACTGTGCCACCTATTGGAATCTCGTGCGCTCGGCTAGCATACGCATAGAGGTGAGATTCGAGACAGCGCTTCTCACAGCGATCAATTGCACAGTTTACGCCGAGTACGACAACGTTCCGGAAATCGACTCTAGTAGACAAATCGTAACGGATTTTAGCGCTTGATGCGCGCGCACACGTTCGATCACAGCGTCTCGATTAGCTTAATAAGACACGCACGAATAGTGTGCAGTCAGTCGCAATACACAGCTTGCTAATGCACATATGTGAAATCTCATCAGCATCATTATGGCGGACTACGTGTTCGATATTCAAGGCTTCAGAGATATAAATAAAAAATTTATTATCAAGGAAATAGCCGCTATATCTCTACAGAGTCGCATCATTGGTCACTGGATAGTTCGTTCACCATGCAGTTTTGCTGAATTACCTAACGACATCAAAACAACGAATAATTATTGTTCTCTTGAAGTGCACGGCATAGAGTGGTACGACGGGGACATTCCACTCCAACATCTGCATCGCAATTTGTGTAACTTGGTAAAGAACGCTCGATTACTGTACGTGCGCGGAGAGAACAAAGCCCGGTATCTGGAAAAAGTGGTCGCCCGCAGAATTATAAATTTAGAAGATTTAAGCGCAACGTCGTTTGATGAACTCGGAAAGAAATTCCCGAACGTATTGGTGTATGCCACGCACGGACTCAAGAAATTCGAGGGTAAAAAAGATTTTTGTGCGATGCGTCGAGCCCATCAGATAAGAAGATGGATTCACTCACTCGTTAATGCTGAATTTCGACGCGTCCCGTACAATATAAATAGCCAAGTTTTGTATCAAGCTTTATTAGATTACGATCACCAGAGCTCGCAGTCAAGGCTATCAGCTCACGGAAGAGACGACGTCGACGGCGTTAAAACGGAGGCGGAGAAGGAAAAAAACGATGAATCGGACGAACAATACGTAGATGCACCAACAGGATGAATACGCGTGAAATAATTCGTGCCATCGAAGGATTGAAGGCTGATTCAATTGGCGTGTACGCAGCCAACCACGTACCAAAATTATTATCCACACCTGCAGCCATTGTAACGAATCTCAACACAGCCGATAAACCAGGTTCACACTGGGTTGCATCTACATAGGCAAAAATGGACGAGGGCATTTACTTTGACAGCTGTGGACTTGCACCCGTCTCACCGCACCATCTCGATCGACTCAGAAAAAACTGCAATCGATTCGCATGGAACAAAAAGCAAGTGCAGAGCATCGAGGCTGATATAGCGTACAGCGATGGGAGAAGAGCTACACCAGCGAGAGAGAGACCCCGGGACTGCTATTGAGTAATAGGAGAGGGGAAGTCTGGCTCTCTGACGTCAGTACTCGGGGCTGGTATAGCGTACAGCAACGGAAGAAGAGCCACGGCAGTGAGAAAGAGAGAGTGAGAGAGAGAGAGAGAGAGAGAGAGAGAGAGAGAGAGTGAGAGAGAGAGACCGGGACTGCTATGGAGTAAAAGGAGAGGGGGAAGTCTGGTTCTCTGACGTCAGCACTCGGGGCTGGTATAGCGTAAAGCAATGGAAAAAGAGTCCGAGGCTACTATGGTGTAAAAGAGAGCGGAGGGGAAAGACTCTTGGAGAGCTCAAGGGGCCCATATGGCGTAAAAAGGGGGCGGGGGGGGGGGGGGACGCACATTTGTCGAAACCTATATAGTTTAATATTTATGCATACATAAAAATTTAATAGCTCATAAATTTTTCTCGACCTACTAACACACTTGTTTACACTTGAGTTTTATTATTTGTTTATATAAATAAATAATTAAATATTTGACATATATTTTTCTAACTCGGTCACCTACATTCCTTTGAGAGGCTATTTACATAAACAGTAGCTATTTACATAATTATATCGGTCATCTATCATTGTTTATTTATAAAAACCGTAGCTAATTACCCCATTTATAGGGGTCATAAATCATGTTAATTGACCTATTTAGCTACTGTTTACATAAACAACTGCTACTGTTGACATACTGCTACTATAGCGCCTACCACCCCCACTTTGGCCACGCCCACCCGTCTCGCTATCCGGGCCCATATACTACTTAGAGGCCTAAAATTTTTTTTACGTTCTTTCGGGGGTATACTGTACTAAAAAATAAATTTTGGATGAACTTTGAAAAATTTTTCTACTGGTTGACGTGAAATAGCTCATATATATATAAGCCATGCCACGTCAACTGGTGGCAACATTTTTTAAATCTCAATAAAAATTTTTTTTTTACTACTAAATGAACACACTACCGATTCTACTAAAAAGGAGTTTATTCAATAAGAAATCGGTCGTCCGCGTTGCACGTATTTGCGTCGCAAGAAGGCCGCAAAATCTACGACCAGATCATCGACTGGGGCCAAATGCCTCGCCAGTCGATCGCGCATAAATAAATAGAAATTAAATCCTTTTTTCTTTTACCGCGTTGATCAACGTCGTCCTCTGGCAAGGGAGTCTCCTTCTCGACCTTGCCTTGTTGCTGTTGCGGTACTAGCCGTGGTTGCTGCGGTTGCTGCTGTGCTGCCGTTGCTGCTATCGTTATTGATGTTGCTGCTCTCGATGCTGCTGTTGCTACTCTCGATGCTGATGTTGCTGCTGCTGATCACATTGGTCTTTTGGCGCGCGTAATCTCCACTATTCGCGAGTGCGGTCAAAAGCTAACTGACTCGAGATTTCTTAAAATCGCGAGCTCTCTACCGGCCTTCCTGCGTTTTGGCTATCCGCGCCGACGTGCGCGTCTCACCGCCCGTTATAATATATATATATATATAGATGTCACGTAAAAGTGCTCGGCCCCATCATCGGACTAGGCTCATTTTCGAGGTATGGTTATAA
Source organism: Muscidifurax raptorellus (assembly GCA_020010945.3). NCBI lineage: Eukaryota > Metazoa > Arthropoda > Insecta > Hymenoptera > Pteromalidae > Muscidifurax > Muscidifurax raptorellus. The sequence continues at coordinate 193,126 of JAHUUD020000034.1, forward strand.
AGAAATTGACATTTTTTTCACAGAAATCGCGAGTGGCGGATTTTAGTTACAGCAATATAAAGAAAATCTCTGTGCATTTTTTATATCTATATATTTCTAGATTTGTGTATCAATATCTATAGATATACGAAATATACAGAGATCTACGGAACCATAGTATAAAGATCCAATCTAAAATCAGCTGATTGGGTTCCGAAAAAAATCTTACAGTATTCTAGAGACATTACAACAAAAAATGTATACATGTTTGTATACCTAAACTGCTTCTTTCGTGCCTTAAAAAATCATTTAGATTTGCGATAAAAGCACAAAAATCTGAAAAAATCTTAAATCTCAAATTTTGATATTGCTATAAAATTTTTTTTACGTTCTTTCGGAGGTATATTGAACTAGGAAATACATTTTGGCCAAAATTTGAAAATTTTTTCCACCGGTTGACATTAAATAGCCCATATATATATATAACTTGCTTTATATGATAATTCAAATATTTTATTTCTAAAACTTTATCTATCAAACATATGTTTTAAGGTTATTCAATAATTTTTACTAAGCTTTTTCATTGTTAAGGTAAAGGTAAACATCACAAATATTAATTAATATTTACAAGTCAATACGAATGTTGGATTGGAGCTCCTTCACTTCTTTTATTTGGACATTAGTTTTCTTCATTATTGATATGTTAATGAAACGAAAATATTATTTCTGTTACTATCACTATATAATAAAAATAACGTAATTTTGTATCTAATACAAATTCTTTGTTCTATCAAAAATGATATCAAAAACATAAGCTGAATAACAAGTAAACAATGTTATACACTTTTAAGTTCTAACTAGTAAGTCAAACGATTAAGTTTCCGACTGCTACTGATATAGCTGTAGTTCCAGCTATGTTTAAACTCAGAATACGCATGCGGTTTTGGTATTTATAAACCATGAATTTTATTTACCAGATTTAGCAAATCCAATCGGATTTATATGTAGTATTAAATCTATAAGTATTATTCAAATTTATAAATCAGAATTTTATTTTTCATCCTTATTGATTCATTTTATATCATATATCTTATTCTTTACTTGAATTTTTCCAAGGCAATTGTGCACAAGGAGAACTTATAACTTTAATGAGTAGCTAATTCCCTGCATAATAATTTAAATAACAGGTATACCTATGATTTTAATTTATTCAAGCTAGACATCATAAAATTATATACATAAAATTATATACATGGTGAAATATTTATTCCAATTTAAGTTTATTCTAAAGGCGTAAATAAAGTAAATGTAATATTGTAGCATCTACAAGTTAAAAGTATTGACAATTATAATTTAATATTCTACATAAGGCTCAATTATATCTATAATAGTATTTGAAATCTTAATTGGTTTATTCTGCTGCACAGCAAAATCAACTTACAAAATTAACTCACTCTCTCTCCCTCATCTTTAGATTCCTTATATATACATATACAGGGTCACCCAACCCACACAGCATGAAATATTTCATGAAAGATTTGAAATATTTCTAAAATATTTCTCTGAACTATTTTAGAAATAACAATATGTCCGCCTATAAAATATTGTAAAAATATTTCATAAAATATTTCTAGTAATATTCCTGAATTATTTTTGTAATATTTTATGATAGATTTTCTTGATAAAATTATTTCTCTTAATATTTCTGAAATATTCCTGAATTATTTTTGTAATATTTTATGATAGATTTTCTTGGTAAAATTATTTCTCTTAATATTTCTGAAATATTTCTCTTAATATTTCTGGAATATTTCTCTTAATATTTCTGAAATATTACTGAAATATTTCTGAAATATTACTGAAATATTTCTGAAATATTTCAGAAATATTTCTAATATATTGCATAAGTCGAAATAAAAATTGATTTCTTTTAGGTATCTCGACTTACACCTTCATATTCCCTATTTTTTGTTTATCTTTGTAGTTATTAATGTTAGTAACCTAGAACAGTTTAAAGAAAGAAACTTTTTTTTGTCGCCGACGGGAATCGAACCTGGAACTCTAGCGTGACAGTCAGGTGCGCTAACAATTTATCTAAACAGAACACAGAACACTATTAGCTAATTTAGCATGTTACTAAGTTGATAATATTTACACAGCATCGAATAAATAATATCAAATTACATGTCAATACCTTTTTAACTAAAAAGTAACAAAATTAACTTGACAAGCCGTGATAACGTTATAAATGAGGTTTGTAAATTCTGAAATTAATATGCCTTTTGAGAAATTTATTAAATTGCATAATTATTAATGGTCATATTGTGCCAATGTGTAAAAATTGTAAGTGTTTTTAACAAAAATCGTACATTTAAACAAAAGACTATAATTAAATGTATACAACTTGTTAATGTTACTTTGTAAAATTTCTGAAAAACATTGTAATTCTTGTACATACAAGCATACAATTCAAATTATTAATTGTTTATTTTTTTTTAATTTTAACAAAGTTTACATAGTATTAGTTAATAAATCTGTGAAATTACATGTAGATAATAATATTTGCTAGAAGTTTTATATATCTTACTATAGGATTTCTCTTGGAGCATGTTGTTGTGTTGCTTATAGCTTATGGGCGAGGTATGGTAAATGAAAAAACTTTCAAGTATATTACAACTCGAGATGTGTGCCTGCGTTCTAAGCCTTCTCTCTTTCTCGCCTATCGGCCCGACTCTCTCTCGTGCTCCCGAGTCCTCGATCCCTTGGCCTATGTCCCTAAGAGGGCGCTGAGGACGCAGTCACACAACACCCTTTTCCTTTTATTGAAAAGTCTCAATAAAACTTACATGACAACAATTTTTTTTTCTACATAAGAAAATCTTTATACTTGCTATTAGGCTTACGTTCACGAACTGGCCGAGGTTCTCTTATGATTACGGGTGCGTCATTACGCTCTGCGTCATTCCCGCGATCTAAGCCTTGCTCGTTATTACGCATTCCATTATCATTTTCTACTTCGATCTCTCGATCTTCAATTTCATTATTCGCTACATCCGTAACCTCATTAGGGGCGAAAAGAGTGTCATTTGTATTCTCAAAGTTTTCTCTATTTTTATAAGGAGCATAAACCAAGTGCCAACGGTTTCGACGAATAACGCTGCCACTTGTTGTTCTAACAATATAGGAATTCGGACTTTTGTCTACTTCAATAACTTCCGCGTAAATTTTTTTATCAATTACCCAAACTTTTTCTCCTATAGCTATTTGTGATAGTTTCTTGACACGATGCCTTTTGTTATAATTATCCTCCTGTTTCTGCTTCCTTTCCATTTCTTTTTTAACAACGGTTTTGTGGTTAGCAAACGTATCTAATTTTTTTGCCAAGATCGGAACCATAGAACGGATCTTTCTAGAATACAAAAGCTCAGCAGGAGAATAACCATTATCAATAGGCGTCGACCTGTATGATAGCAAACCTGAATAGATCTCGTCGCATTTCTTAATAAGTGATTTGACCGTCTTAACAGCAGCTTCTACTTCTCCATTGCTTTGCGAATATTTTGGTGAATTTTTTATGTGTTTAAAATCAAACTCTTTACCAAACTGATCAAATCCAGATGAAAATTGAGTACCTGGATCTGTTCTCACTATTTCCGGTATTCCAAATCTTGCGAAAACCTTCTTACATTTCTTTATTATAGTTTCTTCATGTAAATCTTTCAAAGTCAAAATTTCAAAGAACCTTGAATAATAGTCCACAATGATTAAATACCATTTGTCACATTTATACAAATCCATAGCCACTTTTTGCCACGGGCGATTTGGAAAACTTTCTCTAATAAAGGGTTCTTTGATATTTTTCCTTTGTTCTATACAGTTTGGACATAATTCCACTAAGTTTTTTAATTGGCTACTCAAGCCTGGCCACCATACAGACTGCTTAGCCATCTCTCGGCATCTCGTTATTCCTAAATGACCTGTATGAATTTTCGTTAATATCTCTAGTTGTAAAGGAGGCGGTATAACCAGTCTTGTGTTATATAAGAGCAAATCTTCACCAATACATATACTTTCTTTCAAGTGATAATATGGTAGAAGACCATCATCAAGCTTATTTTTATCTGGCCAATTTTCTAGACAATATGTTCTTAATTTAGCGCAGATATAATCGCTCTGTTGCTCTTCTCTTATTCTAGTTAACATACCTTTGGAAGCTGGAAAACTATCTATAACGTACCTTACATAACAATCTATTTCATTCGATATTTCGTCATTCCATTTAGAATCATTTTGGTCAACCGGACTTCTTGACAAACAGTCTGCTAAAACTGGTTGTTTTGAATAACCTCGTAAAACCTGAATTTGAATAACCTCGTAATTATGACGCATAAGTCGCAGTCTAAGTCGCTGAAGTTGTGGCGTTAACTCATCGAGCGGTTTTGTTTGCAGAATTTGGACTAAAGGCTTATGATCAGTCTCGAGAATAACAGTTATACCTGTAATAAATTCTTTAAAATGCTCTGTACCAAAAACGAGAGCTAAAGCCTCTTTTTCGATTTGACTGTATTTTGTTTCTGCTTTATTAAGTGCGCTCGATGCGTATGCCACCACCTCGCGTTCATTATCATCAATTTGTATCAACGCCGCACCCAAGCCGTAGCTTGAAGCATCCGCTTGGATTACAATCTTCTTTGAGAAATCATAGTGTGCTAAAATTGGTGCACGTAACAGCAATTCCTGTATTTATTTAAAAACTCTATCCTGTTTTTCTAACCATACGAATTGCACATCTGATTTGAGTAAGGAGTTTAGCGACTCTAAAATGTGTGATTTCTTTGGCACAAACTTGCTTACATAATTTACGGCTCCTAAGAATTGCAATACTGCTTCTTTATCTTTCGGGATAGATAACTCCGTTATAGCTTTAACGCGTCTTGGCAACACCCCTATGCCTTTATCGGAAACTTCGTGACCAAGAAACTCAAGTTTGTTAACCCCGAAAACACACTTTTCTTTCTTTAGTGTTATACCCGCTTTCTCTAACCTATCTAATACTAAACGCAATGTTTTATCATGTTGTTCTACTGTCGCTCCGTGAACAATAATATCGTCGATGTGAACTGCTATACATTTAATGCCTTGTAGAATTTCCGAAAACCACTGGTTAAAATAATCTGGCGAGCAATTGATACCAAAGGGCAATCTAGTAAACATGAAACGTCCAAATGGCGTAATAATAGTTGTTAGGGCTTGACAACTTTTATGCAATTTAATTTGGTAAAATCCTTTTTTCACATCTAAACGCGAAAATATCTTCGAACCTTGTAACTTAGCAAGCGTTACATCTACCTTGGGAATAGGAAAATGTGACCTTTTAATGCTTTTATTCGCTATCGAAAAATCCCCACAAAGCCTAATATCATCAGTTCCATCATTTTTCGGAACTATGACAATTGGGCTGCACCACTCTGTGGGAAAATCTACCGGAATCAGTATTTTATTTTCCACTAGTTTGTCTAGTTCTTTTTTAAGCTTTCCCATGAGTGGTATAGCCACTGGACGAGGTGTTGTTTGGTAATATGGCTCTGCATTTTCTTTTACGTAAATTTTTAATTCTTTTTCAAATGCCCCAATACCATGAAATAGATTCCAAATTTCTACAAAAGGCTTTAGTTGAGATACACTTTCTACTCGTGAATAATTTATCTAGTTAATCAACTTAAATTTTTTTATTTCGGGTTTACCGAGCAGATTCTGCTTCAAATTTTTTAGTACATATAATTCCGATCTAACAGAAATATCCTTCTTTTTTAACTCTAGCCATAGATAACCTAAAACGGACAATTGTTTCCCGTCCGGACCTAGCACTACTTTATCTGACTCAAGTATTTGCTTTTTCCATCTATTGGGAATCGAGTCCTCCGAAATACATGACACGTTCGCGCCTGTGTCGATAATAAAGTTTACTGGTTCCGCGAATTCCTTCACCAACGCACGAAACGCAAACCTGTCGCAGCTCGATAACGCTCCTTGCACAGCTCCGAGAAAGGCGTAAGGCGTTTCTTCATCCGAGCCGCAGCTTTCTTCATCTTCTACTCTGCAAATCTTCTTAGATCGACACACTCGATCCCAGTGCCCCACTTTTTGACAGTTGCGGCACTTTGAATTCGAAGCTGGACACTTCTTAGAATCAGCATGTTTTGATAGTCCGCAGCGTCCGCAGGTTTCATTCCCTCTCTGAGTATTCTTGTTTACATCGTGGTAGGGCTTCTTCTTGGAACCTTGAAACACCTTGTTTACGTCTACTTGTTCTTGAGTCTGCGTTTCTTTTATGATATTCTTATTTTCTTTGGCCTGTATTTCAGCTTGTCGAGCCATCGTTAGAGCTTTCTCTACCGTTAAATCTGCTGAAAGTAGCATGCGTTCCGACGTGCGGGCGTCTCGAATTCCGCTCACGATACGGTCACGAATCAATTTTCTAATTGTCCGTATTCGCAGGATTTAGCAAGGGAATACAATGCAGTTACAAACGTATCCACTGTTTCTCCTGACAGCTGTACTCTTGAATTAAACTTGTATCGCTCAAATATCGTATTCCTTTTCGGCGAGAAGTATTCGGTAAACTTGCCTGTATTGTTCTTCAAGGTTATTGTATCGCTGATTGTTGGAAGTATTTGAGTTAGAATCTCCTCCGACTTTTCTCCCATAGCATATAATAACACATCGATTTTTTCTTTGTCTGTTATTCCTGTGAGACCCGGAACCGAAATGTAACGTTCGAAACGTTTCAACCATGTTGGCCATGATTCTGGTTTATCGAAATTAACCTCACTAGGAACTTGCACACTTGAAACAATAGGCTTAACCTCTGGCTTAACCTCTGACGTCTCACCTCCCGCCATCTCTTTTTCTAACACTTATTTTGTTCGTATTATTCACAATTAGCTACAATTAGCTCTCACGCACTTCTGACACCATGTTGTGTTACTTATAGCTTATGGGCGAGGTATGGTAAATGAAAAAACGTTCAAGTATAATATACTCGAGATATGTGCCTGCGCGCTAAGCCTTCTCTCTGTCTCGCCTGTCGGTCCGACTCTCTCTCGTGCTCCCGAGTCCTCGATTCCTTGGCCTATGTCCCTAAGAGGGCACTGAGGACGCAGTCACACAACACATGTATGTACATATATAAAATATTGCTTAAATATTATAAAAATGTTACATAAAATATTTCAAGAATATTTTTATAATATTTCATGGACAAAATGATTTTGTATAACATTTCACTCATTTAACTTCATATTACTTTCCAGAAATATTACAAGAATGCTTAAAATTTTCAACAAACCTTACGTGCAATATTTTCGTAATATTACAGAAACATTTCAGGAAATATTTCATAAAATAATAGCTTCATATTATTTTGAAATATTTCATGAAATATTACTGTAATATTTGAGAATTATTACAAGAAAGTGATGAGTTTATTTTTTGCACTTTTCATGTAATATTTTAGAAATATTACAGTAATATTTCACATAATATTTCTAAAATATTTCAGAAACATTGCAAGAAAACTTTAAAATAGCTAACAAATCTCACGTTTAATATTTCTGTAACGTTATAGAAATATTTCAGGAAATATTTCACGAATTAATAACTTTACATTATTTTGAAATACTTCATAAAATATTACTGTAATAATTCAGAAATATTTCAAGAAAGTTCGAAAACTTTTGTTTGCGTACGTATTGCGTAATATTGCAATAACATTGCAGAAATATTTTAGGAAATATTACAAAATAAATAAAGTAAATATTTCGTGAAATGTATCATGAAATATTTCTGTAATATATCTTAAATATTTCATAAAAATTGTTTGCAGTTGGAACTTTTTAGATTTTTACATTTTTTACATTTTTTCTGTAATATTTCACAAATATTTCAAGAATATTTCTGTGAAATATTTCATGATATATTTTATACAAATCTTTCATGCTGCGTGGGATACTATTAGCTGATATAGTATAGTTCGCATCACGGTATCATACTCTCTCTGTCATTAAATTTTAATTTAAAAATATAAATTGGTATCAATTATAATTAATAATAAATTTTTACCTTTGTTATATACTCCGTCATCACCTAAATTTTCACTTAAACAATTTTAATTGTCACCTAAACTACCACTTCAAAATTACACTAATTTAAATTATTTTAATATAAAATTTCAATGTCGTCGTCCACCGTGCACCATTCTATTTTTAGATCTGTCTCTTGTTTGATGGTGTAGAATTCTTCTTTTACTGGAGCTGGTGACCCTTGCTCTGACGATGAGTAGGCCAGAGAGAAGTCGTTCTCCTCAGCTTCTGAAAGTATACCAAGTTTCACTTCTACTTCCATCACTTCTATATCAGCTGAGCAGGAGATCTAAGCCTGCGCAGTAGCAGCTGAAAGAGGTAGCGGTAGCTACTGTAGTGATAAGGAATGTCTCATAATTTGCATCGCTTCGTATGATGGAGATGCTGGCGATGGACATTCGCAGCTATTCGATGATTCGCAAACTACGCATGAATATCCCGGTGAAGACGGCGACTCAAGAGAAGAAGAAAAAGAAGGACAAATATGTCGTTTGCTGCGTACAAAGCTGGATAGCGCACTCACCACACGATGTCCACGCCGTTCGCCTGGTTTTTCTCTAAATCAGGGCCGCGCACTCGTCCCACTTATCTCCGACATTTACACATACGCCATGTTCCTTGAAGCTTCTTTTCTTATTTTCCTGGATGATATCATTCATCCGTGCTTTCTCCTGGACTATTTTAATTTTGACTTACTCGCGTAAATCGTAATCGCGATTGTAAGCCTCGCGGTGCTTTACGATAAGTCTGCTAGGCCGGTCTAGTTTGAGTTCTGTGTACTACTACTTGATATAAGTAGCGATGAACGAGAGGAGACTGAGCGCGAGAACTATAAGAATAATAACGACGACGACGACGACGATGACGATCATGCTATGGATTTCTTATCTGTATATCGTATATTCTTATCTGAGATTGAGAAGCAGCATCAACCAGAGCAGCAACAGTAACAGCAGCCCGTGATAATATAACAACATCAACATCAAGATTATCAATATTTGGAGCATCTGCAGCAAGCGGATGTTGCGAATCCCGATGTACAGCAACAGCACCAACAGCAAGCTCCAGAGGATACGCAAACTGCATATGTTGAAACAGCTGAGGGAGATACAACAAAAGAGCAAGCTTAGATGGAGGACGAGGAGTAGGAGGTAGAGGAGGTAACAAGTGATTCTGATGATGCAGGCGAAGGAAGTATGTGAAATATCGATAGCTCGCCACTTATAAAAAGCCTGAGAAGACTGTGTCAACTGCTTTGAATACCTTATCTTTACAACCGATCAACAACTTTTTTTTACAATGATCTATGGGGTTTAATTAGTTGATTATATCAAAGTAATACAAATTTTGAAGTAGATGAAAGTTTTACATTAACTCTAACTTTAGATAATGCACCGAATGGTAAGCAAAGTAGAAAGTTGACTATCAATTCAATATTCAATAGGAAATAGATCGATTGTTTCAATTTGTAATAATGATATCTGTGTTTGCCTAGAGCTCTAGTTGTCGGGGAGGCATTTATAGTCTATAAAAAATCAAGTAAGCCTGAAGAGTGTGAAATTTGGAAAACTTTTAGAGACGGGAGACGCGCTCTGCAAAAAATTCGTGCCAATATTTTAGCGCAAACGTAATGATCCCTTTAAACGGATGTGCAATACCAGAGATAGAAGCTTTTCAACATTATTATATTGAGTGGAATACTGCAATTATAATTTATGATAGTGTATCTTTCGGAAAGGGCGAAGCGACTTTTTATGACGGTAGACAATTGCTAAATTCATTTGTTTATGCTATTATATATCTTTTATATGATTCTCGCGCGAGGCATTTTGATACGATATTAAACTTGACCGATCAGCTGGTAACAGATTTTTCTGCGATCAATGCCATAAGAGTTATCACTACGCAGACGAGCACAGATGCACAGCAAAATGCTTAATTTGCTTTTGTGCGCCACCTTGCAATTCCGATATAGATTTAATAAAATGTGATGGTAGTAATCGGGAATTTTTAGGGTAGCTATGTTTTGAGATTCACAAAAAAGACGAAGCGTACAATAATAAAAATAAAAAAGTATGTGACGTTATGAAGGTGTGTACTAGGTACTGTAAACGAATTAATCTGTATAAATCAAAGCATTAGTATAGAATTTATTGCTGTAATTTATGTCACAAAAAAAACATATTGTAAATCAGTTGTTACACCCAATCAGTAGCACGTAAAATTAACGCTACTATTCCTTATAAAGCCCCGAAGAAAAACTTATTTATTTTCTATGACTTCGAGACTCGTCAAGATTCATCTTATCGCTATCAAGCTAGCATAAAAATATATGTTCCAAATCTTTGTATCGTACAGCAGGTTTGTGATAAATGTATGTTAGAAGAAAATATAAATAATAATAATGTTATATGTTGATGTAGTTAATAAATATTTATATGAATTATTTATTCCTTAAGGGGACAAACCATATTTAAAATCTGAAACAAAAAATTCAACATTAGATTTTAATTTTAAAATATAATTGAAAAAAAGTCTTTTCATATAAAAGTACATGCAATAAACATTAGATATCTTAATTTTTAACCTATTTCAACCTGATATGCCTTCCTGGTAAAGCAGGCTAGTTTCGATGACTTTTTTCACTGTCCGTAAGATTCAAAGTGTATGGTTGGAGTAGGCTCAAATTTTGTGGAGATACTCTTTATACATGTACTTTCAGTATGAACGGAGGGATTTTTATTTGAGCTAGTATCCTCTAGTTGGTACCAATATTCCAGGGTTGGCTTGGGTAAAACCGCTCTTTTTCTTTGTTGTGTGAGCTGAAATGCAAAAAAAATACTACATAACTCAGTTAATAATACTTATCTTTTTTTTGTCACATAGACAAACCATTGTTATTGTACTTTCAGTCTGCTACACATCCATAACCTCACCTGTCACTGTTGACAGAGACGGTTTATGTCAGCTCTGCAAAGAATAAAATAAAAAATTTGCAATTTAGAGGGTACACTAAATTATATTCATTTATTTATTTTATTAGATAAACGGGTAGTAAAGCTAATTTTAATAGTAAAGTCCCTCTTACAGAAATTAAATAATAAATACAAGTTAGTGGTAATAAAAATATAATATTTGGGTAAAATTAACATTTATAATAAATACATTTATAATAAATACCTTAGTGGGCTCCTGCTACATATCACTCCTCTGGGATTCCTTCTCGTGTTCTTCTTCTGCTAGTCCGGGCCTCCATCGTGCTACTTAATGTTTTTATTTGTGCATGAAAGAGACTGGCGTCATTGCTCGTATTGATCCAATCCACTTCTGCACATCCTGGACTGATGTCAAACTTCTTCATAATGTTCATAAATCCTATTCGTCCATCATTGAAACAGGTCACAGCTATATACACACCAATTTTGAGAACCAGCAACCCACAGAAAGTTGTCTTGAGTACTAACTTCCACACAGAGTTGTTAAAACTTTCATTGGAGTTTTGCGTAAAACCTCCAAGGTACCTTTCTAAAAGTTCTGTCTTAGTCAAATCCTTGCAAATTGGTCGCACTTGTTCCATTACAATAGACGGAATGATGTTCTTGTAGCTGAACGTAGTTCCTATAGCTCTTGATTTTTGCTATAGGCACCAACTCTTTGACTCTGTTGGGCAAAAATCATGTTGTGGCTTCTCATCAGTTGATTGGACGTGGAAGAAAGTTGCCCAAATTTCTCTATTCATTTCTTTAACGGAATCTGAATACTTTCTTATGGCCTTGACATAATAAGCAGAAAGCTTGTCAATTATGCCTGCCTCTGATTGCTTTTCCATCAGCAAGCTTCTTTCCATAGAGAGATTTCTTGAGGTTTCTCAGACGCGTACCCATCCTCTTCTGCACATGAGCAATACACTCTCTATTCTCAACCACAAATTCATCACCATATGGTTGTTTTCACTCACTGATTTAAAAACTTTTAAGTCACCATCGCCAACGTAGTGGTTGTATGTAACACCGTAAAGTTCTACTAAACGTTCGAAAACTTCACATATTTCATCCATTTCCATTTTTCCTGCACTACCTTGGTGGTTGGCAGTGCAAGATGCTTTATGCTCTTAGTACCACTCCAGATATTCTTCCGATTCCTTCTTGCCTTCCCACTTAGAACACTGTTTATAATAATTATTTTTTATTGCAACATCTAAACCCTTGCCAGTATTTCCTATGAGGCTAGCAAGTTCTTGTAGCGATGGAAAACCTTTCTTCCTCCACGACCCATCATCAGAAACGTCCAGTCCAGCACTGTTTGGTGGTGTATCAACTTTCTCTTGAAGTACTGCTTTCTTCATAGAATCTTCTGCGACCTCTTGGCAAACTTCGCTCAACTGCTTGTTGATTTCGTCAAAAGCAGATTGAGCAACTGACTTTAATAAATCAATGATGCCAGAAAAAGTTGAAAGACCAGCATGTTCGTGGCCAAGTGCACGAGCAGCAAGAACAGATCTTCGGTTTACTGCCCACACATTCCCTCTTGGTCCAACTTTTTACTTGAATTGATTGAAGCAATCTGCTTACACTTTATACACACAAGATCAATTTCGAATCCGAAGCCTTGTACACCAGACTCACTAAATGTCACTTTGCCGTTGCACTGATTGCATACTAAAATGATCTGAAGTGCAGGGAATAGAATGCTGATGTCAATAATTCTATTTCTTGTGTTACTAATAGAGTCTTTGACCCTATTGCACTTTCAAGTTTTTTTGCACTGGTAGAGGGTCTTGGTCTTTTTGATGGATTTTCCTTCTTCGTCAAAAATTCTCTTGGCCTCTTCTTAGGTCTCTCTCGAGAATACTTATTGTCAGGATGAGTACTTTGAAGTCTATCCTTCTTATCCCTTGAAGACATTTTGCACAGATTTGGCTGCACTACACACACATACACACACAAATTGTCAAAAAAAAAAAAACGAACACACACAAATGAATTTGAAAAACGAATTTGTTTATACTTGTCACTATTGAAACAAACAAAGATCGTGTAATTTCAAATTTTATTTAGCAATATCAGCTGTGTTTATCAACACGTACCAATAAGCTGTGTGAACACAGTTGAATTTGAGCTACGTGAAGGTAGTTCGAAAATTCGTTCGATCTCAGCTGCATGCGAGTTCCAATATCCGCCAATAAAGTGGTGGCGCGTTGAACGTCAACTTTCGAATTAATTCCTATTCCATTCAAACGTATCATGATCGTCATAACACTTTTACATAAAATTCTAAGTATTTGAACACTCATAATATGTTTTAAAATCGAATAAAATTATATATAAACAACTGTGTTATAAATCATTATAAACAATAACATATATCTATATAATGGTATAAATGGCTACTTTTTATATTATTTAACAAAATTTATTTCACATTTGGTCTTAAAAAAAGAAAAAATATAATAGAAATATAAAATAGGAAAAAACCAAATTTTAATGAAATTCAGTAAAAAGGTGGTATACATATTTTGCTTAAAACTTTACCGAACATTTTTTTTTTAAAAATTCGACTTCGGAATTATATTTTACAAAAAATTTCTTATGAAAATAAGAAATAAAAATTTGATTTTTTGAAGATTCAAGGGAGGTTTGTCCCCTTTATATATATATATGTATATATATATATATATATATATATATATATATATATATATATATATATATATATATATATATTGTTACGTGTGAGGGTCGAAGGTTTTGTTCTTCGTGCGATATTAAGCTCACAATTGCTGCGAAATATCGGGGCGATGAAATGAGTATAGTAGATTATCGGTGAATGCGTTCGTTTATTGATTGTAGTTCACATTGTATGGTTTGTATGAAAGAGAGAAATGCACGCTTAAGGTGACTCAGAGAATACGTTGCTCTACTTATTCGATTCTAGTCTAAGTCGTCTCTGAGTCAAATGTCAGTTGAGCCGCGTGGTAGGTACGTTGTCGGGTAAGAGCCGCTGGGGTAAGAGGGAGAGTGCCTCCGTGCATCCCCTTTTATTACTACACTCTAAAATTTTACTTAGGTTGGTCGAGAAGTTTTACAAATATGTTGTTTTTCTAAGGTGTAGTTGTTACATTGATATATATGGTGTAATGCACCGTAGGCCGTGTTTCTGTAATCCTAATATACATAGTCTACCTAGCGAATCTCTCTTTCGTACAAAATTTAAAAGTTACTCTCGCTTATTTTGAAGTTAACTCTTGAGTTGTTGTCTGCGTTGTCCCGGATTCCCATCCTTTGTAGCGTTAGCATGGAATCCCTTGGCATTAGAGCTGGCTAGACAGCTAGTCCACTGGCTGCGGCCAGCTGCTGAGGTTTGAGAGGCTGAGACCGGTTGGCGACAGCGGGAGATAGTAAGGAATGACCTGACTTACTATCTCTGGTCGTCTTGTCCCGTGCATCTGCGTGGGTGCCACGCAAATTCGTCCGTTCTCCCGCTTCCTGAAATCATTCTATCGCGGATTAGTAGCCGGGCCCCCTTTTTGGTGAGAACTTTCCATATTATTATTATTATTATGACGATTGTGATCGTACCGGTTCCCGAATAAGCTACCGTCGATTGTAGGGTTGAGAATTTGCCGTAAATATCCCTATATTCGCCTAAGCTTTTGACTTCATCAATAATGTCGCGGAAATCTTGTCTCGTTCTTAGTGATCGCATTAACGTTTCCCTTCGAAGGCTCAACGAGTTTGTCACCGAACCTATGTCCAAGGTATCCGTAATGAGGATTAATGACGTATCATTTGTATTGTGTATTAACGCGGCTATGTTTAGAGGAACTTTGTCCTTGTTTTTGTTTAAGAATATTGTGCATATATTGACTATCTCGCTAGGTTCCTCTTTCTCTAAATTAATCTTCTCTATCTTCCCTTATTGCTTCTCATAATTCCAGTGTTACCTCTATTTCCTTCTCTGTTGTATTGACACATAACGCGTATATTTTCCCCTTCTTATTGGTGCCAATAAAATTTCCAAAGTATATTCCTTCTCCTTAATTCTGTAGAGGGACAAACTCTACTTCCTCCGATTTGTCGCTGGCTCTTGCATAAATTACTTGTCTCGTTCGTGCGGGTATAATAAATCGTTCATCTTAAGTAAAATGTATTATGGTTTGACCAAATTCTATACATCTGTCTGCGGCATTGACCTTTCCACCATATTCCGTAAATACGTTACATCCCAGAGTACCATCTGTGTCTATGGGAAATTCGTCAGGAACTACGTGCATATCGTACTCTAGTTCCTCTAAACTCTCTCTGTTTTACCTAAACTTAGGCATTGTCCTGCCGTAACTCCATTAATTGATATAATATATTGTTTATCTATTAATGCCCTCTATGTGACGTTCCTCTCCTTAATTAAGGTCACATCCGCACCGCTATCCGCATAGAATCTCACCTTTCTTTCTTCTAACATTTCACTCGTGAGTTCTACAATTGGTGGCTTTCTCCCTCTTGTCGCAAACCTTATCGTATGCTTTTCCTTCTCGTTCTTCTCCTGCACGTGGCCTCCCCTCTCTAGTATCTCATCTGTTTGTTTACTTGCGTCTTCTTGTTTCTCCTTCCTTTTATCGCCTTGCCCCTCTGCCTTTTTCTCTCGTTTCTCTGTCAGTTTCGAATTGCTTGATTGGTTTCTGTAATTTCCGTTATCTTGTCGACGATTATTATTATTATTTCTTGAATCATAGTTATCCTCCTTTAGATCGACTATTATTATTATTATTACAATTGTTATTATATCTGCCATCGTCGCGTCGGTTATCATAGCCCCTATCATCGTGTCGGTTATTGTTGTAGTTGCGGTCTTCCCCTCCATTATTGTACCCATTGTTGTTATTACCCCAGTGATGCCTACTGATGGGCTCGCATGAATATCTGCGTATATTGTTTCGCCTGTACCCGCCACCTTGCTTTCCGGTGTTGTCTAGCAGAGTTATTCTGCGTCGTATTATTTGTCTGCGTTGCAGGTACGACGTACGGCACCGGTGGCCGGGCCACTATTGGAAAGGGAGTATAGAGCACTGAAGGTGCGCCAGCAAGAGGAGTCGACGCTAGCGTCTCGAGTTTCTCCTTACTGAGTGCCTCGTTACTTATCGCGTTAATTCCGCGTAAACGTGGCCCGGAAGGCTACAATACTCGCACTTTTTCGTGTCAAAATTTTTATTTTTGCATACCTCTTTCAAATGTCCCGGCTTGCGGCTGTAATTGCAGACATTCATGCATATGGTGTATCTAACGGTTTCCGCGACGCACCGTTGGCGCCGCCTGCGAGTTGACTTGTGCTTTGATTCTAGTGTGATTTTGGCTAAATTCACAAGTTTCGAGGCCCATGATGGAATTTCCGTATTATCTGCCGGTTGCGAGCCGTATGCGCGGCGTGCGCTGGTGCGATGTTTGAACGCCATTGCATCGGCAATGGCTTCTCGCAAGCAATGCGGGTTCTATTGTGTAGTGTTTGATCACGTGGTCCATAGTTGCCTGTGCGTTCACCGCCGTATTAGCCAATTACTTTTAGATCAGCTAAAACTTTATCCGCGCCGCCCACGCCGCTGTACTGCGTAGTTAGATCAGCTACCAGCCGCTCGACGGTGATATATTGCTTCAACAGCGCAGTATAGCCATTGGTCGCCCGTTCTCGGAATTTTGACTTCAGCCAGTTAAGTACCAAGCGCTCTGCTGACACCCGAACTCGTGGATTACGTCGCGGACAGCGCGACAAAATAACGCAAGCATGTCTGGATTTCTGTCATAAGGGGGAATGCTTGGTGCAGCGAAAACATCCAGCCCCAATTTCTTGAACCGTCTATGTGTGGCTGTTTGGTCTGTATGCGTCCAAATGTCGGATTTGAGTTTGGGTTTTTCGTTGGGTATGGGTTTAGGCTAACGTTGAGTACTTCATCTATCTCGTCCTGCATAAGCTTTTTGAATTGCTCATACCGTTCGCCAAAATCCGTGTCTTGCGCTGGTGGCCTGTGTTGCTGATTTATAAGGCTGTCGAAATAATTCTCTACTCCCGCCAAGGGATGGCCTTCAAAATCGACTGGTGCGTCTAGAATCATCGGTCTGTGAACGCGTTCGCGGTTCATTAACGAGTTTACTATGTCGCGGCGGATTGAGAGCTCCGTCAATGTCAAACATTTTATCATCCAAATTAAAATTGCGGTCGCTTAATAATAGGGAAGTTGGTCTATCCTAACGTGGATCGTTGACTACGTCTGTGCTGTCGAGTTCGAAAATCTTCGACGCCCCGTCTGGGAAGGTTAGTCTACGACCCTTGATGGTTTGACGTGATCGTTCCTTCGTTTTATCGAATGTAACGTGCCCGCCGTGGGAGCCTATCTCCTTAGGAATAGTCCCGGTATTCCGCGTATTGAGTTGACAGAATTGTGACGGCGTCTCGCAGTCCGTTTCGAGTCATATAGTTTGAGTTTTGAGCGATAGTAAATGTTCCGATGCTACCTTTAATATCCGCTTCTTTTCGTCGGTGACAAAATTTCCTTGCCGTAGTATTAAGCGAATCTGTATTAGCGCGGTGTCAATCGTTACTACCGTGGGACTGGCTAGCACTAACGTCGCGAGTTGCAGTCCTAGCGTAATTTGAGTATGCAACACGAGAGCCGAGTCTTTCGATATTTCGAGCTCTTGTAGTTACCTTTGAAACGTTACGTTCCCAACTTCGTTGAGAGATGCGTTCGATACCTTCAGGGCAGTATTATTTGCGTATTATTTGCCTGCGTTGCAGGTACGACGTACGGCACCAGTCCAGTAAGATCGTCGGCGTTTGTAAGCGGTAAATTGAAATTGGTGTCGTCCCCTGATGCCATTTTTCGTCATTTAATACGGTAATTGAGACCACGGAATAATTTAGCTTTTAAGCGAATTTTGAGTTAGATAGTTAGTGATCCGACCCGAAGGAGTTCTCACCGATGTTAGTCCCAGGGTGTGTTTATTAGTTAAATTGCCAATATAATGGTCTTACCTTAAAATGACTGTGATGACAAGTAGATAGATGTAGTTCATACTTCTTTTCTGCGGTGAGTTTAAGGGAACAAAACAGTCCTATAGGCTGAAAAATAAAAATACATAAAACTAATATATAAATTTAAGTTTTTATAGAGATATTTTTTATAATAAACCTAGGTCTCATTAACTGCAATTTGAGCCCTAATAGACCTCATGTACTACTATCTGGTAGTGGTTACACTACAGATACCCATTAAAGTATTTTGTCATTGTCCGTTTAATTCTAAGTGAACCGATGGATGAAATGGGCTCAAATTTTTTTTACAAGTTCTACACGCCTGTCATTCTTATATGAATGATGTCATTTTAATTTGAATGCGTAGAAGTTGTTTTACAACAAAAGTATTTTTTATTGTTTGTCGACTATTTTTGCCACTAATGTTTTTGTAAAACCTCTTCTACAAAATCAAATCAAAATCATATCATTCATATGAGAATGACAGGTGTGTATGACTTTTAAAAAATTTCAGCCTATTTCATCCATCCATTCTCCTGGAATCCTACGGACAGTGAGCTGAAATCAAGAAAAATCAATATTAGTTTAAATCAACGTTAAAGTTCGGAGTTTCAATTATAGCTATAAATTTACTTACAAACCAGTAAATCAAGTGGACTCGATTATATCTTTTTCTATTTGTCCAGACCAATATTTTAACTATTGATATTGTATATTTGGTAATACCATATCAGGTCTGTACGACAATTTTTATCTGGTTGAAAAAGACATTTTAATAAGTTTCTATATTATTTTAAATATTAATATATCAGGGTAAAATTGAAATAATTATATACATATCTACAACTGTCAGATTTATAGAGAGAGACAGGGAGCAAACTCTTCCACTGAAAAACAAAATTAATAAATATTTCTGACTTCTAATAACGAAATAAAAATACAGAGCAGTATAATTTTTTTTCGCCATAATTATAAAGCAGTTTACTTGAATATTGTTGTACTTGACACTGAAAAATTAAATTAATCAATATTTTGATGACGAACAAAACATGATGCGCATGCAGCCTAGTGAGCACCAAGCAGCACAGTTGTCATCTTTTTGTGGCAAAGCTCTTCTGATAACTCTGGCTTTCTTGGTACGCAAAAGAGTTTGCCTCTCAGCGTCAAAGAGTCTTCTAGAATCGGTGGTGTTGACCCAATTAGCAGGAGCGCGTGTCCAGGTTCTACTCCAAACTCTTTCATAATATTTAGGAAGCAAATTTCAATTTTTAAACTGATAGGTGCGTCTTGTATAGAAACGGCGCGATCTTTTTAAGATTTTAATATATGCTTAAATTAATTTATTTATACACATACACGTATAATTTTTTATTAAAATACATACATGTAAAAAGTATTTATGACTTATATATTACACGTATTAATAATAATATATTTATTTATTTATTTAACTCCAGAGTTACAAACATATGCATCCGATACAGAGTTGTTATTATTCACACAATAACACACTATAACGCCGCAAATCCTGCAGCGGAAAACAGTATTTCCTGTTCGCAAGTCCGGATAACAGAGATAACGAGAATACATATAAATACTGGTTTGTTATCGCTTTACAGCAATAACCTCCAGTCATACTACATACAGTCCAGCCTCCATTCATACATAGGAATAGCATAAATCCTTGTCGGACTTCCAGACGCAGATCATACCATCCTATTCATTCACACTTAACCTAGGTTGGGTTACAGGAGTCCCTGGACTCTATTCGCTCCAACTCTGATAACAATATATAAAATTAGTATTTACTTGAAAAATTAACAATGACATATAATCAATTGAACAGTTATATATCAAAAATAATTTATTAGTTGGTATTTTTTAAAGTGTTCGTAAATGATTCTATATTTTTGTCTTTTAAACCAGTAATGCTACGACGATATTAAATATCACATTAAATAAGATTATATTGCACGATGCTAAGATTCTATATTTTTGTGTTATAATTTGATGTTGTTTAACGGTAAAAACATTTGAAGATTAAAATTCTACTTTGTATCATGGCACTTTTCACAGCTTTCACAATTTGTCTTGCTGTCATAAATCTGTCCGTTGTTGCATTTTGTTCTCTTATGTATGACATTTTCTCTGTAGAGGTGAGCCTAGCCGGGCATGTGAGTTCGACAGCACATGTAACTCTATAGTGTGGAAACATTTCTTTGTGCTGATTAGATGAGTCACATTTACAGTCTGACGTAAAAACAATATCATCTATGATTACTATGTCTTTGTAGGGTGATTGTATTTAAAGTGAGGATACTGAGTTCTTAAAAAGCTGTTTTCCTCGTATTCCTCTATCAAAATAGAAAAAAGCTTTGTTGCATCCTAGATAGTTGATGTTGCCATACGTCATTCTGAGACTGGCTGATTCTGTGATTTTTAGGCCCGGTGGGGCCGTCGCTTCTCTACTCCTTGCTTTGTTACTATTTTCTTCAGTCATTTCATCAATCTTAGAGAAGACCGTTTCTATTGGTTTGTATTTTTCAGTGTTTACGTTTTTGTTATCATCCCATTCATTTGAAGTTTCTTTTACGAAATTAATGAATTTTATATTTGCTTTATATTTTATAATTTTGACCATGCAGGTATATATTATTTTATTCCTCATGTTGTCTAAACTATCTGTGATATTCTGATATGTTAAAATCATTTTTTTATAGTTGTAGTTGGAGATGCGTCGATGTTTACGTATTTTGTGATAGTTACATTTGCCCTTAGCACAAAAGTAAGGTCTAATATCATGCTCCTGATTGGACATCTCTAAGAACCATGATTTAAGTTGCTTGCAGTCAATTGTAGTGGGAGTACTTATCTCACTCATTATTTCTTAACCAATCTTGTATTTTCTTGATGTTTGATTTTTTCCGTAAATCTATGATTTTGAGATTATTTGGTAGATTATTGTAGATGTGGATAGCTTTAATGTAGCTGGTTTTTTTACTACTGCCACTTCGAGGCTATTGTAGTGGCACCGTAGGCTTTCGTAGGCGAATTATTGTTGAACGTTAAGTAGGTTAATACTTTGAAAGGTATTTTTGTTTATAATTCTTATGATTCTTTTTTGGACCGCTTGTAATAGTTGTAGGTTATTTTGATACGCACCACCCCACACAATTATTCCATAGTTAATCAGACTATGGAAGAATGCGTAGTAAATTATTCTTAGAGTAGTTGTATCCATGAATTTGAAGATTTTACTGAAGATAAGAACAAGGTATCTTGTCTTGTTTATAAGGTATTCAATATGTTTATCCCATATCATGTTCGCGTCAAAAATTCAGCCTAGGTATTTCGTTTCTTCTACTCTCTTTATTTTTTCATTATTAATTTTAAATTTAATTTTTTTCGGTACACTAACGCACCAATTTCCAAAAGCCATGTATACTGTTTTTTGAACATTGAGTGTCAATTTATTTAGCCAGAGCCATGTAGAGATATCGTTGAGGTGTTTGTTCATTTTTACTTCAACCTCGGACCAAGTTTTCCCAGTAGTTATTACTGCAGTGTCATCTGCATAGGAAATTATGGAGTTTTCTGGCATATTTATTAGCGCGTCATTTACGTAAAGTATAAATAGCAAAGGGCCAAGTATCGTACCTTGGGGGACGCCGGTATTTACATTTTCGAATTCGCTTGTATGCGAACCTATTCTTACTTTTTGCTTCCTATTATTTAGGTAACTTGAAATAAGTTGGTGACCCTTGCCTCATATATCATATGCATAAAACTTGTCTAGAAGTATTCTATGATTAACAGTGTCGAATGCCTTTGCTAGATCTAGAAATGTAATAGCTATCGGTGTATTTTGATCCAGGTTTTCATATATTATTTTTGAGATCGTGTTTAATGAATCCTTGGTTCCAATGTTTTTTATAAATCCATATTGATTTTTACTTAATATTTTACTTTGACATATAAATTCTATTATTCTATTATGTATAATTTTTTCGAAGATTTTAGCAATGTTTGATATTAGTGATATAGGCCTATAGTTTCCCATTTCGTTTTTTTTCTCAACTTTGTATATTGGTATCACTTCAACTGCCTTCAATATATCAGGCCAGATTGCCATTTCGATACATTGATTGATTACGTGGGCAAAGGGATCTGCAATAATAGTAGCTATAGTTTTCAGTGCCTTTGCACTTATTTTATCAATACCACCTTTTTTAAATTTCATGTAGTCTATTATTTTTATAACTTCAATTTCGCTGGTTTGCTTGATGTAGATTGTTTTTGGATTGCTTTTAGGTAATTCTAGTTTTTTATTTCTTGGTGTAGTTATTTTATTACCCAATGTTTCTCCAAGTTTGCAGTAAAATTGGTTCATATTGTTGGCAATTTCGTTCTTGTCGGTCATTGTAGTATTGTTTTCAGTTATTAGCTGACTAATATCTGTTTTATTTTTATTTTTGCTTATCTTACTATTAATGTAGGCCCAGAGTTTGCTGGAATCATCCCTAATTATCTCAATTGCTTTTTTTTTTCATGTTCGATTTTCGCTTCTTTAATAACTTTATCTAGAGTTTTAACGAAATGTTTATAGTTTGCTTTTAGTTCTTCATTATTCGGATTTTGTTTGAGTTTGTTGTAGAGTATTTCTTTTGTATTACAGGAATTTAGAATCGCTTTTGTTATCCAGCCTTTCCTGGGGGTTTGTTTGGATTTCTGCAGATTTGGTTTTTGACATTTCGAATTCTCCACGCAATATTGGATTTCTTTTATCATGTCGTTTATATTCTCATTTGAATCATTTGTATTCTTAAATTTTGACCAATTTATTTGCCTAGCAGTATTATATAGTTTTTTATAGTTGTAATAGTATATATCTCCTTCTGACTCTTTTTTATTCTGCTTTAATACTCCATTTTTTACTGGCGTCATGAGAGTTAGTGATTTGTACGTAGGAAATCAGTTTTGACAAAGATATTATCAATGCAAGTTCCTTCATTTGTAGTTATGTTTGTAGATCTGGTAGTGTTAGTGAAACCTGGGAGGAAACTTTTTTCCTGAAGGTTGTTCATAAGTTCCATGCTTACGTGTTTATAGTCTTGTATATTTATGTTAAAATCACCAATTATAACATGGTTTATTGCTTTTTTTTTGTTCTAGATTTGTTTTTAGGTTCTGATTAAATTCTATGCTACTCAGTCCGTGTGATCTATATAAGGGCGAGATCTAAAGTAGTTTATTATTATTTAGAGGTATAGTAGTGTTTAATATTTTAAGCTTACCTATAACTATTATTTCGTTAGTATGTTTATTAACATTTTTATTTACATAAACCAGAACACCATCATTTTTGTTGATGCCTCCGTGATTATAATAAAGATCGTAATCTTTTATTCTATAATACTGATAGTGTTTTCCCATACCTCTGTACATACAATAACGTAAGGTTTTATTTTTAGACTTCTAAGAAATATTTGTAATTTATCGAAATTAGCATTTAAGCTTCTAATGTTTAAATACAAAATTAGATCATTACTATTAGTCCTTTCCGTATTGAAAGACTCAATATCCATATATGTTCGCTCTTGTTCATTTAGGCTATTTTATATATCGTCGATTAAATTTATTGGAATAATATGCTATAAATTCTTTGGAATAATATGCTGACTGTTGTTTTCTTGCTGCGTATCAAAACGTAGAAAGGGAAAACGTTCCCTCTTTTTTTCCTACCGTTATCGATCTGTGGTAAAGCGGTTCGTTTGTTTGTAGATTGTGTATTTGTTTACGTGCACTTGTTTCGTCCTAAGTCGGTAATACAGATGCGATCGGGTAATCAATAGAGTTGATATATTTTTTTATCTTCTTTTTAAGAATTGTACACTTTATTCTATCTGTTGCCAAATGATCCGTTGGTAGATTTGTTTTGTATGTGACGTTGTTAAATATACAGTTCATACACTCAATTCTATCATTCTTACAGACACTTACGTTGTGGTTATCCGAGCACTTTATACATGCTGATTTGTTCCTACACTTTGATGCACTATGTCGTATCTTCCACAGTTGTAGCAAGGAATAATGTTAATAAGATCGTAGGCTGCAGTACTGATGACCTATAAAAACTTTATTATTGTTTTCACGTATATGCTTGTAGATTTCTGGTGGGAATTTCATTAGGACTGTGCAGGTTTTGGTCCTTTTATTGCTGTACATGTGCAGTACCTTACTTTTGTTGTTATAATTTTTTCATCCATATTTGTAGTATTGTCTATTCCAATAATTTTCATTTTTGGATCGCCTTGTTGTTCTACTTTAATTTCACAATTATTTCATTTACTTAATAATACGTTCTCGAGTGTTTCCAGGCTTTTAGTGTTCATACAGCTGATTTCTATTTCACTTTGGTTCTTCTTGCGTATAAACTTAGTTTGCACATTCTTTTCTGTAACCAGACACTTCGTGAGTAGCTCGATTGTATTCGTCTATTCCGGGTCATTGGCCTTAACCATTATACTTGAGACACGTTTCGGTTTTGGCTTTATCTCTCTTATATTTTTCTGTTTTCGTAATTCAATCATTTCTTTCTGAAGCTGATTTTTATCTTGAAGTTCGGCAACTAGTTGTTTTAATAAGGTATTTTCAGCAACAAGATTTTCCATTTCATTCTGCTCGCTTAGTATTGTTGAATTATGTTTTTCAACTGTTTTGTTATGAATTTCTTGTAGCAGTTGTTCTCTGATTTCTTCAGATTTCTTCATTTTTATGTGTGCAATGGTTTTTCTTGCCACGTCACTTAGCATATGGTTTTCAGAGTTGGATGTTATATCTCCGAGGACATCTTCTGGGTAGATAACCAGGTGTTCACCAACAAAAACAGGATTTTTTATCTTCTCATAGTCACTTTTATGATAAACATTTTCGCATATTATGCAAATCACTGTTATCACTAGCTTTTTTGGATGGCACTTGTAAAAGCTGTGGTCCGGCTTATCCGAAGGTGTTTTCACTTTCGATGCCATATTGGCAAGATAATGTGTAACTATTTAAGCAAGTAACATGTTTAAATTTTAAGTCACTAACTAATCGTATACAAAGTTTTATATACTGCTCCAAGCTGACGACACGCGCGCGAAACACGACCGATCGCTCCGTGCGCTGATGATATACTGAATTGCAAGTCATAATTTTTTTATGTTTATTTATTCGTTTATTAAGGAAAAAGTAAAAATATGCGATTTTCCGTAAAAACGTTTAAAAATAGATTCAGTATTTAGCTTATAACTTTGAAATAAAATATTACAAAAAAAACTAGAATTTTTCAAGAAATAGGGCCGTTAGTAGTAATCCCCCCACAGTGGCGAGTTAAAATAAACCAGCCGCCGCCGCCGCTGGTTGTGCTGACGCACCACTGTGGGAGGAAGCGGGGGGCCTTCAGCGCGCGGGAGGAGAGACTGCCATGAGAGAGAGAGAGAGAGCATGATAATCACTCGGAGAGAGTTAAACCATCACCGATGGCTGCTCTCTTCCAGAGGTGTGATACTGCGACACTTTCTTAGCCGTGAACACGTGCAATCCCACGCTACAAGCACATCTTGCTCATTCTCTTTTTGCTGATGTTTCAAAATTCACAAACAATATCTTTGACCAACTCCCAAAACATTTGCACGTGTATTAGAGCCTGTACCGTGCAGCTGCATTTTCTTACTCATGCTTTGTTTGCTATAACCGCGCAGCTGCATTATCTTATTCATACTTTTTCGTTGATTATCAAACACAGAGAAAAAAAATTCGGTAATGACACTGCTTGAGACCCAGGACAAAATTTACCAAAATTCGCGATTTTTTTATGTCTGAATTTAGCAGGATATCATGTGTCGTCGATAAGCTCGAGCACCGTGAACGACGATCTCAAGTATTTTTATAGCGCTCTCTGTTTCTTACCGCTTATATCAATTTACAATTTAAAAATGTCTTCAATACGGATAATTGCGAATAGTGCTTAAATATCGATGTGAAGAGAAAAAAAACAAGAACGTACTAGTGCATGTTTGCATCTGCGCTGTGTATCAGATTGCAGTCAGTTGTTAACAAAGTCATCACTACTCGTTATTCCGCGAAATTATTGCTTTCAGTTTTTTTTCATGTCAGCTCT
This sequence comes from Muscidifurax raptorellus, assembly GCA_020010945.3. Lineage (NCBI taxonomy): Eukaryota > Metazoa > Arthropoda > Insecta > Hymenoptera > Pteromalidae > Muscidifurax > Muscidifurax raptorellus. The sequence goes on from JAHUUD020000034.1 coordinate 219,433, forward strand.
CTCACCATGTGTGCTGTAAATATATCTTCTACTCGACATTGTTGCAAATGTCATTCTAAGAAGTCTATAACCAGCGAATACCAGAAAATATATGCACACGTGCACATGAATAGCCAGTATGATCCCCCCGAGATGTATTGTTATTTATTAGCAGTATCAGCAAAAAAAAAGCGTTGCGTTTTATGCTGCATTCCCACCTTGTAGACAGAGACAATATTTAAGGAGCTACACTTGCACGTTTCGGCAGTATCACTTTGGATAGTCAAAGCATCTCTGTCAGAATGATTAGGGCAAGTGTGGCACATTTAGCCAAACTTATCGGTCAGGCATTGAGTATCGCGAAAGATCGAGACTCACATATTCACACAATGTGTGGCATAGTGTGGGCTTCAGACCTACAGAACCAATCAGCAGAGGTTTTATGCAGAAAACTACATTTTCTCTTGCTGCATTGTAGAATAGCCACGGTATATTACATGTTTACCGTCGGTCTATTCCGTAATCCAGACGTTCTGACGATTGCTCTCCAAACAATACGACAGCGCAACGATCATGGGCACCCGCTAGCTCGTGCAATGTTTCACTGTCAATGTTTATTAACATTTTTATTTACATAAACCAGAACACCATCATTTTTGTTGATGCCTCCGTGATTATAATAAAGATCGTAATCTTTTATTCTATAATACTGATAGTGTTTTCCCATACCTCTGTACATACAATAACGTAAGGTTTTATTTTTAGACTTCTAAGAAATATTTGTAATTTATCGAAATTAGCATTTAAGCTTCTAATGTTTAAATACAAAATTAGATCATTACTATTAGTCCTTTCCGTATTGAAAGACTCAATATCCATATATGTTCGCTCTTGTTCATTTAGGCTATTTTATATATCGTCGATTAAATTTATTGGAATAATATGCTATAAATTCTTTGGAATAATATGCTGACTGTTGTTTTCTTGCTGCGTATCAAAACGTAGAAAGGGAAAACGTTCCCTCTTTTTTTCCTACCGTTATCGATCTGTGGTAAAGCGGTTCGTTTGTTTGTAGATTGTGTATTTGTTTACGTGCACTTGTTTCGTCCTAAGTCGGTAATACAGATGCGATCGGGTAATCAATAGAGTTGATATATTTTTTTATCTTCTTTTTAAGAATTGTACACTTTATTCTATCTGTTGCCAAATGATCCGTTGGTAGATTTGTTTTGTATGTGACGTTGTTAAATATACAGTTCATACACTCAATTCTATCATTCTTACAGACACTTACGTTGTGGTTATCCGAGCACTTTATACATGCTGATTTGTTCCTACACTTTGATGCACTATGTCGTATCTTCCACAGTTGTAGCAAGGAATAATGTTAATAAGATCGTAGGCTGCAGTACTGATGACCTATAAAAACTTTATTATTGTTTTCACGTATATGCTTGTAGATTTCTGGTGGGAATTTCATTAGGACTGTGCAGGTTTTGGTCCTTTTATTGCTGTACATGTGCAGTACCTTACTTTTGTTGTTATAATTTTTTCATCCATATTTGTAGTATTGTCTATTCCAATAATTTTCATTTTTGGATCGCCTTGTTGTTCTACTTTAATTTCACAATTATTTCATTTACTTAATAATACGTTCTCGAGTGTTTCCAGGCTTTTAGTGTTCATACAGCTGATTTCTATTTCACTTTGGTTCTTCTTGCGTATAAACTTAGTTTGCACATTCTTTTCTGTAACCAGACACTTCGTGAGTAGCTCGATTGTATTCGTCTATTCCGGGTCATTGGCCTTAACCATTATACTTGAGACACGTTTCGGTTTTGGCTTTATCTCTCTTATATTTTTCTGTTTTCGTAATTCAATCATTTCTTTCTGAAGCTGATTTTTATCTTGAAGTTCGGCAACTAGTTGTTTTAATAAGGTATTTTCAGCAACAAGATTTTCCATTTCATTCTGCTCGCTTAGTATTGTTGAATTATGTTTTTCAACTGTTTTGTTATGAATTTCTTGTAGCAGTTGTTCTCTGATTTCTTCAGATTTCTTCATTTTTATGTGTGCAATGGTTTTTCTTGCCACGTCACTTAGCATATGGTTTTCAGAGTTGGATGTTATATCTCCGAGGACATCTTCTGGGTAGATAACCAGGTGTTCACCAACAAAAACAGGATTTTTTATCTTCTCATAGTCACTTTTATGATAAACATTTTCGCATATTATGCAAATCACTGTTATCACTAGCTTTTTTGGATGGCACTTGTAAAAGCTGTGGTCCGGCTTATCCGAAGGTGTTTTCACTTTCGATGCCATATTGGCAAGATAATGTGTAACTATTTAAGCAAGTAACATGTTTAAATTTTAAGTCACTAACTAATCGTATACAAAGTTTTATATACTGCTCCAAGCTGACGACACGCGCGCGAAACACGACCGATCGCTCCGTGCGCTGATGATATACTGAATTGCAAGTCATAATTTTTTTATGTTTATTTATTCGTTTATTAAGGAAAAAGTAAAAATATGCGATTTTCCGTAAAAACGTTTAAAAATAGATTCAGTATTTAGCTTATAACTTTGAAATAAAATATTACAAAAAAAACTAGAATTTTTCAAGAAATAGGGCCGTTAGTAGTAATCCCCCCACAGTGGCGAGTTAAAATAAACCAGCCGCCGCCGCCGCTGGTTGTGCTGACGCACCACTGTGGGAGGAAGCGGGGGGCCTTCAGCGCGCGGGAGGAGAGACTGCCATGAGAGAGAGAGAGAGAGCATGATAATCACTCGGAGAGAGTTAAACCATCACCGATGGCTGCTCTCTTCCAGAGGTGTGATACTGCGACACTTTCTTAGCCGTGAACACGTGCAATCCCACGCTACAAGCACATCTTGCTCATTCTCTTTTTGCTGATGTTTCAAAATTCACAAACAATATCTTTGACCAACTCCCAAAACATTTGCACGTGTATTAGAGCCTGTACCGTGCAGCTGCATTTTCTTACTCATGCTTTGTTTGCTATAACCGCGCAGCTGCATTATCTTATTCATACTTTTTCGTTGATTATCAAACACAGAGAAAAAAAATTCGGTAATGACACTGCTTGAGACCCAGGACAAAATTTACCAAAATTCGCGATTTTTTTATGTCTGAATTTAGCAGGATATCATGTGTCGTCGATAAGCTCGAGCACCGTGAACGACGATCTCAAGTATTTTTATAGCGCTCTCTGTTTCTTACCGCTTATATCAATTTACAATTTAAAAATGTCTTCAATACGGATAATTGCGAATAGTGCTTAAATATCGATGTGAAGAGAAAAAAAACAAGAACGTACTAGTGCATGTTTGCATCTGCGCTGTGTATCAGATTGCAGTCAGTTGTTAACAAAGTCATCACTACTCGTTATTCCGCGAAATTATTGCTTTCAGTTTTTTTTCATGTCAGCTCTCTCACCATGTGTGCTGTAAATATATCTTCTACTCGACATTGTTGCAAATGTCATTCTAAGAAGTCTATAACCAGCGAATACCAGAAAATATATGCACACGTGCACATGAATAGCCAGTATGATCCCCCCGAGATGTATTGTTATTTATTAGCAGTATCAGCAAAAAAAAAGCGTTGCGTTTTATGCTGCATTCCCACCTTGTAGACAGAGACAATATTTAAGGAGCTACACTTGCACGTTTCGGCAGTATCACTTTGGATAGTCAAAGCATCTCTGTCAGAATGATTAGGGCAAGTGTGGCACATTTAGCCAAACTTATCGGTCAGGCATTGAGTATCGCGAAAGATCGAGACTCACATATTCACACAATGTGTGGCATAGTGTGGGCTTCAGACCTACAGAACCAATCAGCAGAGGTTTTATGCAGAAAACTACATTTTCTCTTGCTGCATTGTAGAATAGCCACGGTATATTACATGTTTACCGTCGGTCTATTCCGTAATCCAGACGTTCTGACGATTGCTCTCCAAACAATACGACAGCGCAACGATCATGGGCACCCGCTAGCTCGTGCAATGTTTCACTGTCAATGTAAGTATCAATTACTTTTTTTCACATCTAAACTCTTAGAATATTATTATTTATTTCAATATTTTTTCATTAACATTATTTCAGTGATTAACCAGATGATGAGAGACACCGAGGGTGATTCTTTCATTATGGTGTGTGATGAGTCGATAGGAAACGAGAATAATTGTAAGTATTGAGTCAATTAAAATACAAATATTAATTTTTCATTTTAATTAAATTATTTTAATTATCTCAATACTTAGTTTCAGAGCTACATGCACGTATGACGGATCAACAAGACGCTGCACACTTAGTTACAGCCAATTGTAAGTGGTGAATAAGTTATAATTAAAATTTTTGTAATTATTATTCAATTAAATGCACATTCTCCATTTCAGTTATAGACTAAATGGAAACATTGACGACGTATCCGGAAATAGTTGTAGTGATAGGGAACGCAAACGCAGAAGGCTTACCCGCAGCAGTAGCAGTAGCAGCGAGAGTGACAGCAGCAGCAGCAGTAGCAGTACCAATACTAGCAATGCTAATAGCAGTAGCAGCACTGATACAGCTGATGAAGAAGGTAAGACTCTTATTTAAATTTGTTTAATTTATTAAAGTATATGTATAAATCGGCTGATCTTATAGATGCTCATTTGCAGACCGGTGAAGGAGGAGAGCGACCTAGATTTGTGATTCAGAATGAGGCAACGTGTTTTTATCGATATTTTGTATATCAGGGTAGAAAGATCCGTAGAATCATACCGCAGCCACCAGCCAATGCCCATGTTTACAACTGGTTAAAGGGTTGCATGCAGGACCTTCATCGGCAGCTTTGTGATAGAGGTGGACCAATGGATTTTGTTGGTGTAACCATCAATTCGGACCAGTTCAATCATGGCCCCCTTTGGCTATCATTCAGACTTATACAGGATTTTTAATTCGAAGATCTTTGGGAAATATTACACAGTGCTATGCAAAGTGCGAACGAGTTCAATGTAAATGAACGGTTATCCGTTAATTGTGGTGTTGTCAGAGGTGTGGCCGATCGTGGACGAGTTCGTTTAACCGAGGAGACAGTGAAAAAACAATCTATATCAAACATCAATAACGATAACAATCTTTGTCTACCGCGAAGCTTAGCTGCTGCTTATGACTATGCCGTCAGAGGTCAGGTGCGCTCAGGACTGCTTCACAAATATTGGAACCAGATTCGTCAATCACAAGGAAGAATTAAAAAAACTGCTGCCACAGATCTTATGAATTTGGCAAACGTTCAAGTGCCGGTGGAAGGTCGTGGACTACTAGAAATCCGTAAGTTTCAAGATTTCTTCGCTACTAGCGGTAAGGCAATCGTTGTTTATAATTTTTCATCGTTCGCTCGTGGAAATCCACCAATCTATGACGGCACACGATATGTCAGTGAAAATCATGGTGATGTTATACACATATTACGCATAATGTATTACGACCGGACAAATCATTATCAACCAATATTAAATCTTGTTGGAGCAAGCGGTAGCAAGGCTACTGTATACCATGCAATATAAGTTATTGGCGAGCCGAGGAACATAGATGTTCAAACAAGTGCTATAAGTGCATGTCCGTGCCACCGTGTAATACAGCGGAAAATCTAAAAATTGGAATGCTTGTTTAAGATTATTTTTTGGTAATGGTTGTTTGCAAAATCATCTTAAAATAGGATCATATAATAAAAGCAGTAATGTATGCAGTAAAATAAGACTCTGTGAAATTTGTTTTAAAATAGTTCAAGTAAATAAAAGTCAGCCGCATGAGTGTAATGTATCTTTTTGTAAAACGTGTAAATCAAGATTACCTATTAGACACCTGTGTTACGTACAACCGATCAAACAGACACAGCGTGTAAGACCAGTCTTATTTTTGTTTTACGACTTTGAAACCCAACAATCTCTTCGGGTGCTAAGCAACGATGAGAAAAAAGTACACGTTCCAAATTTGTGTGTTGTACAGCAAGTATGTATCAATTGCATAGAGATTGAAGATATTTCAATTAGATGCGAGATGTGCGGTATTCGGGAATACATGTTTAATCGCGACCCGGTAAAGCAGCTTGTTGATCTGGCATTGGCACCAAGAAGACAATTTCAGCAGGTTATATGCATAGCACACAATGCCCAAGGATTCGATGCACAGTTTATATTTAAGTACGTTGTGGAAAAATTCAATCAAGATCGAGTTGTGCCATCGCGAGTTGTTCACATGCCTTTGAGTAGTACCAAAAGCGTATGGATTATCCAAAATGGAGAAAGGTGCTTTTCCGCACTTATTCAATACGATGGAAAATCAGACTTACGAAGGTCCTCTACCACCTCTTGATTCATATTCACTAGACTTGATGGCCATCAAGGAGCGAGAGAAATTTTTGAAATGGTACGACGAACAAGTACAAAATGGCTACGTATTCAATTTTCAACCAGAAATTGTGAAATACTGTAAGCAAGACGTGACAATTTTGAGATTAGCATGTTTAGCATTCCGCAAAACATTCATGATATTTGGTGTGGACCCTTTCGTCGAAGCTACAACTATTGCATCATCTTGTATGCGGGTGTTTAGAAAAAAATTTTTAAAAAAGTCGCAAATAGGTATTATACCACCTCGTGGTTACAGAATGGTAGACAATCAGTCTGAAATTGCCCTGCACTGGCTCTCTTGGATGGAACAACGAGTTCTTCATCGCCAGATCGAGCATGCAGGACGAGGTCAGGAAAAAAGACTACTAGAGAATATCTTGGTCGATGGTTACAGTGCACCCCAAGACGGTGAGAACTACAACGGTATTGTGCTTCAGTTTCAAGGCTGTTTTTGGCACGGGTGCCCCCGATGTTACAGGATAAACAGATATATAGATTTGAAAAGTGGTGAATCGATGGATGCCAGATACGAAAGAACATTGGCCATTAGCTATAGGCTAAAGATGGCTAATTACCAGTTGATTGAAAAATGGGAGTGTCAGTTTAAGAACGAGATCTCACAAAATGAAGAACTTTGTCATTTTGTTCGAGAAAATGTGGTGAATGTAAAAAGAAAAGTACTTGATCCACGTGATGCATTTTTCGGTGGACGCACAGGTAACACAGTCAAAGTGTTTGATTGTCAAGGCGAAGAGAAGATCAGGTATGTTGATGTGTGCTCACTGTATCCGTTCATTTGTAAACGTGGCAAGTATCCCATTGGTCACCCGAAAATTTATATCGGTCAAGAAGAGTGTGAACAGTTCATAGGGCTGAGTAACGACATTTCACAAGTGAACGGGTTGATCGCGTGCGATATACTACCACCACAAAATCTATATCACCCATTATTGCCAGTAAAAATGCATGGTAAATTGATATTTACTCTATGTCGGACATGCTGCGAGCAATTAATTCAAGAAGACCTCATAAAGATCCTGAAGAGCGTATACTGCGAGGAACTTGGGTTTCAGAGGAGGTGAAGGCTGCTGTCACGTTGGGATACATTGTCAAGGCTATCTATGAAATTTGGCAGTACGAAATGACGCAGTACAGTCAAGAAGAGTGGAAAGGTGGCGTATTTGCGGGATGCATCAACGAATTTTTTGCTCAAAAGGTCGCGGCGTCGGGATACCCACCACACGGTATCACAGATGAGGATAAGGATCGCTACGTGAGAGAGTTGGAACACGACGAGGGTATAAAATTGAACAAGGCTGATATACGTTTCAATGCTGGATTACGATCTGTGGCTAAACTGTGTCTATATTCTCTAAGGGGAAAGTTTGGTCAACGCGAGAATTTAACAAAAACAATCGTGGTGAAGAATCCAGAGAATCTTATGAATTTACTTACCAGTGCAGAGGTTGAAGTTAACGGTATTCTACCAGTGAATCACGATACACTCTACGTCAATTGGTGCTACAGAGACGAGGCTTTGTCATCCTCAGTATCGTCATCAATGACAAACGTGGTCCTCGCTGCTTTTACAACAGCATATGCACGTCTAAAATTGTTCCAATATCTGCATGCCTTGGGTCTACGAATTCTCTACTACGACACTGATTCGGTATTTTACGTTAGCAGAGGTGAAATCGGTGAATACGAGTTGCCAATCGGTTCGTCGCAGGGCAGTCTGACAAATGAACTAGCCGACAACGGTCCTGATGTATGTATAACGATCTTTTTGTCAGGTGGTCCAAAGTTTTACGCGTTTAAATGTAAAAAATCGGATGGTGAAGAGAAGTGTATATGCAAGGTTAAAGGGGTTCGGTTGAACTATACGAACAAAATCAGAGTTCAATTACACTCAAAGTAATTAGTTAATAAATCGTAATCACGCTGATCCTAGAGATCAGAGATTTACTTCACGCTAATGTGCTTTTATTCGCGGCTCCAATAAACTCCGATGATCTGAGCGTTCCTGATTAAAAAGGGAAGCGGACATCCAATATAGCGGTGGCGTCGGTGGCTTTCATGCAAACGCGAATGTCACTCTTTCGAGCGGTCTCAACGCGCGTAATTCCTATAATTCCACAAAGAGGGTTGGTGTCACAATTCCAAATACAATAGTTAGTAGGTTTGGCCATAGCGCCGTCTCGAGGGATGATTCGACTGCATAGGGGTATAGAAACCCAGAAAACATCGCATGCTGAGCAATATCGGCGCAACGTTGGCTCGGCGCGGTTGACGTCATTTATCCATCATTTTGATGTTAGTTTTTGTCAAGCGCACTGTAAAGCAAGTAAGTTGCAGACGATGTTGCAGAACAAAATTGCAGAAAATTTTGAGCCAGTAATTTGTCTGCAATTTGTCAGTACACTGTGTCGTTCGATAATATTATTATCGCGACTATTATTATTTATGATTTTGTTGTTCACGAAGTCCTTTTTTTAATGTAGTTCTACCGAGTTTTATTTCTGCCGAGTTAGTGCACAGAAGTGAGTTAGTGGGGTTAGTGCAGTGAAGTCCCAGCTGTTTCGGAGTGAGACAAAGATGCCATGCACCGACGTATGCTGCAGTCTACGCTTGGAGCAGTAATACAATAATAACATATTTTCAGGAGTAACAAACACTGTTCTTGAACATGCGACAATTTCGGTGTGCATCGCGGAAGTTTGAAAAATATGTGTGCAGTGCAGTTATCGATTCCAGTGCAGTTCTTAGTTCTGATATTTGTGCAGTTCAGAGTTTTCAAAAAAAACCATGAGTATGTATACTTTCATGTCACCTCACAATCAATCTCAGTCATACTCTTATAAAAAAAAATGTATAACTAATTTAAAATTTATGACATGCGTGTTTTATAAATTATTGTGAAGTTTCTGCTAATATTCTAATACTTGTGAGAATCTTAACCTTGCATAGTCAGTATGTTACACAAGTATACTATCGTCTTAGTTTTTTGGTAAAAAGAAACACAGAGATTATCCTCTTGACTCTCTCCAAAAGCCTGCACCATTGGACCATGCAAAATTCATATTTATTAAACAACCAGAATGCAATGCTGATGCTCAACCACCAAGTCTGTACCCATCGCTAGTAATATAACTTCATACCCACCAATGCCAATAGCCGGATCTTTTATTAAAACTATTAACATTGACAACTACAACTATTGAATTAAGTGTAGAATCTACTGACATTACTGAAATCAAAAGCATTTATAAAACTGAGATTAATTGTTTGGTTATTTGAATCATTATATTAATTTGTTGTTTCAAGTGTGATCTATTAATTTGTTTACTTTGCAGGATTAGTACAAGATTAAAGCAGTATTTGGACATCAGCCAACAAAGTGATGGACATTCAAACAAGGACCAGCAGCGTCAATTAGATAAGTAGCTTCAATTTTGCTACGACACTTCTGGATTCTAATAAATTTTTATATCTAGAAAGTTATTGTATTGATAGATTTTGTTACACAGCTAATATATTTGAAATTGTTTTTTCTAGGAGGAACTCAATTCAACAGTGCATCTTTAATCAAAACCACTTTATGCATCGTTGGATCACCTTTATGTAGTCACTGAAAGAGCAGAAGTTATCATCAAGGGTAGCAACATCATGAAGGCCATTTATTTGTTCAATGAAGCAAAGAAGCCGATATATATATAAAAAGTTACTCCATAAATTTGATCTTTTTTTACCTATTAGCATAGTAGTCTGATATATATTTATTTCTTTGCACAGATCATCAAGTTTTAAGGCAGCAGCTTGAGTTTTATGCAAGATGTTCTGGAAGATAGATCGACAGCTGCTACTGGTTACATTGCATTCTACTTTTAGGAAAAAATTAATTTAAATCATTCACTTGAAGCAGTATAACTTGTATAGACAGATAAATATCTCTTTTGGAATGTATTAAAGTATTACTCGATCAATTGAATTATGAGTAAAAAATTAGTACAGAATATCAGACATAATGAGTCAACCTTTTGCTGCAAACTTTATGGATTCTACAATATTTTCATTTTCAGAAATTTATCATTCTTTGCCTTTTTGCACAATAGACTCATATGTATGTACAAACCGATTCTTCAATTTGAATATTTTTTCAAGTCTATTATGCAAATTGACAAAGTATGACAATTTTCTGAATATAAAAACGGACTAGTATCAAGAGAAATTGCTTGCAACAGTTATCTCATTGTCTTTAAATAACTGGATCAAAACTTTTACTCGTACCTCAATTGGTCGTGTAATATTTTTGATACACATCATAAGAGACAATTAGCTTGCTGTTCTAAGTTATACAGCTACATTCTAGGCTATTTTTACATTCAGAAAGCTATAATACTTTATATTTTTGCACAGTACAATTTTGATATATTGCATTTTATTTTCAAACCTTAAAATTCAAATTTTTTCCAAATGTATTGTGCAAATTGACTAAGTATGATAACTTTCCGGATATAAAAATGGAATAGAATCAAGAGAAATTGCTTGCAACAGTTATCTCATTGTCTTTGAATAACTGGATCAAAATTTTTACTCGTACCTCAATTGGTCGAGTAATATTTTTGATGCATATCATAAGAGACAATTAGCTTGCTGTTCTAAGTTATACAGCTACATTCTAGGCTATTTTTACATTCAGAAAGCTATAATACTTTATATTTTTGCACAGTACAATTTTGATATATTGCATTTTATTTTCAAACCTTAAAATTCAAATTTTTTCCAAATGTATTGTGCAAATTGACTAAGTATGATAACTTTCCGGATATAAAAATGGAATAGAATCAAGAGAAATTGCTTGCAACAGTTATCTCATTGTCTTTGAATAATTGGATCAAAATTTTTACTCGTACCTCAATTGGTCGTGTAATATTTTTGATGCATATCATAAGAGACAATTAGCTTGCTGTTCTAAGTTATACAGCTACATTCTAGGCTATTTTTACATTCAGAAAGCTATAATACTTTATATTTTTGCACAGTACAATTTTGATATATTGCATTTTATTTTCAAACCTTAAAATTCAAATTTTTTCCAAATGTATTGTGCAAATTGACTAAGTATGATAACTTTCCGGATATAAAAATGGAATAGAATCAAGAGAAATTGCTTGCAACAGTTATCTCATTGTCTTTGAATAACTGGATCAAAATTTTTACTCGTACCTCAATTGGTCGAGTAATATTTTTGATGCATATCATAAGAGACAATTAGCTTGCTGTTCTAAGTTATACAGCTACATTCTAGGCTATTTTTACATTCAGAAAGCTATAATACTTTATATTTTTGCACAGTACAATTTTGATATATTGCATTTTATTTTCAAACCTTAAAATTCAAATTTTTTCCAAATGTATTGTGCAAATTGACTAAGTATGATAACTTTCCGGATATAAAAATGGAATAGAATCAAGAGAAATTGCTTGCAACAGTTATCTCATTGTCTTTGAATAATTGGATCAAAATTTTTACTCGTACCTCAATTGGTCGAGTAATATTTTTGATGCATATCATAAGAGACAATTAGCTTGCTGTTCTAAGTTATACAGCTACATTCTAGGCTATTTTTACATTCAGAAAGCTATAATACTTTATATTTTTGCACAGTACAATTTTGATATATTGCATTTTATTTTCAAACCTTAAAATTCAAATTTTTTCCAAATGTATTGTGCAAATTGACTAAGTATGATAACTTTCCGGATATAAAAATGGAATAGAATCAAGAGAAATTGCTTGCAACAGTTATCTCATTGTCTTTGAATAACTGGATCAAAATTTTTACTCGTACCTCAATTGGTCGAGTAATATTTTTGATGCATATCATAAGAGACAATTAGCTTGCTGTTCTAAGTTATACAGCTACATTCTAGGCATTTTTTACACTCAGAATTGCATAATACTTTATATTTTTGCACAATACAATTTTGACATACTGCACTTTATTTTCAAACCTTAAAACGAAAATTTTTCTAAATGTATTGTGCAAATTGACAAAGTATGCTAATTTGCCTCACAGGGAAGGGCGAGGCCGGGGCCCTTCTCACCCCCCCCCCCCCCCCAAAAAAAACATTTAATTTTAAATGCTTAATTTATTTCAGGATTTCCTTTGGCAGTCCATCCGCAGTCCGCTTTCGTACTAGCATTTTATATGTTAGGTAATGTTTATTGAATATATTAATTATGATAATCGAATTATCTTATACAAATTTTAGTTTTCTATTCATTTATTATTTGTTTTACAGGTTTGCTGTATACTGCTTGAAGAAACCTCATATCCATGGAAATATAATTATATATAAATTTATATACTTTTTTGTAATTATAAAATTATTACCATTATTTGATTTAAATAAAAAAAATATTTTAAAAACTAATTGTATCATTTTTAATTTGCGCGCCTGTAATTTACGCTCGCCGAATGCGCATGGCAGAAATAAATCTGTCAAATTGACGATCAAATTGACCACCATTATGCGTCAAAACGCCGGGGCTACTTGCCCGCGCGAACGCGTCGTGCAGAACGTCGTATTGGCTGTATGTTGCTTGCAATTTGCCGAGCGATGTTTTCTGGGAAATGATGGATAATTTCTACTTAAACCTACACCGCTAATCCACGTCAGGCCGTAATTACTTACTACAATGATTTTTGGGTTCTGGCAAGATATTCTGAAGGTCCAGTGATTACCAGCGTCCAATGTACTCCGAGATTGCTCTCACCCTCGACAATCTGTGTAATAAACCACCCACAGGCTCTCTCGCGACAAGCCCCTTAAACGCGCGCAACCCGTCACGCGCTGGCATCCTCTCTAGCACCGAACACCGCGCCGCTAGTACCGGGCGCCGACGCTAGGCGGCTACGCTCCTCCGACGCGCTGCCCACTAACAAAGCAGCACAGCGAGGGGCATATAAAGAGGCCGGCCGAGACCCAAGCATCTCATCTCACCCCTCCCCCAACGGTCCTTATACCAAAGAATGCCGAGCCTAGGCAAGTGCGAGTATTAGTCATTAAGGAATAAACCTTTCTTTTTTTTGTTCTAAATAATTACTGTCGTAATTATTTAACCCTTTCTCACCTCCCCCTCCTCCACTCCCACTTCCATGAGAGAGAGCGAGAGAGCGGCTTACAGAGCCGAATTGGAGCTGATTCACGGCTACCTGGCCACAGCCAACCGGCGGATTACCATCCTGGAGCGCCTACAACACCGAGCCAGCCTAGCCGACGCCGCCACCCAGACTGAGCGATCTCACCAAGACAGCAGCACCCAGACCGACGACCAGCAGACTTCACCGCTCACTCTCACCGACTCTGCGGGCTCGCCTTCGCTGGATGACGGAGCGCTCTGCGCAGAGTGGCCAGAGCACCTGCAGCTGATCGACCTCCCGAGCCCCCAGCCCTCGCCGGATCTCCGGGACCTCCTGAAGCCATCCACACCCCGGCTCGAGATCATCTCGCGGAAGATCGGAGCCAAGAGAATGGTGAAGCCCACTCCTCCGCTCAAGCGAAAGTCCACCGTTCGTCCGCCACGAGGCAAGCCTAAGCTGGTTCGCATCGCTCCCGTGGTACCTCCCCTCCTCCTGGCGGTACGGAAGACGGCTCTGAAGCCAGCGGCTGACGAGCAAGTCGACCTGACGCTCGACGACTAAGGCGCTTCGCGTCCTCTAGTCATTTTTGTGTGGCCGGTTCCTTCATTGGGGCTGGCCCGTAATAGAAGAAAGATAAATCTCTCTTTTCCCTTTGCCCCATTAGCTGTGGTGAGTTCTCACCGGATTGGGAGGCCCTCCCTCGTCTGCACCGAGGGTGCCTCAGCGGGCGCTCACTGCCCAATCAGAAACGAGCACAGCAGCAACCGACGAAGGACTCATCAAGAGCGCCTCAACGGGCGCTCACTGCTCACCGAACCGGCACGAAGGAATCACTTCGCTTCGCCTACCCCTTTCCCTGCCAAGGAGCAGGAAGGATTAAGCGCGTCCAACCGGCCCTCAGCCGACTTCCCCGCGCCATCGAGCGCCTTCTCCTCCTCCCATCAGGCCCGCTTATAACATCTGGGCCTAGACTACGAAAATCCCTTCTGTTTCCTCGACTCGTACACACAAGAAAATGGCTTCCTAAGATATTGGGATACAGTGGCTCCAATCAACTCAAGAACAGCTAGCTAGCACGAGGATCGAATGTGAGCAAGAAGGAAGTCTCCTTGTGGTTCGATCTTCCGCATTTCCGGAAAACGAGAAAAACCCTGCGCCCTCTATATTATCGCCCACCGTTTCGCAGTCATCGATCTCATCTCTTCCTCATAATAGGCTCCCGGTAGTAGTTACTCGGTAGGGCTGTCAATCCCCTGGCTATTGGACGCGCGCCATAAGTTGGAATATTCAGGTCGTGTTGGCACGCCTTAACGTAGGCTGTGCCAATTAGAATGGCGGCGCGCATAACCTATGCCATTAATGTGGTACAGCTCTCTCTCTCTCGCTCTCTCTCTCTCTCTCTCTCTCTTTCTGTCTCTCTCTTTCTGTCTCTCTCTTGCGGCACGGGTACGCGCTTCCCGCACTTCGAGCTGGCTCGATTAAGCGCGCGCGCTAGGCGTGACTATCTGTATCTCCCGCGATCTACGCGGCGCGTGTCTGGCTGCGCAAATCGGTTGCGCAGTGTCACAATGTGCTTCGCGTCGGTCGTGTGGACAGCTCTACTTGCTTCTTCGCGGCCGCTCGTTGTCTGGTGGTGCACTCACCAAGGGACCATCGTCGGACCGATATCTGTGTGTAGGTGTGTGTGTGTGTCTGGTCGTTCGGGCACCAGGGAGTGCTATCGTTGCAGCAGGGGATGTCTCTCCTTCCAGAGTAGGGGAGCCACTGGTGCTCCTCCGCCATGACAGGAAAGGTTCTGCTCTGTCTCTCCCGGCTGACCTGACCACGAGTGGTCCCGATGGCACGTCGCAATATATACAGGGCGTCCCATTTTAATTTACCACCCTCTAAAACTGGTTAATAATTTGCTCTGAGAAAAAAAAGTTTCAAATAAAATTTGTTGGGTTCGAAGGGGGGCATCTTTTGGCTATTTTAGCTGCGACCTTGAACATGACCTTCAAGGTCATTTGAAAGTCAAGACCAAATTTTCATATGAAATGTGCATATTTTTATGGCGGATTCGGATTCTACTAAAAAAGAGAAACACTTTTTGTTCGAATCATTTTTTTAAAAAATCCCAAATTTTTGTTGTAAACGGCTTTAAAAAAGTTAAAAAAATCACTAGATATCTGTTATTGCCCCACCCTTTAAAAGAAGTTAAAAATTTTACATTTTATCCGAGGAATTAGAAACGTACACAATTTTACAAATTTAAGTCCAAGTATGACCTTAGCCATGAACTTGTCCTTAACCAACAAGGTCATTCGAAGGTCAGTCAAGTTATTTAACGGTAATCCTCGATTTTTATTCCGGCAATTGAAGCTTGGTTATGACCTTGACCTCGAACCTTAAATTCATTTTAAGAAAGAACCATCACTTTAATGGAAAATATTCTCTTTTTCAAAGAAATGAAATTACCAAAAAATGTATGAACAGAACCAAAGTTCATTATAACGCTAATCTGATTCATTTTTTATCACATGGGGGAAGTTTGCAATCTTCGGGGTATGTTTGACATTCTCTGGGGCAAGTTTACAATCTTCGGGGTATGTTTGACATTCTCTGGGGCAAGTTTTACGTCATCTGCGGAAAATTTGACATCATCTGGGGCAAGTTTACGGTCACAACTGGGACAAGTTTGACATCATCTGGGGCAAGTTTGAGCAGTAAGGGGGATGTTTTCAACTGAGAATCAAAATCAAGCTTAGTTTTTTTAATGAAAATTGTACATATTTTAAATCATATTCAGATTCTCTGATAAAGTAAAATTGTACATATTTTAAATCATATTCAGATTCTCTGATAAAGTACGCATCTTTTTAAGAAATATTTTTCTCGTAAATGCTTTATTTCTCGCTAAAAGACATTTTTTTGCTTCGTTATCGTTCTATTGGTAAAACTTGTAAATTCTTACAGCTCCTCAAAGCTTCTCATCATTAGGTTTTCATTGACTTTCTGAATTTCAGAGTAGAAAAATACTTATAATAAATTATTTCTAGTAAGATTAAATATTCCCTAAAAGATCTACCTACAACGCATAATGGCTGACTGCACGCCAGTAGAGATAGTCAACATGATCAAGATTCTGGGAGAATGTCACAACAATTACAAGGCTGCAGCGAGTCTGTACGCTGAAAGGTATCCGGACGCTCGTCATCTTAGTAGGAGGAATATTAAACTTCTAACGATAAGAGCTCAAGGAGGTAACTTAAGAAGGAAGAGGCGACGGACGGGCCCAAGAGAGCATATTGCGCTTGGGGTTCGTGCTGTAATTGCCGAGGATCCTCATATTTCGACGCGACAATTTCAGCGAATGCATGGAGTACCCAGATCAACAGTTTCCCGTGTATTGCGTCATTTTAGATTTCATCCATATCACTTGCACCTTACACATGCCATTGAGCCTGGTGATCCTGCCAGGCGACTTAGATTCTGTCAATGGGCGGAAACACGAATGCACATAGATCCATTTTTCTTTGATCGAACTCTCTTTACAGACGAGGCAAAGTTCGACAATATGGGAGGAGTTAATCTTCATAACGCGCATTATTATGCAGAAGAAAATCCACATTGGCAGCGAGATCACCGTACACAAAGACGGTGGTCAATTAATGTTTGGGCGGGCATAGTTGGGGAATACGTTGTGGGTCCAATTTTTTATGACCGTAATTTAAACGGCGAGCTTTATTTAGATATTCTCGAGAACCAAATTCCACCTCTTCTAGAAAACATTCCGCTAGAAATAAGGCGAGACATGTGGTTCCAGCAAGATGGTGCTCCCGCTCATCGTAGACTACTTGTCAGGAGATTTCTGAACGCGACATATCCAAATAGTTGGATTGGAATTGGTAGTCCAATCTGTGAATTCCCTGCGCGATCGCCAGATTTGACCCCATTGGACTTCTTTCTGTGGGGGGCCGTGAAGCAGAGAGTTTACGCGGAAGCCTCGACGACGGCACAAAATATGATGGAGAGAATTGTTGCAGCATTCCGGGCGTTCACCCCACAAACATTAATAGATGTCCAAAGAAGTTTTCGGCAGAGAATACGGCAGAGAATGTGCATTCAACAAAATGGGCAATTGATAGAGCACTTGAGACGTTGAAATTTCCATGACTAGCTGAACGAAGGGGTCTTGCCTTGGCTGGACGTGAAGGTCTTACCTTAAGTGGCTGGATAGGGTCTTGCCTTAAGTGGCTGGACGTGAAGGTCTTGCCTTAAGTGGCTGGACGTGAAGGTCTTGCCTTAACTGGCTGGATAGGGTCTTGCCTTAAGTGGTTGGACGGGGTCTTGCCTTAAGTGGCTGGACGGGGTCTTGCCTTAAGTGGCTGGACGTGAAGGTCTTGCTTTAAGTGATCCAAAGGATACCTCTGTCTTTGTTTGAAGCTAGTAACATTCATTTAAAACAGCTTATTTCTAGGACAAATTCTCTTTTCAGTTAAAGGGAGAGCTACCTATTGATGATCAAAAAATGGTTAAGACAAAAAGTGTTACTTTTTTAGTAGAACCCGAATCTGTGATAAATCTTATTCAAATGACCTTGAAGGTCATGTTCAAGGTCACAACTGGAATAGCCAAAAGATGCCCCCCTTCTAACCCAACAAATTTTATTTGAAACATTTTTTTCTCAGAGCAAATTTTTAACTTCTTTTAAAGGGTGGGGCAATAACAGATATCTAGTGATTTTTTTAACTTTTTTAAAGCCGTTTACAACAAAAATTTGGGATTTTTTAAAAAAATGATTCGAACAAAAAGTGTTTCTCTTTTTTAGTAGAATCCGAATCCGCCATAAAAATATGCACATTTCATATGAAAATTTGGTCTTGACTTTCAAATGACCTTGAAGGTCATGTTCAAGGTCGCAGCTAAAATAGCCAAAAGATGCCCCCCTTCGAACCCAACAAATTTTATTTGAAACATTTTTTTCTCAGAGCAAATTATTAACAAGTTTTAGGGGGTGGTAAATTAAAATGGGACACCCTGTATATAAAATGTTCCTCACACATCTCATTACACTTTCAATTAGTCTAGTACTTGCCATCGTGGAGTACTACTTTGAGTAATTTAGGTCATTCAATGCATAAATCAGTATTTGACGCTCGAGGTGTATTTAGCCTATGCAACGCACTAATTAGCTAAAATCAGCGGTGATGAGCTGTACGCTTATTTGACAGTGAATTTTTGCTTGGGCGTGTGCGTGTATAAAAAAACGGTTTCTTCAACATCTACCACTCATGTGTAATACAAATTTTGATTGAAACTTACTGCATTACAATGAATGGCAACCTACTTACGAGACAGAGTTCGTTCCAGGAGGTACTAATTGCAGAGGTGGTGATAAGAAAATTGTTGAATTTCACGAGGGATTACTTCAACCTTCAGGCTACTCACAAGACAACGAAAAGAACAAATTCTTAATTATTGATGATTTAATGAGAGAATCCTCGAACAATGCCATTCTTTATCTATTTAGAAAGTCATCATAAAAATTTCATAAGGAAGCTGGCCAGCATGATATTTCATTGAATGCTAATTATCTTGTTATTTTAAAAAATCCGTGCGATTGTACACAAATCCAGTATCTTGCACGTCTAGTCTATCCTGAAGATCCCACATTATTCTACTGTTAGATTTGAAACAGTCCACTAGAGAAGAATTTTGTTTTAGAACATGTGTTTTCCAGATGATAGGTTGCGCTACGTATATGTAATAAACAACAAATTCCGATAAAAGTAGAGTATAGAACACTTGCGGCTCCAGTTTGAGTGCAACGTGGGCAGGGAAAGCATCATCATCGTCATCATTGTTAGTACAGAAGAGTAGGATGGGATGATAAGGAGACAAAGGGGTGGGGGCGCTGCTGCTGCTGACGATACAGAGTGCGGATGTTTACCAAAACATTTTTCATAAATGTGTGTAGCAATACTAAATGCTCTTCCTCATATGGACAGACAACAATGTTTATCTTTAATTCGCTCAGCTAACAAGAAACTCATTGAAAGTATATGTAAGTGTGTGTTGAACGTATTACGGGGTATAGTTTAAATTAAAAATTCTCACAAGTCAAAATCGAAGAGACATAAAAACGTTTCGCGAAAATTGAGTAAGAATAGTGGTAATAATAATAATAATAGTTACAGGGAGTGGAAAAAGAAAAAACGTGTAATTATTCAAGACGGTGGTGCTTTTCTGCCTATAATTAGTGCATTTAATATGGAAGATATTTGGTGATTCTGGAAATTAAATATAGAGCATGCTCGTAAAATGATTATTGTGCCTGAAGAGACATATGATCGTATAATAAAACAGAAACAGCAAGAACCAGACGAATTGAGTCATGCTTTGGTGGAATCCACTACACAGACTAAAGGTATTAACTTATCTCGTCTTGCTACTGAGATACATGATATACATTTTTCAAAAAGTGTTACAAATGAGAGAGAAAAATGTCAAAAGTATTTACAAATTTTAAGGAGATATCTACATTTTAAGAATTTTGACCGTCAAGAAGTTGTATAGAGTGGTAATGCGCGTATTTGGTGCAGAGATTGAAAATGAGGACGCACTGAGTCCCTTGCCTGCTGAGTCAACTCTTATGAGTATGTCCAAGGATTTTGTAAAAAAAGCTCGTTTATTGCTTAACCATAGACAATCAAGCGCACCTGACCGCATCAGATGGGATAATTCTGGCAGTCAGTATTGACAACAAAGTTATACCTCGGTCAAATATTATTGATTTGTTGGAGGATGATGTTCAGAGCCAAACATTGGAGGAAGAACCTGTTGGTAGATTTCAACTTCTTAATTTTACAGCTACAATTGACACCCCATCTAAATTTATAGGTAACTCCCTTATATTGCCAATAAGTGATAATTTTAAACGCACTTTGAAAAAGTATATACAACTAAGAGAAATAATACAGAGGGTGTTGAGACTTTGGAGCAAGGTACGAGACTTGCTGCTGCGAAGCGTTATAGCGAGCGTTTGAAGGAACAAAAGTCTACATCAAGAAGTTCAGGAGATAAGTGGATGAGTTATAATAGTTAAACATGGCTTATGGAAAGCAATATTTTGATACCAAACATGGGGCTGGGTGTGCAGGTACACATAATCTGTTTTGTGTCAATGAGAAAGAAAAGGGTAATGACATTAATAAGTGGTTAAGCAATCAGGACATTCACCCTTCACAGATCGATTAGACAAAAATTTCCTAGATTCATGTACAATATTATCAATGTGGATGATTGTTGGGAAATGGATTTATATGAGATGCAGTCCCTCAAAACTTACAATGAAAACATAGGCCGACAGGATCTCAGACCCAGAAACTGGACAACATATTTCCGAAGGTTTTTGATGCGCTGAATCCAAATCTGGCCTCATAACTTCGGAAATATATAGTCTGGTTTCTGGGTCTGAATATTGGCTAAATTTTGTCGGCCTGTGTAATTATGCATGTCTGCTTGTCGTAATAGATATTCTCAGTAAAGATGCGTGGGTTGAGCCACCACACGATAAAAGTGTCAAGAGTGTCATGACCGCTTTTGACAAAATTTTGAAAAGACCTGATGGACGATGCCCTATCGTTCAAACAGACAGAGGTAAAGAATTTGTTGGATCAGAATTTCAAAATATCTAAAACAACATGATATCAATTTTCGAGTGGCACATAATCCTGATATCAAAGCCGCAGTGGTAGAACGACTAAATTAAACAATCAAGAAATGTATGTTCTTTAATCTCTAAATATTGTTCATACTTAAAATCATACGGTACACAGTGGTATTCAAATGTTTCCAGCCATGGTAAACATGCGCAATGCTGATGAAGCGAGAAAAAATTTACAAAAAAGAGCGCTCAATTAGCGAAAACAATCTAGAGCAGATATATACATCGTGGGTTAGCGCGTTCTTATCGGTCTGTAATGTAATCACCGATTCCATTACGCATCCAAAACACTACTATTGCTATACATATCATATCTACACACACACACACGCGCACACACTTACTTACTAGCACGTCATCGCAGCACTCAAGAAGTGGAGCTGACAAAAAAAAACCAGGAGAGAGAGAGAGAGAGATTCACTTATAAGTGCAAGCGGCACATAAGAAGTGGATCTGAAAAACCAGGAGAGAGAAAATTTACTCATACGTACAAGCGGCACCTAAGAAGAAAAAAAAGGGAGAGAGAGAGAGAGAGATTCGCTCATACGGCGAGCGGCACCTTCACGAAAATAGGCTATATTCCAACGAACCAAGCAATAAAGTCAAAATGTCATAAAAACGCTAGGGGATATTTTAGATTCAATGATAGCTTCATAAGAACCGCGTATTCGTATTTTTAAACACGAGAACAACGGAGATGTTTCCACGCAATGCGACGACAAACCACCGCGGAAAAATGAGCACAACTATGAGAAAAAAACTAGCGAGGAGAGAAAGAAACCGAAGCGCAATATTCGACGATCTGGAAATCCATTGGAAACACGTGTGCGATCTCCAGTAGAAAAAAAGAGACCGCGGGAGAGTTCTAAAAGAGACAAATTCTTAAGTGGTAGTCATAAACTATGATGTTTATGACTTGACCTGCCATGATTCCCTTAAAATTGAGAGAGGAAAATACAAATAGTAAGGTGACCCAATATGGAAATCACTAGCTCGAGAAAAACAAGGGGATATGCGAGTATATAAAGCTCGGGACCAAAGGGCAATAATCAGTCAGTAATATCCGAAATCTCTCGGGGAACGTTACTCTGCTCGTCGCCAGATCACTTATATAAAAAAAAAAACTAGCATCACACAGTATACGCTACTTGTGCGTTTCGAAATAAAGAGTATCGAACTTAGTCGCACGGTCGAGGAAGTGTATCGGCATCTTTTCCGAATTTCAGCCCCTGCTGAAGAAACAGAGGCAGTGGACTCCCTGCAGTCTACTCTACGTACCTCGAAAGGACTAGCCGTCACATCCAAGTGCAGCTAGCCACCGCTGTAACCTGAACCACCGAGCCTAGGCTGGAAGGCGCCGAGGATTGACAGCTGCAGCCACCCAGGAACATCTATACACACATACACAAACAGCCACGCACACTCACACATTAAGGTACTTTTCTCCTTTTAGAAATAAACGTGTGTCGGTTTAAAAAGAAATAATGTATAGTTTAAGTGACTTCGTATCCGGCTCCCTTCCCCGGTAGGCAATGACCGCGTCCGCGGTAGCCAAAAGGGATTTCCTATCATTCATTCATATAATCATTTAAATTATTATCACTTTCACGTATCGTGGAGTTCAACTATTAAGGTAGGAATTCATGTAAATGTATTAATGAGTTAGATTTTGTAATTTAAATTTATAATCTGGACGTAACACATCAATATATTTTTATTATATAAAAATGGTGCATAGCGGCCGGGAAACGCGGAAACGAAGTCACTTGCCATGAATTCCCTATCATGTCGCGTGATGAGTATGTGAATACAAACCGAAAAATAAATTTTTCGTTTGAAACTAACGATTCGCTTCTAACACAACTAAAAGACAAAGAGTGTGAATTAAAAACTGCAATTGAAAAAAATCATCCCAAAAATTTAACCTTGACTTAAATAGGAAACAAGAACTTCCGACAAATAAAATTGAATTTTATAAATATCGTTCGTGCACTAACCAAGATCTCTTTAAAGATAACAGTGATAACGATTTTCCTATAATCGAAGTGGATGAGGACCCTAATGATACAATAAAAAAACTACCTCAGAAAATAACACTCAAACCCCCTGTCTTTAATCTAAATCGCGATAAAAAAAGTGAAAATTTTTCGGACCACATCGATACTAGTACACCTATAGTACATAGACCTCTTCCCAAAGAAAATTTAACGACTATTTTTGAGAACTTAGAAATACGCGACGAAACGCCTATTTATAAACCAGCGATCGAGAAAATTAAACAACAATTAAGCATTGAAATAAAACCGGAGGTATTAGACGCATTTTTTGAAAACGAGGATAACGCGACCGAAATTAATAAAACTTTAAACAATCAAGGATTCGGGTTTTTCCAAGCGATTAAACTCGTGAGAGATAGACTCAGCACCTTCGCAGCGGGAGCAGCAATATCCTATCCACAGGATATAAAAATAGAAATATCTCCGAGTGACAGCAATTCGACCGACCGGAAAAGCGAACTCCATCTCTCCTTAGATAGAAGCCTAAACGTGCCTAAAATCGAATCATCGCGCAATACATCTATTATAAATAAAAAACCAATCAAAATGGCAGAAACAATTCAAGTACGCGGAATGTCCATAACCAACGTATTGGATTTAATTCCGCGATTTAATGGACAAAATGTATCGCTATCACTTTTTCTCGATGGGTGCAGAGAAGCTAAAGAATTGATACCCAGTACACTCGAAGGAGAATTAGCCAAATTTATCCGAATGCGCCTATATGGAGATGCACTAAATAGCACTCGCGGGCAGACTTTTGCATCGGTAAACGAAGTTATGGAATTTTTTGAAAATATTTACGGTTCGGCAAAAACTTATCATGATTGGTCTGGCGACCTAGCGAAAATGAAACAGAAAAGTAATGAATCAGTGATTGTATTTTTAAATAGAATTCGGGAAATCGAAAAAGAAATTACAGCCGCAGCTCAGCGGGAGGGCCGAATAAGTAATAAACAAACATTTCAAAGTGACCTCGAAAAAGATTGCATCAAATTTTTTAAAAGGGGACTACGCTGGGAGATCCGAGGGCGCATGGGTACGCCTACTACGTTAAAAGAGGCTCGAGAACAGGCCATTGAGATAGAGCGCGAATATGCGGGTTGCGCGATCGACGACGATGAGTCGCGTGTCTCTACTTTTAAATTTTGCCGGACGCAAAATTTAAAAGTAGAGACACGCGAAAAGTGCATTTAGTCGATTTTGACCAAAGTTTAATAAAGTGTGGTTTTTGTGAAAAAGTCGGGCACGTGACACTTAACTGCCGACAGTTCGCTCTACAGCATCTACAGCGACAAAACGACTCACGCGACCATCAACGAGACCGAGGACCCCCACCGCGCAATAATCGAAATTTTCAAAATGACAATCGGCCAAATAATACGAACTTCGGAGGATGGAACGCTGATAATAGACGACGTGTAGAATTTTTACCGAATCGTAACAATGAGTACAATCGCGATAGTCGTAATAATAATTATAATCAAAGGAGTTTTGAAAATCGGAGACAACCTGACAGTGAAAATATTTCAAGATCTAACAATTATAACAATTATAATCGCAACAATCCTTCGAATAACCAAAGCTCATTCGTACCTACATGTTATTATTGCGGAAAAAGAGGCCACACGCAACGCGAGTGTTTTAGACTACAGCGAGAGATGCGCGCGGGAAATACAGCGCAGGGAAACGCCGAGTCTCTCTCTCAGGACGGCGCACGGAGAGAGATGACAGCTGGCACATGCCCGAACGATTCCAACGAGAGGAATACTCCCACATCCGTACCGAAACAATAAATTTGAGTCGCGCAAGCACGGTGCCCACCATAAGAGTAGACATCGAAGAGTTTAACAAGCCATTAGAATTTATGCTTGACACCGGAGCTTCTGTTAGTTTAGTGCGTAAATCGGAGGTATCGCCCTATACTAACATAAAAACAGACGAAATTATAAGATTAAAAGGCATAACAACACAAGATATTTCAACTCTTGGCAAGGTGACGGTAGATTTTAATAATGTGTTAACAGATTTTCATTTAGTTGACGATGATTTTCCCATAGCGGAAGCTGGCATATTAGGTAATGATTTCTTTCGTAAAAACGAAGCAACAATTAATTATTTTGAAAATTATATTGAAGTTAATGGACAAATAATTCCTTTTGAAAAGTATCCTACGGAAACAGAACCGAGAGATACGAAACCAGAAAAGAGAGAAAAAAATGAATCTAAAAATACCCGAATAAGAAGCGATCTGAGTGAAGAAGGGGAAACAGACCATGAATATAATGATTCTTATGTTGATGATAAACGAAATACTTTTGATCAAGGAAATGATAAATTAATTGAGGAAAATAATGAATTAATTGAAGAAAGTTGTGAATTTATTGATGAAAAAGATAATGAAAAATATTATGTACGGAATGAAAGTATTTATGTTAATCGAAATCCGGAAAATATTTATGTGCATTTCGACACTAATGATCGTGACGTTATAGAAAATGACGAGTATAATATTCGAGAAATAAAAGACGAATCAAGTGAGAATATATATACAACTGAATATGTTGAGAATTTATTTAAAGAAATTGAGCGTTTAAAGGAGCTTTTGCAAGCCAAAATTTCTCGAGGCAACGAGAGTGAGCATACAAATTATGTGAATATTGAGGAAAATATCGTTATAAATAAAATTGATTCTAGTGCGGAATACGATGAGATGAAAAATGAAGTTAATGTTGTTGAAATTATTAATGATGAAATGATTAATGAGGATGTTGATACGAAAAATGTATTTGTTGATGAGGATACGGAGAATATATTTGAGGAGAATAAAAATAACGATAATTACGAGATAGTTGCTAATAATGCTACTGATTATGAACTCGACGAAGGACTTGAGAATTGTTTGCTAGAAGAAGGATCTGTAAATGCTGAAACCTTTGAAAATTTATACGGGGATAAACAAGAACGTAAAACGAATAATTGTCATTTTGTTAAAAATTATATTGAGAATAGTCAAGTGGATGACTTATGTTACAATTATATGGAAATTTCAGATAAAGATTATTTTGTCAACGGAATGCCAGATAACGCAATTCCCATCTTTCAAGTCACGGAAGCTGACAATGCCGAAACGCCAAGAATAGACCGTTTGAAACCATTACTAAGATATGCTCATTTAGAAACCGAATTGCGACAGCCAATCGAGCGCCTTATAGAAGAATATGCCGATTGCTTTCATTTAAAAGGGGAAAAGTTGGGGACTACTCATTTTATTAAACATAGGATATTAACCGTTAGCGATGTGCCTATCTGTACTAAGCCTTACCGATTTCCTCACGCTCTTAAAGAAGAACTCGACCGTCAAATAAAAGAAATGCTTGATGGAGGTGTAATCCAGCCTTCTAATTCTAATTACTCTTCACCTGTATTTTTAGTGGCAAAATCTCCGGATAGTAAAGGTAATAAACGATATCGAGTAGTTGTTAATTTTCGCAAATTAAACGATATAACTATAAAAGATAAATATCCATTGCCAAATATATTAGATATAATCGATCAAGTAGGCGGAGCTGAATATTTTTCTGTATTTGATCTCGCTCAAGGATTCTTTAAAATTCCCTTACACGAAGCCGATAGACATAAAACAGCTTTTTGTTCTTCGAACGGTTTATACGAGTTCACCAAAATGCCAATGGGTCTTTCAAACTCACCTGCTACCTTCCAACGTTGTGTTGATAAGATTTTTAAAGATATGCAAGGCAAAGAAATCTTCTTATTTTTAGATGATGCGGTTATCTATGGGAAAACTATTGAGGAACATAATATTAAATTCGAGAAATTTTTGAAACGATTACGCGAAGCTAATTTAAAATTACAGCCAGATAAATGTGAATTTTTAAAGAAAGAAGTTATTTATTTGGGGCATTTGTTAAGTAAAGAAGGAGTTAAACCGGATCCAAAGAAATTAGAAGCCGTACGAAATTTTCCAATACCTCGAACTCAGAAAAATATTCGTGAATTTTTGGGATTAGCCGGATATTATCGTCGATACACAATTTTTCGGGAATTGCGAAACCATTAAGTATCTTATTAAAGAAAGACGTGCAACTTATATGGAATGAGCAGACACAAGAAGCATTCGACGTATTAAAAGAAAAACTTTGTAGCAAACCAGTTTTACAAATTGCAGATTTTTCCAAGCCGTTCATAGTAACGTGTGATGCTAGTTTACACGCTATTGGAGGTATTTTAAGTCAAGGGGAAATAGGTAAAGACAGACCAATAGAGTACGTATCTCGAGTACTTTCCGACACTGAAAGCCGATATGATTTATACTCACGAGAAGCCTTGGCAATATTATATTCTGTGTCACAATTTAGACCATATTTACTTGGCAGACATTTCACGATTGTTACTGATTGCAAACCTTTAATTTGGTTCAAAAATTCAACAGATTTAACATCGAAAGTAAGTAGATGGAGAATTAAATTAAATGCATACGACTACGATATCGTCTATAAATGTGGAAAGGCTAACGTGAACGCAGATGCACTCTCGAGGAACCCCATCGAGCAGTCCGGAGAGGGGCAGACGGAAGAACCCGTACTAGCAATAGAGACACGAGCCAGAGCCGGAAAAATACAAATTCCCAATTATCGAGAAAAAAGACCGAAACGCGCTAATAATTCACGTAATAAAAACCAAAACAACAATCAACCTGAAAATGATAACACGGAAAATGTCGAGGTTACCGAAGAAAGGAACAATGATGTAACAAATTTGCATAATAATCAATTAGAAATACCCGTAGAGTCAACGGAGGATAATAATGTTGAGCCTATTATAAATAGAGAAAGAAGATTTGGAAAACTATTTGTTGAATGTAAAGAACAATTATTTATGCGAAAAGATAATTATATATATTTTATAACTTCGGATGGTACGCCATGTGACGAAGGGGCTCGACAGCTATATACGCGCAACGAATTGCCTAGATTCTCTGGTTTAGAAGCAGGAGAAATTAAAATCACGAATCGAAGTAATAAATTACACTTTGCCATTGTTACAAGAGGGACACAATCCTTAAGTACTACTGAAATTCTAAATAATATGGTTGCTGCGTTTAAAGTTTTGAAATCACTCATCATAAAAGAGAATATACGCTCTATTAGCATGGCTAAGAGCAAAGATATTGAAAACGTATTATGGGACGATATATTAATTAAATTAAGACAAATATTAAAGGGAGTACCAGTGAAAATCATAATTTGTTTGAGTTTAATAAAATATATTGCTGAAAAAGATAGAGTTCGAATTATGGAAGAGTTACATAATACAGCTATAGGAGGTCATAAAGGAGTAACTAAAACTTATAAACGAATTAAACAAAGATATTACTGGGAAAACATTAAAGAAGACGTACAAAATTTTATACGTAAATGTCTCACATGTCAGTTAAAAAAATTAGTTCGAGTCAAGACCAAACAACCTATGCAAATTACTGACACACCTCAATCACCGATGGAAAAGATTAGTCTCGATATAGTTGGACCCTTTCCTGAATCTAAAAATGGTTATAATAATATACTAACAATTCAATGCAATTTTTCGAAATATTGTTTAGCAATACCTATAAAAGATTCCACAGCAGAGTCAGTAGCAGACGCGTTAATAAAACGTTTTATTTGTATTTTTGGAGCACCTCTTACAATCCTCACAGACCAAGGTAGTAATTTTATGTCAAGTTTAATGAGAAGAGTGGCCAAGAAATTTCGCATCAAACAAGTAAAAACTACTGCTTATCATCCGCAATCTAACGGTTCTTTAGAAAGATCACATCATTCGCTAACCGAATATATTAAAACGGCCTTAGATAACAAAACTTGGGACGAATGTTTGGAATTAGCTACATTTTGTTACAACACGGTGCCACATGAGGGGCATCAGTTTACACCCTATGAGTTAGTTTTTGGACGACTAGCACGTGTTCCTTCAAACGAGCCACTTGAACCCGAGGATCTGATCCCCACTTATAACGATTATGTAATTAATCTTAGTAAAAGATTAAATGAACTTCAGAGAATTGCACGGGAAAAATTAATCGAGTCAAAAATTCGATCAAAATATTATTATGATAAAAAAATTAATCCAAAGGAATTTAAAATAGGGGATACAGTTTGGTTGTTAAAAGGAGGAAAGCAGTATAAACTAGCCGATCAATATAAAGGACCATACACTGTTGTAGATGTATTTAACAATCAGCGAAATATAAAAATTAGAATGAAAAATAAGAAAATTAAAACTGTTAATGCTAATAGACTTAGAGTTTCATATATAGAACCTGAACAAGTATAAGAACAAAAAAAATATATATATATAGTCATAAAATGAAGTTTACGAAAGTATACATTTTTATAAAAATAACCAAATGTGTGAACAAAAAAAAAACTAACTAGAAAATACTAAAAGAAGATGACAATCAGTAAATCAAATTTGAAGCTTCCAATATAAAAATAAGCCATACCACCCTCTAGGATTGAAAGGACAAAGACATCGCAGCCCAAGGTAGTCAAAGAGGTAAAAACACAAAATGGAGGTCATACAACAACAATCACTGAGCCCAGAAGCGGTGATAAAGAAGATCATAAGCTACGGATTGAAAATGAGGCAGGAATCGAAACTTGGGATTACACCTGCATATCACCGCCCCCTCGCCGACAAAATCGAGTTTATAACTGCAATTATTTATCAAAATAATAAAGAATTTCGAGAACTTCTAGACAGTATATATGTGGTACTACGCCATCTAAATAAAGACATTAACCAGAGAGTAACATATAGAGAAATGAATAAGAGAGCGTGCGAACTAATGCAACATCCAGATTTTCGAAGTAAGGGTAGATCCGACAATCCATGGAAAAGAGAATACGCTACACTCGAGAGAAGAACTTACAGGTACGAAATATTACGCTTGGAAAGTTTCTTCGGTTGGCCCATAAAAGAAGTATCACCAAAGAAGTTAGCTGCAGAAGGGTTTTATTATAAGCAATATCGAGATGCAGTTCGTTGTTTTTCATGCGGTGTAGAAATCGAAAATTGGGGAGAAGAGCCGGCCAACAGAATAGATCCGAGGGCGGAACATCACCGTTGGAACCAGATGTGTACATTTTTGGGAGGACTGCCGAGTGGCAATATACCCATAAGAGAGGGAGCTATATGGAAAACGCCATTTAACATAAATTTAACTTTAATCACCGGTATCCACGGCCTACATCCATTCACTACCGAGTTAATTTACGAGGGAATAGATTTGAATAATCCTCCGTATTTGCAAGCTGGGGTTACGCATATTTGGAATTTAGAACTTGAATTCGGAAGGTCAGGCTTCGGAGACAAAGTCACGTACGGTGAATGTAGAGAATGCACAACGCCCTTACCAGTATATCGGTCGTGCCATCTTTGCAAAGCTATGAAAACAATGCAAGATGGGAAGAACATCTATTCGGTTTGTATGAGCTGTCCTAACCCACGCCACCAACAAGACCTACTAATGTGTGACTTATGCCTAACATGCAAAATTAAACTAAATTCACGTGCATACTGTATGCTTGAAGGAAATAATCCAATGAAAAAGATAAAATTATAAAAGAGGAGGATTGTAAAAACAATAAAAAGAAAGAAAAATCTTTTACACCTGTTTCAGGCCAAAAAGAGAAAATTTGTAGCTCCTGCCCAAGATAAAAAAAAAATAATAACAAAGAAACATGGCGCTCAACAACACCACACTATTGAATATTCTATTCTGGATAACCATCACTACGGCACAGAACAACGATTTCGTATGGTCTCAACAGAAAATTGAGTCAACACAGCACTCCGGTATAATTTTTGAGAAACTGCAAAATGTAACATTCAGCCAAGATTATCGAAATGTAACAATAATGATAGATTTAGCTATCCGGGAAAAAGCCATAACTAACCTAGAATTTGCCTTCCGCGAATTGCGAATTAAATCAGGTCATAGCGTACCTGAAAATTTTTCAACCTTTGGACCACATTTCGAAACCTTGTATGAAAAGTTTCAAGATGTTAAAGAAGCTATCATAGCAGTGAAATCACTCAAAGAAATACCTAGTACCATGACTGAAGGCAAAATAATACAGAATCGTCTGAGGAAAAATATTTATGATTCCTCAAAACCGCAAACATTCGAAAAAGGAGGCAGCATATTCATTGAAAGTGCCCTTAGCAAGAAAATGAAACAACTTATAATTGCAAAGGAAGAAATGTATTATAACATACAGGATTTACCATTCGTACAAAGTAATTCTTCAAAATTAGTAAAAAACCAATACACCACACATTTATACTCAACCTTGATACAAATGCAAGAATATTTAGACGAACATCTGGAGAATTTTAAAGCCATTAAAATAAGCCTATTAAGTGTGAAAGAAAATAAACTTTATCCAAGTATAATGGAAGCAGAGACGCTTCAACGAATAGAGAAGAGTTTTGATACGTATTACCACACATGCAAATTTCCAGTCATGAATATAACTCATGCAGGAGAGCTGAATCAGTGTATCGAAGCCAGTTACGGGACGGATCAAGACCAGGCGTATTTCGAGATCCAAATTCCTTACGTAAACGAGAAAAGAGTGCAGTTATATGAAGTTAAATCCATGCCTATTCCACAAATCATTGAGGATTCTATTCGTAGTGCGCACATAGAACCACAAAGCCGATATATATTGAAGCAAGGGAATTCATATTACCACGCGAAAAATGAAGAGTTACAGGAATGTAAACATGGCCGTAAATTAATCATTTGCCCCGCACAATGGTTTGTCTTTCAAAATCAAACAAGTTGCGAAGGCATACTATTAACAAATTCCAAAATAACAAACTATCGGACCTGTCGGATAGTGTATAAAAAAGAACACCAAGATTACTTGATGTTAATCAAATCAACCGGTAACGTTTTGCACATATTCAGCAAACCAAATGAATTAGCATATCGATGTCCAGGAACTCAAGGAAAGAGATACTTAAATGGGACTGGACTATTAAAAATCAAGGCAGGATGTAATATCGAATTTCAAGGTATGAATATACAAGGACCTACATTTGAAACCGATCCAAATCATCAATTAATATTACCAACACAAACGCTCAAGATACAGGAACTCACGCAAATTTTTAATAAACCACTGACAAGAGAAATATTTGAAGCCCTGAGTCAAGAAGAAGGGAAACATTACTTCTGGGAAATAGAAAGGGAGGCTCAAGAAATCGCAGAAGAAAAACACCTACAAGCCATATATCGCACAGCTCTTATTTCATATTCAGTAGTTATAGCGCTTATGTTTATAGCTGTGTTTATAACATCAGCAATTATTATTTATTTTTTGCGCTTATGTTTATAGCTGTGTTTATAACATCAGCAATTATTATTTATTTTAACTATATATATGATACGGTCGAAGACGATATAAACAGCAGTAGTTACCAGGAGGGAGAAAGAATCGAATTGGCTTAAACAAAAAAAACATATAGCGATAATAATATCCATATATATATATATCTTATTATAATCCTGAGTGTCAATTATTACTATAAGGAAACAAAAAGATGAAAATAAAATAAAAAAAAAATAATATAATTTAGATATAAGATGAAAATTATGTATACACATGTAGAAAATGAATAAAAGAGAGTGCAAATTCAACCTTGAACAAATTGTACTTTCTTTACAGATGGCCTTATCATGGATTTACTTACTTCTATTAAGTACCCTACGCACGGTTCATGGATTATACGGGTACGACTGTGGAGATCACCTCTCGAATTTGACAACTATATCGTTGTTAGATATTGGAGATTGCGATATCAGAAGACCAGCCGTAAATGTCTCGCGAACGTACACTCAACTATTGCAATTAAATGAGTATTCGTCGACACAAATCTAGAAATGTTCGGTTAAAATAACGCGCATAACCACGCATTGCGGAATGCACTCTCATGCATCTAGAGTATCGGGAGGGGAAATAAGTTATTACAAGGAGATATCGGCTCATGAATGTGATTTAATGCAACAAACCGGGTATTTTCAAATAGGGGAAACTCGAATGATAGGTATAAAAGGGAACAGCACCATTTATAGGCAGGTAGTCTTTGCCGGTAAGAGCGACGGCGACGCCAAATGCATAGGAGGCTCCTACTCAGACCCATACGGAAGGTGGGACAATGTATATGTCGCGGGTTGGATTGAAATTTCGCTTCAAGATTATTTTACCTCAGTACATTTAGATTCCAATAAAATCATTCTTAAAACAGGGGTTCGATGCACCTTTTCGGAAAGGCAGTGTATAGATCACGATGGCGTAAATGTATTTTGGGTAACGATTCCCGAGGATTTTTGCGGATTAAATAGGTATTCGGTACTTTACGAGGGATACCTGAACAAAATTTACGACGAAGAGGCAAATAGGGTTATGTATTCATTGGAATTAGAAGATATAACTTTTGCACTATGGAAAACAGTCGAATTACATAAATGCGGATACGTATTTTTCGGTACAGAGCATCCAAAATTATTTATATTGGAAGATACACACAGGGGAGAATTAGTAAAGAAAACACCTATAAGCACAACCAACTTAGACATTTTCGCGCATGTAAATTCTAAATTTTTATATATCGAAAAACACGTAAGGGGACAATTTAAAGAAATGTACTATAAAATCTTGCAACAAAAATGCAAATTAGAAAGGAAAGTCCTTAAAAATGCCATATCCATCGCGACCATATCTCCCGAGGAGTTCGGATACAGACTTATGGAATCAAACGGGTACATAGGTGTGGTAGCGGGAGAAGCAGTACATTTGTTAAAATGCCTACGAGTGAAAGTCAAAATACGAAACACAACTAAATGCTATGAGCAATTACCCGTACGTCGCGGGGATGAAGAGCTCTTCTTAGCTCCCAGAACACGGATACTGGTCAGAACCGGCACACATATTATTTGCGATAGTAGAATGCCTGCAATGTATAAATTAGATCAACACTGGCATAAAATGCTACCCATGCCAATAATCGGGGAGGAACCGGAAACACTAAAACCACAATCGAAACCCACCTGGAAATATGTGAGCCCGGAAACACTAGCGATCGGCGGAATCTATGGGGAGAAAGATTTAAATAGACTTCGCGACATGATATTATTTCCTATTGAGAAACCTACAGTGTTAAATAAAGTTGCATTGGGAATGACCGGTAAAAGAGGAAATCAAGAAGGAATCACGATAGCAAATATGTTCGACGAACAAGCAATCGAAATGATGGCTAAAAGTACATGGGATAGAATGTGGTCAAGCTTTTTAGCTTTCGGTACCGCGAGTGCAGGATTAATTGGAGTTATCATGCTTTGTAGACTTATTAAACTATTAATTGATACAATCATTCACGGGTATGCTATATACAGTTTATACGGATTTTCGATACATTTACTTGGCGCAATCTGGAATTCTGTTACCCAACTGTTATTACATTTGGGACGACAGCAAAAAGACAAAGAGGATAATAGAGCCAATAAAAATAAGGAAAAAACACAAAAAGGAAAAAGTGAGCCAGTGTACGAGACTCCCACTTGCCCCCCAAATCCGGAAGGCGCCGAGGATTGACAGCTGCAGCCACCCAGGAACATCTATACACACATACACAAACAGCCACGCACACTCACACATTAAGGTACTTTTCTCCTTTTAGAAATAAACGTGTGTCTGTTTAAAAAGAAATAATGTATAGTTTAAGTGACTTCGTATCCGGCTCCCTTCCCCGGTAGGCAATGACCGCGTCCGCGGTAGCCAAAAGGGATTTTCTATCATTCATTCATATAATCATTTAAATTATTATCACTTTCACGTATCGTGGAGTTCGACTATTAAGGTAGGAATTCATGTAAATGTATTAATGAGTTAGATTTTGTAATTTAAATTTATAATCTGGACGTAACAGGTCCAACAAAAGGTATTTTCGACAAAGTTTACGAGCAGAACTACAGCGAAGAGATCTTTAAAGTACGTCGAATTTCACGTCGTCAAAATCTTTACAACCTACGAATTGACTGATCTACAGGGAGAGGTAATTGATGGTTTTTTTAATCCACAAGAACTTGTACGTATCGGCGATGATCGCGTAACACAAAGTAAGGAATTCAAAGTTAAACGTGTATTCAAGAGTAAAGGACGCGGCGTAAAGAAACAATTATTTGTAAAGTGGCTTGGATATCCATATAAATTCAATTGGATTA
Source organism: Muscidifurax raptorellus (assembly GCA_020010945.3). Lineage (NCBI taxonomy): Eukaryota > Metazoa > Arthropoda > Insecta > Hymenoptera > Pteromalidae > Muscidifurax > Muscidifurax raptorellus. The sequence goes on from JAHUUD020000034.1 coordinate 255,062, forward strand.
AAGCAGGTGATATTCTAGGTATTTAAAAATGGCAAACGATTTTTTGTCTGGTTCTACCAAGCAATAGTAGTATGAAATATTTTCCTGATAACACTACAACTTGCTTCAACACACATATATCTAATGAAGTTCGTTCGAATTCAGCAACTGAAGTATTGCACTTACGGAAATTCATATACTATTCACGATGATACATATTCAAGAAGATGAATGTGAAATAATATTTTCTAATGTACGTAGCGCTAGTGTAGATAATGAGAAAAAGAATGAGGCAGAGGCCTTGGCTGAATCGCCAATTGAGTACTCCAAGGCCTTTTTCCCCTCTGGTATGTACGATAATCTGAAAGATCTTGCGGATACTGTAAATAATATACCTAAACTCCATAGACACCTACTCATACCTCCAGTAGGTCGAAGAAAGGGTTACTTCAATATACGAAAAATCTGTGAATGTAAGGAGAATCATTACTATAGTTTTAGTGAATAGGTTAAACGTATATTTGGCTTGAAAAATGAAAAATATAGGCTGAGCGATTTTATATTCTTAACTCCACCACCACCAGAGTCGAGGTATATCACAATCTCCGGGAACAGGCCTGCTTTTTTAGCAATAGCTATAACGGATAAATTTTTCGTCTACTCTGATATTTGGATTCCGTACACTGTCGGAGATACTCAAGCGTCTCTCTTACGTACAGTGGCATTTGATAACTCCAAGTATAAACTAAGTGTAACTATAGTCAAACGGTTTACACCAGCGAATTACATACCACTGCTAAACAATACATTTCAAAATATCATAATAGATATAAGAGATAAAGACGATAATCATAGACCATTCGAGTACGGTACATTGACGGTTACACTTCGCTTCAAAAGCAATCATTAAGAAACAAAAATGAATCACTACGCCGAATATTATGCTGATTAAATTGGTGGAGGAGAAGGAAGAGGAGTGCGTCGTTTTTTGAGCGGCTTATTTCGACGGGTCTTACCATATCTTACCAGTGATACCAGAGCCGTTGATAATGAAGCTATTAGAGCACGAATGAATGTGTTAGATGATGTGGGAAATCATGGAATCAGTTTTAAACAAGCTGTAAAAATGCGTGCGCAAGAATCTGGTCGAAATCTTAAACATAAAGCCGCAGCTAAAATAGCTGAGATAATAGAGGGTTCAAGATGTAAGTAGCGAGGCAAGAAGCGAAAACGTCAGTCACGCAAAAGTCGTTTAACTGGACGTAGCAATGACAGTAAAAGTAGTGTGAAGAAAAGACACGATAGAAAAAGTGAGGTTAGAAGACCGAAGAATATGAATGGGAATAAGAAGCAGAAGAAGAAGAAGGGAAAACGACATAGTGTTTCTAATATTTTTGGATCCGCACAAACATCATTATCATGGCATTTCTAAATTTCTCAAAATAATTAACGCACCCCCTATTTTTCCATATAAAAATGACCCAACTTCAAAAAGCTGTATTTTTTTACCAGTTTATCGTTACAGAGCTCATACACCCTTTAAATTGAAGGCGATTCTCTCTACTTTTCATATCTTTAACTGATTTTGATCTATTCGCAGTTAATTTTCAGGTTGTGGCAAAATATCAAATATTGTGAAAAATCGAAAATTTTCTTTGTATTCAAACTAATGCACGGATTTATCTAACATTATGACTCACTAGGTTTTTAGCAAAATTTCAATCTATACTTTCTATCCTTTTATTTGGCGTTGAGTTTGCCCAAATTGATTGATTAAAAGATGAGATATTGCACTAACTTTTAGCTTTACATGCCTATATTTTCGCACCAGTTTATCGTAGAGAGCTCATCCACCCGTCAAATTAAAGGTTATTATCTCTAGTTTAACATCAAATCGAAAGCAAATTATGAAAAACTGAACCTCAAATTTTTATCCCACTCATCGTAACCTTTAACATTGCGTTGGGTCAATAGTCTACACATTCAATAGATACCGATATAAACGAATCACGCAAGAATAAAATTTGATAGACATCTCCCTCCCTCCCTTCACTCTCCCTCCCCCTCCCCCCTCCCTCTCTCCATCTCTCCCTCACCCTCTCCCGATCCCCCTCCCTCTCCCTCTCCCTCTCCCTCTCCCTCACCCTCTCCCTCTCCCTCTCTCTCTCCCTCTCCCTCTCTCTCTCTCTCTCTCTCTCTCTCTCCCTCTCTCTCTCTCTCCAGAACCAACGTGAAATTCTCTCTCATCGTGATTACCCTTGGTATTTTCGCCACCTGCATTTCGAAGTATCATATATCGCTTGCGCCGTGTTACGGACTAAGTTCAAAAGTATTGTCCAACTCGAGAGTGTGTCAATGGTGTTGTAGTACTTAAATATTGTGTGAGATCCGCGAACCCTGCTCGAAGCAGTTAGAATTTGTATACGGGCTACGATGGTAGCTGACACCCAGTGGAAAAATTGACTGTAAAAAAACTAAAAACGGAATAACTAAATAAGTACGAAAATAAACTACATAAGAATTACAAATGTACAAATCTGATCTTATATACATTATATTAAGGGATGTCCTAGCCGGAAATCGTGAATTGTGGGGTCTACTGCTTGCGTTACGTGATAGGTGGAATCTTATGATGGCGCCATCTATTATAACTAAAATCAACCTTTGTGGGAATAATTTATTTTTTAGAAAAGCAATGGTCAAGCAATTTTTGTAAAATATTTTTGTTTATAAATATAAATTTTTTTCATTAAACAAGCAAAATTGTTTAAAAAATTGAAAATAAAAAATTTTGCACAAATATAGAAACGGTCTTTTAAATTCCAATTATATACACTTTTCAACTCCGTTTAGACGGTTTATCAAAAAGTCTATAACTTACTTTAGCATATATACCATAATTATTATATTCTGGGCGTTCATTGCTGTTTGTTTTTATACTTCTACTCGTAGGCGCTTTTTGCGCTGTGGGAGAGACCGTATGTGCAGTTTCTCTAGTACGGGGTGTATCCTATTTTTGACATTCTATCATGTAGTTCTGCTTCCTTTCTGTTGGCGTGTTATTGGGTGCATGTGGCGAAGAGCTCGGTTGTGCGTTTGGGTTGGTTGGCAGCTCTGGTGGTGGTTTCGGTCGCTCCTCCCATTTCTTGTCCTTGTCCCTACGTGTGAGCCAGGTGCAAGAGTCGATGCGGGAGCGTGTTCCACAAGGCTCCTAGAATGTGTATAGAAAATTCTTATATGCTGTGTAATACGTACCCATGTATTACTGTATCTAGTATGAATTTATATGCTGTGTAATACGTACCCATGTATTACTGTATCGAGTATGAATTTAATTTGTCTAAATATCAATAGTATTGTTAGGCATGCTGCGCTGGCTGATACAAAAGTTACAAATTCCACGTTAAGTTAATGATTATTTCTATGGTTCATTCGTCCATTACGCACGTGATGGATATTTTGCTGCCCATTTTGCTTTTTCCCGCGAACCCCATTGCTGATTGATTTAGTACTGCTGTAGACTCGTTGGGGAACATAATGCACGTTTTAAAGGGGTTGGGTTCTTATATTTCCACGTTTGTTTGTGGTATCAGTATCTGCAGGGCATCTTGCGTTCTTACAGAATTGATACCTTATCTTAGCCGTGGTTATTGGCTGATTAACAGTGTCATTTACCCTGAAGTTAATAATAATGTCGTTTCGATGGTTATTGGCTTGGGAACGTGCACTTTTAGACATTCTTCGCGGGATACTTCTTTGACGTAACTGAACTCGCTGTTTTGTATGGTTGATTTGTATGAGAACATGCCGCATTTTTCAACTGTTCTTTTGACCGTTATTTTGCAATAGTATAATCGTGTGGTCTTGAAGTCATTAAGTTGCAATAATGTTATTTGTGTTCTAGTTGTGTTAATTACTGGGTCGGGTATCTTAATCTGTCAGTATGTCTTGTGAAGACCTGAATACGTAGATTAACCGAGGCCGCCATTTAGTACTTAGGGGTGCGCCTATTGAAAATTTGAAGAATGCATCTTGCATTGTTAGGATATACTCATTTCCTTGGCTTGTTCTCGGTAGAAGTCTTGCTATATATTTATATTAAGCTTTCTCGTTGTTGATGTCTTAGGGGTAATGCGATGTGTGTTTTGTTGTTAAGTCTAATTGCTTTGAGTATGCCGACTCTTAAGTTGTCGAGATGCGGCAGTTTATTTATTTCTGCGAGTTGTTTGGCTCCGTCTTCTAGCGATTGGCCATTCGTGTCAGTGACATATATATACTTGTCCTTTCTCATGAATAACTTTTCTTTACAAAAAATGATATTATTTGTATACAATATATGGGGCTTGATGTTTTGTGTTGGCCGCACATGATCTTTGATGTCATCGTCTTCTAATAGACCGGTCACATTGAGTGGTTGCATATCTGGTCCGGTGTATCGTTTGTGGCTGCATTTATGTGCATATTGCTGTTTATTTGATGGAGATCACCCTCTGACCTGAATCTCTCGTTATCTGCGCTTCACATTTCTTGAGCGGCTGATGGTGGTGCAGTCGGTGTGCCTTTCGGGTCGTTATCAGGGTGGTTGTCGGCTGCTAGCTCTGTCGGTTCGTCAAGCTTTTTATAACCTCGAGCTGCTCTCTTGCGCGGAGCGAGTGCTTTTATGTCTTCTTCGTACCTGGCGTTAGTTATTTGCCACCCCGTTCTCTGGCGCGTCATGAGGCCAGTCGGCTGTATTGACTGTGTTTCGGAAATTGTTGCCGCGCACCGTTATTTCGGTGATGCTTAAAACGCGTGCTTCTGCTCGGTCTTCTATCCCGCAGGTATCCTGCGTAATTCTAAAAATGATGGCTAAGGCCTCTTTAGAAAACCTGCAGTAATTAACTTTGCTTGGTGTTAAACCTCTTGATACGTACGCAATGGCCTGTCTTACCCGATTTCCCCTTGGCTTAAAACTCCTGCGATCGCATAGCCCTATGCGTCGGTAGTTACGTGGAATTTTTTCCCGAAGTCGGGATGGATGATTATGGCTGGTTCGCATAGCTTGTCTTTATCGATTACGAATGCTCGTTGCGTATATTGATCCCATTTGAACTCTTGATTTTTTGTTAGTAGCAGATTGAGTAGCCTGGCTATTTTTGCGAAGTTTAGTATGAATCTTCTATAATAATTTGCTAGTCCTAAAAATTGTTGTTCGTTTTTAGCTGTTTTAGAAACTGGGCATTTTTTAACTGCTTTGATTTTCTTTGGGTCGAGGGGTAGACCGTTTTTACTTATTATGTGCCCTAAATAATTGATCTCTTCCTTTAGAAATTCGCATTTATCGGGCTGCAACATTAGGCTAGCTTTTTTACGGCGGTCCAGGAGTTCTGCGATCGATTTGCAGTGCTTATCGAATTCGGTAGAAAAAACGCAGATGTCGTCAAAGAAAGCTACCACGTTTTTCATCCCGGCTATTACCGTTGCGATGAGTGATAGAAATACTCCTGCACTTGTCTTTAAGCCGAATGGTGACCGTTTGAATTCGAATAGACCTAAGTCGCTTCGAAACGCGGTTTTATATCAGTCTTGTTTCTTTATTTTTATTTGGTGGTAACCGGTGGCTAAATCGAATACAGAGAAGTATTTTGCTTTTCCGACTGTGTATAGTATATCTGTTATGTTGGGCATAGGGTGGTTATAATCCAGTATCTTTTTATTCAGTTATCTATAATCGATTACTAGTCTATATAGTTTTTCGCCGTTGGGCTTTGGCTTTTTGGGTACGTAGAAAGCTGGTGCTGTATATGCGCTCATGCATGACTTTATTATCTCCTTGTCTAGTAAATCTTGTATCTGCCTATTGACCTCGTCTTTTAAGGTTCTAGCGTCAAGCGCGTTTCTAATTCTCACTGGTATATTGTGGATCATGGATATTTCGTGTTCAAGTACGTTGGTGGCAGCGAGCTTCATGCCTGGTAGATAAAATGTATCCGCATATCGTTCTATTAGCCTTTCTATGGTAGCCCTCTGTTCGGGGTTGAGATGGTCGAGTCGTAAATGAGCTTTTACTTTTATTGCTTTTGGGCCGACTTGGTTGATTTTCTGAGTCATTATGGTGTACGCGCGTATATTGTTTGGGTGCGGTGATACTATCTTAATAAAGTCTTGGGCTCGGTAACATGCTTCTTCTAGTCGCCTTCTAAACTCCGATTGTGACGCCCCAAGAATCCGATATTTTGGGTATCGTGGGGATCAGCCCGTTGGACCCATCAGGCCCCCAAGTCTGGCAAACTCGGCGCGGCAGTATTGGGAGAAGGAAAACGGCAAGGCGATATATATACATATATATATATATACTTTATTTAGTATTACCGTTATAACTTTAATTCCATTTATTTGTAAATGAAGCAAATATTTTTTGTAACCACTATATGCACAAAGACCTCCGTCTTGTGAATGCGGACCTCCATCACGTGTACACGAACCTCCCTTTTCTTCAAGCTAATCCCCATCGTGTACCCATACGACGTATACTTACAACGTAATTTGAAAGTATACTATATAATTGGGAAAATTATTTAATAAAATTCATTGACGTTAACATTACGTATTATGATTTATTTAAATTTATGAAAATTAACGCAACAATATATTGGCAATGCTTGCGTCAAAGTTGAAGATTCAAGATTATACTATATAAGAAAAAATCAAAATACTTTAAGGACAGAATTATATAAAGGATTAATGGATTACATAACCAACAAACAAATTTCAAAGTTGGCGAAATGTTTATTTTACCTTCAAATTTTACTCAAAGCGCTAGAGCTTTACATCAAAATTTTATTTAATCATTTAATCAATGGTACTTTTGCAAACATATGGTAAACCTGATTTTTTTTACAATGACATGCAACCTAAAATGGACAGAAATCGTAGATAATATTGAAAATTTCAAGCAACCTATTGACTATAATTATTAAGTTATTTTAATATTGTGACAGAACACACGCTCACTAACCCAGCATGTGCTCAGCACATATACGCAAGCACGCATACAGACATGGTACTCACAAACACACTTGAAGCACAGCAAGGCGAGTATCGAGGCGGCAGGAGCCGCACGCGAAGCATAAACAAGGTAGGAGAGAGAGAGTAACGCGGAGAGAGAACAACAGATTATATAACACGGCACTGAATAGCGCCATAAGAGAAAGAGAGAAAGAAAGTGTCTCGAGCCAAACTAACACAAAAGGACCCGCGACAAGAACGGGGGATGAGTCGAGTAATCAGCGAGACCATTGGCTTTTCAAGTTCGGCTGTGCTAGCGGACGTCATATAATGACTACCATTATTATGCTGACGCTATCGTTTACACTACGACTACAACTAATATATTGACGCTATCGTTATACTAATTACCGCTATCAGACTGACGCTATCGTTTGCATCATGACTACTACTATTACACCGACGCTATCGTTACACCATGACTATCGTTTTCACGCTGACGCTATCGTTTACACTGACTGATTATTACACTGTCGCTATCATAACACCTATTATGGCTATTACATCGACGCTAACAATTATAACACGACTATCGTTATTACACTGACCGTTTCACGATAAAGACAAAGACCTTAACTTCACTGACACGCTATCGTCCACGTTCTCGTATGTGACGCAACCTTGACCTACACGACGACACAAGGTCACGACTTTCGCTAGTCCTAGGTCGCGCGTATAAACTCGCATTAGCTTAAGACTTAGTATTAAGTAAATTTAATAACCGAGCGTAATATAAGTAGGTAGTAGTTGGGGCAGCGGCCCCGTTAAGTTAGATATAATTGTATGGAGTGAGTGAGTATTCGCGTCAAGGTTCGGGCGACGTTACCGGCGCGGCAAAGGCGGGTACGCCTGGGGACTTGCGTACGTCGGGAGAGATTGGTTATCGTCGGGACGCGGATTCATAGTCTCGTGAGGGCAGGCTGCGACGGACGCTACGGTCGTCGGCACCGGTAGACGATCGGAAGGGCGTGGCAGCTGCACCGTCCGCGTCGGGTAAACCGTCCGGCGGCCTGTTGACGAACACGCCGCGGCTAGGAGGTTACACCGGCGGGCACGAGCGAGTTCGGCGCCGGAGCAGTGATTAGGAATTCGAGACGACCGGATACGCGCCCAGGGCGTGCGTCGGTATTTCCTCGCTCGAACATCGGCGTGGTGGCATGCGAGCCACAGAGCGTGTATGTGTACGAATCGTCGGTAATGTCGTAGTAGTAAAGCGCGCGGTCGGAGATCGCCTGTATGTAAATGAATTACGGAGGAAATTGCTGAGTAAAATACAGAACGAATCAAAGTTAATACTGTTCATACATTTCGTACTGAAACCCACGACCTTGTGTGATTGTCTCATTCCCTCTGTGTATAATTTCGTATACTGGCTAGCCGAGCAGGTGCACAAAGATGATGTTTCGACACGAGGCGGCGTCTCAAGGTAAGGGGATCGCGGGATCCCTGGCGCCCAGGGCCGACGCGGCCCGCCGCCTTGTATGTATCGAAGCGGTAGTAGGAGACGGAGAATTCATTGGTAACGCAGTGGAACAAAACCCAGTGTTACCGTACGCTGGGTCTACCGTTACAATATATATATATATATGAATGCATGCATGAGCATATAAGCAAAAATTTGTTCAAATTAAATTAATGTTAAGCGGAAGGACAAATGATATTCTATCCAGACAAGTTGCAAAAATAAATACTTTCACGTTTGTCAGTCAACGCGACAGATTAATTAACTTTTTATGAAATAATCATATTTTCGAACATACATTGACACAAAATGTCAGAAGTAGACATAATGGCCAAGCATAAGCTTGACGACTTCATTACGTCAATTAACGAGCCTGTACTAGAACAGACATTAAAAAGAACTTAAACGTGACCCATACAGTCCGACTAAGGACAGAATAGAAAGATTATATGGACAATTGCAAGGCGAATATATACCGGAAGATGTTACAATGACTAACGACAAACGAAGAAGCGCGTGCGGATCGCGATAAAGCATTGCACATTTTTCTAACAATAAGTAAATTCAAAGAGTTTGATTCCGATGAAGTAGGAGATTTTTGGGAACAACAAGAAAGAAACGTTACAAAACGAACAGTACCCCGTGCAACAACAAGTCCGAACGATTCATTATTAGGTAATAACCCTGCACCTAACATGAACGAACAGACCGCCATCTCAAGTAAATTCACACTAGTAACACTACAAACAGGGCAAACGATTAAAATCCCGACAGACGTTGCAAATTTTTGGGCAAAAGAACAGGAGAATTTATTAATTCAAGATCTAATAGACCAACAAACGAATCGTTTCGCAGGAAATAGTACGTTGCAAAAACACGCGCGCCAGCGCTAGGAAACTTAGACGAATCGATAAAACGCACAAACGAATTAGCGGCGTGTCAGCAAGAACTAAGCAGAAAATTCGAAGAGCTCCGCCGCCAAAACGAGTTATTAAATATTCGCAACGCACAATTAGAAACAACGAGTACAGACATTACGCGTCGAGTACAACCGCCGATAGATAACGAGCCCGAGAATAGACCGCGATGTTGCAAAAACCATATCAGCATGGAAACTCAAATTCAGCGGCAACGGATCAGGTCTAACAATCGATCAATTTTTACGTCGAGTCGAAGAATGCCGCGAATCAGCAGCATTAACAGACGCGGAATTATTGCGAAGTTTACCGTTATTATTAGTCGACCCGGCAAGAAATGCGCGAAGAGCATACAAAGATAAATGGCATACATGGGAAGATTTCGAAAGACATGCGATACCAATTCAGATCCAATAATTACCCGAAAGGATTCGAAGACGAAATTCGGAAAAGAAAGCAAAAATCGAACGAAACGATGAATAATTATTTAAACGAGATGCTTGCATTGTTTAAAAAATTACTCGAACCGTGGTCAGACAAAAGTTAAATCGGATATACGGCAATATGCGCGGAGAAATTTTTGCGTTATTGCAACCTTTTAAAACCGGAACTCTCGGCAATTTTATTAATCAAGCTAGAGCTATAGGAAAAGCATACGAGACTGGGAAAAGCTCATCTGGCAATACGCAAGCGAATACATCGACACAAGATAACGCAAGAAATATGTCTGACAAATCATATAAAAACGAAACGCGCAAATCTCAGACAACCCGAGAGGAAACGGTCAGAGAAATAACTAGAATTTTTATAATCAAGGTCGATATAACAATTATAACAATTGCAGCAATCACTCCAATAATATCAAACCGAACGGGAACGGATCAAATTATAGCAATAATAACTGGAGATGCGAACAGAGAAACGGAGGTAATAGAGGCGAACATTTAAACAACGGCAATGCGGGAAACTTCAATAATAATCGCAACAGAAACGACTATAGCGGGCATAATCTATTCTAAAATTTAAGTCAAAACCGCAACGTACCGACCAACTTGATTGATACGAATGCGGCGAGAAACGCGAATTAAGCGGCATACGCGAGACTGCTACGTCGTGCAAAAGGTCTAAGGTCTCCAAGACGAGAAGGGAGATAGTCACAAACGGCAATACCGAGCAGCCCAGTAAAAATTCGCAGGATTCACTGTTAGTACCAAACGCGCGAAATCCAGGAAAACATTCGCGATATTGGCTTAAATTGAGAGTCGGCATCACAGAGCTCAAAGCTTTGGTCGATCACTGGGCAGCACGCACGATTATAGGGAAACAAGGAAAAGAAATAGCGCAAAGGTTAGGCGCAGAAATAAAACCAACGATTTTTAAAAATACTGTAATGGTAAACGGCTCTTTTGAGTCAATCCAAGGGGGAATGACCGTACCGTTGGAGATAGCGGGGATAAACAAAAGAGTGCAAATTCTCTTGATCCCTGGAATACCGACCGATTTTATCCTTAGATTAGACTTAGTACGTTTATTTTGTATGAAAATAGATGCAAGCCGTGATACATTTAAACTCACAGACCGAAAAGATAAGAAAGAAATTACATTTGATGTATGGGCAGTCGATACATGCAATAATTCAATTAACATTGTGAGCTGTGGATTATCGGAGATCACAGCAGATAGTACCCACGTGTTCAGCCGTGTAAATAGACTCAGGTGAACATTCTGGTGCATTCAAAATTGGAGTCAATACCGTAAGAGTAAAGAGAAAGGAGAAAGAAAAGGAGAAAGAGTAAAACCACTGTCTCCTGTAATTAATACAAATTAAATGTAAAATAAAAATTATGTTTCAATATTAATGAATAAACGTTAATAAAACAATGTCAAATTGACAATTTGACAGAAGAATTATTAAATTAATATATTAAAAATATATAAAATTAAATATATATATATATATATATATATATATATATATATATATATATTTATACTTTATTTACTATTATATAATAAATGCACTATTATACTAGTATATATATACGTCATTTACTTAATAACTTATAATTTTGATTAGATTAATTTGTAAAAAAAGTAAGTATTTATGTAACAACTACATGTGCATAAGGTCCACCGACATGTGAATGCCGACGTCCATCATGTGTACACGGACCTCTCTCCTGTTCAAGCTGACCTCCATCATCGTGTACCCATACGACATATACTCACAACGTAATTTTAAAAGTATACTATCTAATTAGGAAAATTATTTAATAAAATTCATTGACGTTAACATTATGTATTATAGATCTTTTTTCTTTTTATAAATTTTAATCTCTTTCGGAGTGTTGTTATTAGTACTAAATGTTACAAAATTGCAAACGATGATCCGACTTTTTAATACTACCGAAATGAATGCTGTAGTACATTAATTGATTTGTAATATATATTAAGAACTTTCCAGTCATTACTCCTTTTAATTCGCACCTCCGTCTTGAAAGAAAATGAGACGAAGCACAAAATTTATTCGATTTACTTTATTTCAATAGAAAACATACCATCGAATATGCTCAGAAATTGTCTTCCACTTGAATGGCGATGGAGTCAACTCATCAGCAAAGATAATTTCCTAAATTCCCATAAAAGGTTCTGCGTATGCACGTGGTCAGATCACTAAGTTAGGTGTCCCACTCAAAAAGATGTGTTTGCTTGGCAACAGGTTAGTCGAGTTTATAAAATATATTATTTAATTTCCGTAAATTGCATTGTATCTTACTGTTATATTGTGATTAATATATTATTATGAACAGGGATGAGCATCGGACGAGAACTAGGATTCAAACGGACTCAACGCAATGATTCCCGTAAGTCTGCTCATGATTTACTCTAATTCACTATCATTCAAAATGTGATGGTTTCCTTTTTTTTATTCTAAAAAGCCAATACACAATATCTGAAACCCCCATTATAATCGTTACTCCAACAAAATTAAGAGAAGCATGTATTCCGCTGATGCATGCAAGCTTATCTATTGTACTGTGCAATTCGATTTGGTGAAAGGATCTCTACTTATAAATCTATTACAATCAAACAAAAATCAATACGCATAATAATTTTTTGTGATTATGCATTTAAATTCACTTGGGTGGATTAATAAATTAAGTCTACGCTCAGTGCGGACAGAAAAACTCTTTTATGACATTGTTATGTGATAACTTTCCTGTAATTATATTCGAAGAATATATATTATTTCGAATATAAAATTGGGAAAGTTTTACACATAAAAGGTACAGCGAGACTTAAGGCCACAAAAGTATCAGGTAGCCAAGAATCTCGCTGACCTAAACAATTTCCCCTCCGCTGCTCAAGACCGCGCGTGCAAAGCTACGCTGCAGTTTGGGGTCTTGTGCAGTTGCTAGGCCCAAAAGAAAAAGGTATAACAACAAAATTGAATAAAACTAAACATAAAAAAGGAGGAAAAACTCACGAAAGCGTGGGAGCTCCGGAAACACTTCCGAGCGTCCCCAAGCCACGCTACCTCACAGCACTCCGACTCGAGCCAACTTGCAGAGCGGACTAAAATTTTTCAATATTTTTTTCCAATTTAGTTTTATTCAATTTTGTTGTTATACCTTTTTCTTTTTCCATATCTTTTGTGAATTTGGTTATTTTACTGGACTGGTTCGCGGTGTTAATTTGTTTTCCCTCTGCGGATATATATACAAATTATAATTGTTCATAAGGCAGGACTAAATAAAAATAAAAGATTGTTCCAAAGCCATAGTTCCATTTATTCTCGTATTAAATCAACCTAAAGAGAAAATTCCCCCGGATCAAGGAAATAAAGAAAGGAGTAAATACTTGATAAAGGATACAAGAATACGACGTGAGAAATTTGATTACATATGAGTTCGTGTTTTGATTCAGAGAGAGAGAGAAATAAAGTTGACAGTCAGAAGGGATTCGATGAGTGGAGTCTCTCCCGTACCTGTATAGTTGCGTGCGCGAGCTCAACTCACGCAGAATTCAGATAAATATTGCTAGGTGACTCATAATCACCTAACAAAAATTGGAGGTCCCACCGAGATCTCGCGCATAGTTGCCAGCTGATTTCACTCTCTAGTTGCATGACTGTAAGAGTTGTAGTTATCTAGAAAAAAAGGAAAATATATATGTTAAAAATTAAATAAAATTAACAATAATATAATAAAAAAAGAGGTGTGGGAATAAATAAATAATAAAAACGCGAAGAAAGCTAATAAATATTCAAAGTAACGAGAAATACAAAAGAATTAGAAAAAGATCGTATTACCTGGCCGCGTGCTATCGGCAACAGCAGACACGCAAAAAGCATAGCGTAGCGTCGTGCAGTGACGTCAAAACCACGCTTTTAACAGAAAGATACAGGATTGAATATCTAGAAAACACAAAGAGAGTTTAAATTGCTTAAACCATTTAAAATTAGATAACTGGTTATTATGTTAGTTTTTTTTTGCAGCACGGTCTAGTAAAATTATAATAAACATTGTTCGAAAGAAAAATGAGAGTTTAGAATAACTTGATACACAAAAAAGTCTAAATCATTCTAAATATTATTTTATTCAAAAATAAGAAGGTCGAAGAATGAATATAGCAAAAAACTATTCTGTAATAGCAGTGATAATCTAAGTGAAATTTAATCCTATTGAAAAATTTAAAACATGTGCGAATAGCGTTGGAATACAATTAAAAGGGAAGGGCCCAATCAAAATAAATGTATTACAACATTTTCACATGCATAAGGTGTGAATTTATAGAATTTGTATGCACTCAGCAAAACTCAGCAAAATCTGGTTGACCAGCAAGGATAAGCTGAATTGTCACGTGTTTTGCACGAAATACTTTCAATAAAAAAATACGCGACGCGACACACGGGAGGTTAAACACAGGGCATATACAGCAGCCGATGCCTCGTGTTTGTTCAGAGCAAACACCAGCGCCGGCGGCTGGAACTAGACGCGACACTAGGGATACTATAGTGATGTAGGCCTAGTTACTTGGTACCTTTACAATGGCTATTTTGAAAAACAGCGAGCGCGCGCGAAATTCAAATTGTAATTAATGCGGATCGACATTTAAATAAACTTTAATAATAGAAAAATTAATTGAATATTGCAAATAAATTACAAAAGGACCAATAGGTATAAATAAACAATATTTTTTCCAGAATAATAAAATTTTCTCGGAGTAATGAATATTAAGGATGAGATTTTACTTGATTGGTTTTAACAAAATACAATAACATTATTGGGTTTTTATATTTGTTTTGAATATTTTTGCAAATATTATTTCCGTTTGAGGTACTACTCTGAGACGGCTGCCCCACGTGGTAAGAGACCACCAACGGATAATTTGCCGATAAATACTAAGAGATAAGTTACCGACTAAGTGAGCGATAGCGTAAAGTTTCTGAGGATAATTTATATTTTCAATCTGAAGTAAGCAAAAAATTTAATGAACTTTTGGAGTTTGCTTTAAAGGAAACGAATAAATACAAAGCCAATTAATTTTTTTTTTATACTAAACCCACACTTAGTTGCCCTTGAACTAGTTTGAGGTATTTCCTGGTGACCTTGTACCCACACTTAGGGACCTATAACCCGATTGAATAAACAATCCCAACATCTAAACCCATTATAAATTATTTCCTTTTGAAAGAAGAAAAGGGCGAGGGAGATCCAATTTTGCTCATTTCGAATTTTCATATAAAAATACAAGAAGAGCATTCAAAATGAATCTCGGCGACGAAACAAATGCCAGAGGTGCCAGAGCAATAAATGCAACTTCATCTGATTCCAATTTCATGCTAATAAATAGCATGGAAATTACCTTTGCGCTCATGAACTACATAAGCGGTATTCCAACTTTTGATGGCAAGAGAAGTCTTAGAGAATACATACAGGATTTAAGAAACGCAGCGTCTCTAGTGAGTAAGGATATACAACCGCAGTTTTTACACAATGCCTTACACAAGATCACCGAACCAGCAAAGAAGAGTTTAATTAATAAACAAATTACCACAGTGGAAGAACTCATAACACATCTGAAACAGAGATTCGGACCAGGGAGAAACTTTAGTTATTTCAATAACAAAATTCAAAATGTTCGAATGAGAGAACATGACACCATCGGTGATTTCTAGGTCGGTCTTGCTGGGCAGTGGAAAAACAGCACTTCAAGAAGAAAAGGGTAACAGTTATAAGAAAGAGATGATGGACCCATTGAAGTCGCTCGCAGTACACATATTCATAAAAGGTCTACCTGCCAATTTAGCAGAAAGAGTGGACTATAGCAAACCGGCAACACTGCGTAAAGCCTACGAAGAAGCTGTATGTCTAGAGACGAGAATGGAAACCAAAATAATTCCAGACTCCAGAGCATACCGTGGCAGGAATCATGGCTAGAATAATCCCAGACTATATAGTGACTCACGCACTGAAATGAATTATAGGAATAATAGAAGATACGATGACGAAGATCAATGCAGGAATAGTCAGCACAGAGAACCTCACTACATAGGTTATATGGAGGAACGTTATAAATATGAAGAACCTGAATACATTGCCTTTGTGCAAGATCGATCGCAAAATGTACCACGTGCTGGATATTCCGGCAACCGCTGCCAAACAAATGGTTATCAACAAAACCATTACCAGGAGAATAATTAAAGAAATCCAAATTATGTAAATCGTTACAACAATACAAATTATGGAAATGGATTTCGTCAAAATCAGAAGCACAACGACAGTCGACAAGAGGGTAACAGTTAACGTGAGAGGAATAATCAAACCTACAAAGCAAGTCAACGAATTTTCAATCCTCAGATAGGAAGGTATGAAAATACGCAGAATCGCCCCGACAGACGGAATAACAGTAGCTGGCGCAATGAAGATCCCAGATACGACAACCAAAATAATAGGGATAATTTAAACTACCAACAGGCTCGTCACGAACCCAAGATGACGAGCCAAAACCAGAATTATTCGAGACAAAGCGATCAGCAGACACCAAGGAATATGGACCAAGCAAGTTATCGAAAACAAATGCAGGAGTACAACCAGAATCGAGATTCGAGTCAAAGGAGCCCGCACGAAAATCAAGCAAAAGCCCCAGTGATGGCGATACTAGCCAGGTCCGAGAGGCCGCAAGGATGTGTTCCACGAACTGTAAGGGACCTGAAAACTATAATTGGGAAGATGGAGAGGCAACAGCTGTAAGAATAAGAATACCCAAAGGAACACCGCGACCGTACTTAGATTTCATAATAGATAATGGTGCAACCGTAAACCTAATAAAAATCGGAGTTTTGCACGATGATTTACCAATAAGCATTGAAGATGCCAGGAAAATTTCAAATAATACAGGACGATTTTCCCATAAAACAAGATGGCATGCTAGGAAGGGATTACCTAAAAAAAGGAAGAAGCTGTAATCTCTTACCATAAGAATGCTCTCATTGTAAGTGGTGATGTCATGCATCTCATACCGGTCATAGGACATGAAGAAGAACATAATCCTAGGAATCTAAGAAAAGGATATAAATGCAAACAAGCAAATGAAGTACTAAAAGGGGAAGCAAAAACTGATGACGAGATTAAGTCAATGGAACAAAACATGGAGAACCAAGAAAATGTTACTACGGACAAAGTAAAATACATGATAAAAGCTAGAACTAGACAAGTAGTTCAAATTAACCTAATCAAAAGTGACTTGAAGGGAGGCTACATTCCGAGGATACATGTGGGAAATGACAACGTATCTTTAGGTCAAGGCGTGGTCAATAATGTAAACAATACCTGCAAAATGATAGAAGTAGATCCAAAAGAGTTAATACCTTTCGACACCGGACCAGACTTTCTACAAGAAACAGACAGTGTTTTTGATAGAGATGCAATTGTTGATCAAATCAAAAAATTAGAACGAGTGAAGGCATCAATCAGAAGAAACCATTTGAATAAAAAAGAATTAGAAATTGTGGACCATATAAATGAAGACTTTCTGGATCGATTCCTATTGCCAGGAGGCAGGCTCCCGTGCACCGAGATGATCGAGCATCGTATTCATTTAGAAAATAATGTACCTATAAACACTAAGCAATACAGGCATCCTCCTCAACACAAACAAGTTGTAAGAGAAAGCGTAGCCAAAAAGCTCAGAGACAAGATTATAAGAGAATCCAATTCTCCCTGTAATTCACCCATCTGGATAGAACCCAAGAAACCAGATAGTCATGGCAACCCAAGATGGCGCATGGTGATCAATTTTAGAGAACTAAATAAGAAAACCATCAGAGATGCATACCCATTACTAAACATTGCGCATATAATGGATCAACTGGGAGGAGCAACCTACTTTTCGATATTTGACTTCGCCAGTGGTTTCCACAAATAACGATGACTCCTGAAGATTGTTATATAACAGCATTCACAACAATAAATGGACACTATGAGTACACAAGAATGCCGGAAGGATTGAAGAACGCTACGGCGACCTTCCAACGCTTCATGAAAAAGGTTCTCAGAGGACTACAGAATATTAAAATGCTAGTATACCTGGATGACATCATAGTATACAGTAAAAATTTAAAGGACCATGAAAGAAGAATACAACATCTTATGGAAAGGTTGAGAGAGAGGCAAAGTTAGTCTTGCAACTCGACAAGATTGAATTCTTTAGAAAATAAGTTGGATTCTTAAGACATATAATTAGCGCAAAAGGAGTTGAACCTAATCCAAAAAAAGTTTCGGCAATAGCCAGACTAGCCACACCCAAGAGTGCCAAGAATATAAGGGAAGTACTAGGAATGTTTGGATATTATCGAAAGTATATCAAAGACTTTGCCAAAATAGCGAAGCCATTCAATGACCTAATAAAGAAAAACGTGAAGTTCGAATGGACTCCTCAATGTGACAAAAGCTTTCAAAAACTCAAGCAATACCTAATGGAAGAACCCATATTACAATTCCCGGTCTTTGATAAGGAATTCACCTTAACCACAGATGCATCCGACTATGCGAATAGAGCAGTCCTGAGTCAAGAAAAGGACGGATTTGATCATCCAGTCCAATACTTGTCTAGAGCTTTAAATAAAGCTGAAAGGAATTACTCCACCACTGAAAAAGGCTCCTTAGCGGTAATATATGCTCTACATCAGTTTAGATCATTTTTACTGTGCCGCAAGTTCACTTTAGTTTCTGACCATGAACCATTAAATTGGATGCATAGCAGAAAAGATCCAGGACAAAGATTAATCAGATGGATGTTTAGGTTCACAGGATATGAATACGCCTTCAAATACAAACCAGGAAAGCTAAACAAAAATGCCGATGCACTTTCAAAAAATCCTCCAGAAACCACCGAAGAGGAGATAAATAAAAATTTACCTAGAATCAAAGTGATAATAATTGGAGAAAAAGCAAAGCAAGGAAAAGGCCAAAAGCAAAATACCATCACAGAAGAATAGTTTTCGCAATAGAGCACACTCAGCATCGGAGAAAACCACAGTACCCAGAGGCAGAGGTAGACCCATAGGAGCTAAGACAAATAAAGAAGCGCCCAAACTAGAACATAGTGTGGTAGCGCAGAGAACAAGAGCAAAACGTGCTCAGGTAAAAAGTCCAGTAGGACAATACATCAAGCACGGAGGACCAAGCAAGACGTCCAAACCCATTGGTGCAAAGAAGACTGCACAAACAGAGGCAGCAACAAAAACCGAGACAGCAGTCACAGAGACAACTTCCATCAAACCACGAGAAATTCCAAAAGGTTCATCTGATATAGATTCGGACATTTCAATGACAGTCAACCCATCCAGGAGATCATGGCTGTCGCCAACGGCTAATGAAGACAGCGACTTAGATAAACCATCCATACCAGACACCAGATACAGTGGATTACGACAACCAGACACAGAGACTACAGAAGATGAAGCCTAAAAAGTACCCGAGAACGAAACATCTTCTTCAGAAGACAGTCAGAACAAAACCATAAGCAACATCGCAACAGACATGACTGCAGTAGAAGATTTCCAAGATGAAGATAATGCAGATGAAGAATCTATAGAAAATTTATCAGTCAGAACCACCCTAACAAAACAAGAAGTAGAAGCTAGCAGGAAA
This sequence comes from Muscidifurax raptorellus, assembly GCA_020010945.3. Taxonomy (NCBI): domain Eukaryota; kingdom Metazoa; phylum Arthropoda; class Insecta; order Hymenoptera; family Pteromalidae; genus Muscidifurax; species Muscidifurax raptorellus. The sequence continues at coordinate 274,624 of JAHUUD020000034.1, forward strand.
TTTGAAGAAAGCATGTGAAAATACGATATAGATAAACAAGCTGATATCAATGAGTCAACAACTGAAAACATACACAACTGGATTCAACCTCACATTTTTCTGACGATGATAAAGTACCTGACGATGTGTGTGAAGCAATCTACACATCTGATCCACGGTTTGAGAAAGAGACCGACGTAGAAAAAGTGTTCAATCCCTCATAAAACGAGCACAAAAGAAGCTACAAGAAGCATCTGGTCAAGATGACACAGGAAATGAGTCAGATGTCGAAAATGTAACTGACATCATATTGCCACCAGTGAGAAAGACATTGTCGGTCACACCCACCATAAGAAGTGACAGCCCTACAGCCAACAGTACGCCGAGAAACAAGTCGAAGAACTACAAGAAATTAGGGATATTGAGTGAGATAGAAACCGAAGAAGGCTGCATTATAGATATAAAACTTTTAAACCACCAGAACCCCCAATGCCTTTTCTCCTACCCATACCACCACGTTTAGAACCTCTAAATAAAGGTCATAACATACAACAAGACGAGCAAAAATCTGAAAGCGTTTTGTCTCGTACCACTGCAGAAACCATGCGATTTCCCAACAACCTAATCACCGTGAGAGAATACCTCACACATAAGCGGGACAATATTGTACTTTTCCTATCAGTGGATTGTGACAATCCATGGTTCGATACTAGACTACTAGGATAAATAGGAGCCATTGATCTAATGAAGATAAAGATCTAAAAACCAAAACCAGGACAAGTCTTAGTCACTCCTTTCAAGAAACATCAAATATTTACTGTAATAGTGAAAGACAAGTACTTCAATATAATCAAAATGGAGAATGTACACAAAGGACTCAAAAATCTAAAAGAAATATTACTCAACATAAATATCAAGAGTTTCAGAGTAGCACGAAAAGAAGACGTTCTGGACCAGATAGGCTCACCAAACATCATAGAAATACTTTATAAACATTTGTACAAAAGTGAAATAAGAGTAATAATGTGTTACGGAAAAGCAGAAATACCCGCTGTAAAACACAGAAAAGAAATAATTGGACACCTTTATGACAGCCTGATAGGAGGACATAAATGAATCAACGAGATGTATCAGAAACTAAGGGAACGATACTACTGGCTAGGAATGAAAAACGACGTTCAAAACTACGTCATACGATGTGCAAACTGCCAAGAACAGATATTAGAACGGTTCAAAACGAGAGAACCAAAGATCATCACAGACACACCAATAGAAGCTTATGATAAAGTATCAATTGACACAGTAGGAAAATTGAGGATGACACCAAGAGGAAACTGCCATCACTTAACTATGCAGTGTAACTTAACTAAATACCTAATAGCAATACCCATCAAAAACCTCAATGCAACGATGATAGCTGATGCACTGACAAAGTACCTTATCTGCCAATTTGGAGCCCCGAGAGCCATACTTTGAGACAGAGGGACTAGTCTCTTGTCGAGCATAGTTGAATCACTATTGAAACTATTCAAGATAAACCATTTGACAACCTCAGGCTATAGACCTTAAACAAATGGGTTATTGAAAAGAATTCATGCTCCACTCGTAGACGATTGGGACCACCTAACACCCTTTGCAACCTTTACATATAATACCAGTGTACACGCGGCCACAAACTTTACACCCTTTGAATTGGTTTATGGAAAAATAGCACGTTTCCCTTTGAGAATCCCTTCCGATGAAAAATTAAAAACATATAGCGTTTACATGCGAGACCTAGTACTAAAACTAGAAGAAATGAAGCTTCTAGCAGGAGAAACCCAAATAACCAACAAAATTAGGACCAAAGAAGGGTATGACAAAAAGGTCAGAACTTTTAAAGGAAAAGTCGGCGTATATGCTAGATTAATTAAATAATCCCGCGTTCATATAGGAATAAACCACTAAAAATCATAGAATTCGTAGGTCGGAAAAATGTAATTCTAGAATATCCCAACGGAAAGAGAGTCAGAAAGCACATTGACAAATTAAAGGATGTCGAGGTGGATTCTGACCCGAGTTCTGATTAAATCACATACATAAAGAAAATAATCAAAGGTACCAATATCATTTATACATGTAAACTAATCACTATATTTTTGCAGGATGAGACACCCAAACATAAACATTTCAATCATTTTAAAGTATAGTTATGAAAATCCAACGTGGACCCCTGTACCTATTGGACCCTATAATAAAACAAAATAATAATAATTAAAAAAACACCCATACCATAAAATATTAAAGAAAAGGAGAGGCACCAACATGAGATTCAAAGTGCGTACCGTAACCGATATGAAGCACAAGGACCCCAAAAACTGTATATCATACCCTATAATTGTTACATGACCAACAATGATAAACATTAAGTACCATATGTAAATTGAACGCTGAACGAAAATTAATTCAAACCAACTTGACTTGTTCCAGCAAAATGGACCACACAAACATAGTGATACTAGATACCACTGAGATAGATGAGGTGAGCATATTAGCAAAAGCTTAGGGCGACCAACAGGCCATAAATCACCATACCGCCATAAATCTATACTTACTGATGAGAGGTAGAGTAGAAGAAAAGTGGGGCTCTGTCCCAATAACTCGTCCTGGATGATCTACTCTTGAACAACCCATCTACTTTATCGACAACAGAGACCAATCTATTTATAAGATCTAATGATACAATAAAAAAAAAACATATTTTTGTAATTTCATACACCCGGATTTAATTCACCCGGAACATTTAACTGTAGACCCCACCAACTATACCACAAAATAAAATATATTGTCAAATTTTAGACTAAGATATAACACCCCTAGGAATAAATACTAACAAATGAAAATACTTAAAAATTTCAATATATATACAATTGACACAATACAGAATAAGTAAAACATTAAGTAAAGGAAACCAACAATACTAATAAAACAGGAACTAAAATAGATTGTAAAGGACCCTGGACCACGGACCGAATAATCCAACGACAAGTAAGTGGCGACTGCCAGAATCAATTTCAATGAACTTTCTTTATTTTCTTTTTATTCAACACTAAAAAACAGCTCAAATCAAAGACATGAAAGAGACGACCCACCCAATAAACCCATACCATCGTGCAAGAAGAGAATGAAATTCATTCGAAAGGACACATGCCGCGCACATGATGAACATCACATAGATCATGAGCGGGACACACCGTGCCAACTTGAGCGAGGGACAAATTAACGTAAAGCACATGTATATACATATAAAAATAAAGGGGGAAAAACGCATAAACTACCAAGATAAAAAGCATATAGATCTTGTGTAGGGTATGACAGCATATCCCGCAAACTAAACAAACGATTGGCTGAGCCATCACGCTTACGTGTTATAAAAATAAACTCGCTCCATACCTACAAAACTAAAATGCACCATAACAAATCATCCCTTTACCATGCTCGCCCTTGTTCTTGATTTGAGGCTCTAAATTTTCTTTTCATTAAATCATATATTCACATTATTGAACCTTACTCGTTATAGACCACCAACTGGACCATACTACCCGCAGGACCCGCGAAGTTTATCGGGGACGACAAACGTTTTCAAGGGGGGGAGGATGTTATGTGACAACTTTCCTCTAATTATATTCGAAGAATATATATTATTACGAACATAAAATTGGGAAAGTTTTACACATAAAAGGTACAGCGAGACTCAAGGCATAAAAGTATCAGGTAGCCAAGAATCTCGCTGAGCTAAACAATTTCCCCTTCGCTGCTCGAGACCGCGCGTGCAAAGCTACGCTGCAGTTAGGGGGCTTGTGCAGTTGCTAGGCCCAAAAGAAAAAGTTATAACAACAAAATTGAATAAAACTAAATATAAAAAAAGGAAGAAAAACTCACGAAAGTGTGGGAGCTCCGGAAACACTTCCGAGCGTCCCCAAGCCACGCTACCTCACAGCACTCCGACTCGAGCCAAGCTACAGAGCGGACTAACATTTTTCAATATTTTTTTCCAATTTAGTTTTATTCAATTTTGTTGTTATACCTTTTTCTTTTTCCATTTCTTTTGTGAATTTGGTTATTTTACTGGACTGATTCGCGGTGTCAATTTGTTTTCCTTCTGCGGATATATATACAAATTATAATTGTTCGTAAGGCAGAACTAAATAAAAATAAAAGATTGTTCTTAAGCCATAGTTCCATTTATTCTCGTATTAAATTAACCTAAAGAGAAAATTCCCCCGGACCAAGGAAATAAAGAAAGGAGTAAATACTTGATAAAGGATACAAGAATACGAGGTGAGAAATTTGATTACATATGAGTCCGTGTTTTGATTCAGAGAGAGAGAAACAAAGGTGACAGCCAGGAGGGATTCGATGAGTGGAATCTCTCCCGTACCTGTATAGTTGCGTGCGCGAGATCAACTCACGCAGAATTCAGATAAACATAGTTGGGTGACTTACAATCACCTAACAGACATTCCATTCAGGATGGAGAAAATTGTTTTTGAATTCAATAATAACTTTCGTTGTACGGATGTTAACGGGTAAGCTGTATTCATTATTTTATGATCGTTTGAAATTCGCGCGCTCACGGAGTTTTTGCGCGGGAAACGTGACCTTGCGTCTTTTGTTTTTTCGATAACAACGGATGTCAAGAGGAGAAGAGGGGGATCATTCTCTGTTCGTACGTCAAAAGTCGCAAAGGTGCTTCGTTTCATTTTCAACTTTTTTGACTTCATGAATCAACTAAAATGTCTGAACAAAAACCGTAAGTGTTTGATTGTTAGTAATATTTATGCAATTTGAGAATATTGGTTAGGCTTGCTTATATACACATACCTAAAATGTTAAAAAATATTACATACATTCACGTAGGCGGCGATCGTCCCGAGATCAAAGAGGTTATATACATAGTCTCATTTACTTTCTTTAATTTTCCTATCATACTGTCTTTCTTCTGATCTTCTCGTTAGTTCTTGTTGTAAACTAGCCTTTGCAATTGTAATTTTTATTTTCTGTTTGTAAAAAGAAACATTAAAGGCCAGTTATACGTAGACATAATTGCTCATTTTTCAGCTGATGATTTTGTTCATATTCTAAGTATGGTCCTTGATACAATAAATATCTTTCAAATGCTTCTCTTTTCTGCTTCAAAATCAACTCTATGTTAATTGCAATATCTTATTTACTGTTCGTGAAAATTGTATTTCAATATGTTTGTTTTTTCAGACTTGGACCGACATAATCAACACAGACAGGCAGAACATGTAATTCATGCTGGAAGGGATCAGAAATACCCCAATGTCTTCCCATCACATTCGAGTGATAGATATAGTTGGATTCAGGCAGGAACCTTATTTGAGATGTCCCAGTACGCCTTCTACCACAATGAATCGCTGTATGACCAGCACAAGCCAGTCTTTTTCTTGAATACCAAGTATTAGCCAGCAAATGCCCACCATGAGCCAGCTCATGCCATCTATGCCCAGTACGATTCAGCCTACGCCCAGCACATGCCAGCCAATGCCTCGTACGAGTCAGCTGATGCCCAGTCAGCGCAGGCCTGGGGTTGAGATGCCACCACGAAAAAAATGTAGGACTTCCAACTTTGGCAATGTAGCAGCTGAAGCTACAGTTTCACAAGCAATGCCAACATCAGCATCTACGGCATCAGCTTCAGGTGGTGAGTTTCAATTTAATTTCAATTAATATTGGGGATATCTGTATGTATACAGTAACTTCATTTTCATTTTATTTTATAATTGCATAATTGAAATACTGCTTTGGTATTCACCGTATAAACTTCTTTTCCAGATACTGGATTTTTATATTTCCTTAAACTATTTAATGTCACATGAAAAATACAAGCAAGCCCTTTTCCTGTTTCTTTTTCAATGTTTTAAAGTAGGAAAGCTTCATTGCAATTAGATTATTCCATCTGATCTATCATATTATGATCCAGATCGAATATTCGGTTTCTTTTGACACAATGAACAGGCTGATAATTAGTTTTTATTTTATTTGACATTATTGAATATTTTATAATTTTCATTTTTTCATAAATATAATCATAAAAATGAAAATTCTTAAGTAAATGATTCTGTATCTCACCCATTCTTTATTTTCAGCTGAAAAATCCAGCAAATTTTTAAAGGCGTTCGAGGATAAAGTTGCTGAGATGGTTCTTACACTTGCTAATCAATTGATCGCTGCCTTTGAAAAGCAAAATGAAGCGATCATAATCGGTTTAAATGCCATAAGTGAGTCGCTGCTGGAATGTGTGCCAAAAATTATGGCGGAGGAGTTTAGAAAGGTTTTGAATGCAAACGTTGCATCGGGAAACGCTGCATCAGAAAACGTTGCATCAGAAGGTGTCAACGGAGTTGCAAGTGAAACGAACAAAGAAGAGTTTAATGAAACATGCGTGGCAAATGGCACAATCGAACATATACTTTTTGAGGGGAGGATGATTATGATGATGAGATGTAATTTGAAACTTATTTTCATGATTCACGCTCCGATGACGAATAACAGTAATTATTAATATTATACTTAGATTAATTTTCACAGTATTTCAATATCTTATTTACTCCTTTTCAAAAATAATTTATTTTTTTCCATTTTTTTCTTCTTTTATCTATTTTTTAGATTGAAACTTCTCACATCTGCGCCATATGTATCGATAAAGTGTATCGACAAAGAAGAAGACCTTCAAGTGTGCTCACCAGTACTGCAGTGGTTGCATTAACATGTGGTTAGAAAGCCAACTCGACATGTTTTGTCCGATCTGCCATGCACCTGTCAACCCCCTAGACATCATCGAAGTTGAGGACGATATCATCGATGTTGACGATATCGATGTTGAAAATAATGATTAGACGTGGGACATGATTGCATATGATAGTGATTCAGACTAAAAACTTTTTTTTACTACTTCCTAGTGCATAGCGTGCATTTATTTTTGTGATGGTTATTATTTTATAAGAATTTACGGCTATAATTCGATTAAGTGTTTTTTTAGTATTGGCAAGTATGCTTTGTTCGAGTTGGCTTGCACTTCGAGGACAATTGAACGCCAATTAGGAATTCCCTACTCTACTACTCATCGCATGCTGCAGTTGGTGCGTTATCATCCATATCACATCACACTGCACCAAGAGTTAAATGAAAAGATCGACTACTCAGGATAAACTTTTGTAGGTGGGCTCTGGAATCAATTGGATAAAGATCCGAATTTATTCTAGCACGTTTGTTTTAGTGATGAAGCTACCTTCAAAAGTGACGGTAGCCTCAACAGACATAATAGTCATTATTGGTCCCCTGTTAATCCTCATTGGCATCGTCAAGTCATTAATCAACACCGTTGGAGTGTTAATGTTTGGGCTGGAATTTTTAATGGGCACATAATTGGTCCACATTTTTTTGATGGAACGGTCAATGGTCCCCGATATTTAGATTTGCTAGAAAACCATCTACCTGAATATTTAGAGAACGTTCCACTGAATGATACGCAGCTTATGTGTAACACTGATATAGCATTTCCATCTGATAGATGATAAGCTTGAGGATATTTTGAAAATATGTCAATAATTGTCAAAAACTTTTCTTTTCCAACATGGAAAACGTCCATATGTATATGATGTAAGGGCCTATTAGCGATAATGGGCTCATAACTTCTTGTTTCGTAAGGCCTTGTCTCATACTTGTGTTTCAAGCATAGCTCGCATTGGTTAATATAATTTTGTACGAGCCTATCCATATTTAATGTATACAGCTCTTTCTTAAAATGGGCTATTGTTTCTTCAATTCCATTATGGGTTTTATTTAAATATTCTTCAAAAAAATATTCTTCAAAAAATATTCTTCAAAAAATAATTTTTGTCTACTACGGGAGTATAAGTGTTGGTTTTAATCAATCTTAGTTTTTCATTGAAATGTTTTAACAATACTCTGTAAGCGATCATTTATAAATCATCATTTGCAAAGTAAATTCCATATTGTTTATCTGGTTTCCCGTTTTCATTTAGAAACTTTAATAGTTGTGTTTCAGCTTCATCCTTATCAATCTTTACCATATACTGAATTTTGAGCCTATCTTTATTCAATAGCGACATTTGAAGCATCAGATGTGACAGTAAATATTTTCGTAAAATCTGGATAAGCTAGTATTGGTGCATTGACGATTAATTCTTTAAGACTATTTTCTATGCTTATTTTTTCTTCCTTTTTAAGCGCTTTGGTTAGAGGTTTTGATATTTTAGCGTAGTTTTTTATGAATTTCCTATAAAATCCTGTCAATCCTAGAAATGCTTTAATTTCCTTTTGTGTCTTTGGGATGGGATATTTTACAATGGCTTTGATTTTATCTGGGTTTGGTTTATTCCTCCTAATGTAAACATATGTTCCAGAAAAGGTACCTCTTTCCTTAAAAATTCCCTCTTATCTAATTGTACTTTAAAGCCCTATTTTCGAAGTTCTTCAAATACTAATTTTAGATGTTGTTAATATTCTTGAAGAGATTTCGAAAACATAACTATATCATCCATGTATACGAAGCAAAATTTGTGTAAATATTTTCTGAGGATTTTGTCCATTAATCGCTGAAATGTAGTGGGTGCATTCTTTAAACCAAAGGGCATACGACATTAGTCGTAGTGTCCATTTTCTACTATGAAGGCTGTCTTCTCTACTGAATCTCGATCAACTGGTATCTGATGGAATCCTTGTGCCAGATCTAATGTTGTAAAATAAATGTATCTTCCTAAATTCTCTAAGATATCCTCTATTCTAGGCAATGGGTATTTGTCCTCAATGGTTCTATCATTCAACTTTCGATAATCAATAACCATTCTCCATTTCTTCTTTCCACTTGCATCTTGCTTTTTAGGTACTATCCAGACAGGTGATGAATAAGGTGAATTGCTTGATTGAATAATTTCGTCGTTTAATAAGTTTCTCACTTGATCTTGAATAACTTCCTTCAGATGATATGGCTATTTATAACTTTTGACATAAATCGGATTTTCGTCTTTCGTCCTTATTTTATGTGTGATTGCATTTGTGGCTATTAATTTTTCACTCTCATTACAAAGCTATAATTTCCTCTTTTTCTTCTTCATTCATGTGCTCAGTTCGGATTTGCACTTTTGTCCCTTGATGATTACTCAATATAACCATTTTACATTTATCCGGCATATTATTTAAATAATTAATTTCAAATTTCGGTGTACTAAATATTTGAGTTCTGTAGTTAATATTTGCTTTTAATTTTTGTAGATCTTTGTGTCCTATTAGACAATCATATATAGAATGCCAAGGAGCAATTAAAAATGTAATTGCTGTATTATCACCTAACTCTTACAAAAATAATAAGCAATGAACAAGCGACGGCTAATACGGTTTATATAACTCGGGCACGGCTGCCCAGAGCTCGCCCAGGTGAGGACACCATTACATTGTCGATAGGGGCTAATGGTGGCAACCACAGAAGGGCCATCTACTCCACCGCGGCAGCCCCGCTGAAATTTCCAGTCGGGTGCATCCGTCTTGTAAATTCTTTTGTATGATTTTCAGCGCATCTGTTCCTTAGAATGATGCAGCCGTCTTCCAAATTTGTTTACAATTTTCTGCGTATCCATTCATTAAAATGCTGTTGCCGTCTTGTAAATTTTTATTTTTCAATTTTCAGCACATACATTCATTAGAATGCTGTTGCTGTCTTGAAAATTATTTTTCTAATTTTTAGCAAATCAATTCATTAGAATGCTGCTGCCATCTTCTAAATTATTTTATATAGTTGTCAGCTTATGCATTCATTAGAATAATGCTGGCGTCTTCTAAATTTTTTTTACAATTTTCATCGTATTCCTTTTATTAGAATGCTGTTGCCGTTTTGTAACAGAGAAAGAGAGTCGTTTCGTTTTTTAGTTACTAACAGCTGCTTCTTCTTCTTCTTCTTCCTAACTCCACGACTAGAGTCTGACTGAGTTTTCTGTACCGTTTGTGACTTCTTATACTTAGACCTCCCTGTTTCCCACCCACCCCCCACCTCCTTCTGTTCATCCGATGTCATCATTTTATCCAATAATGTGTAGCTTTGCGTTTGAGATTACCCCCACTCTCACGCACTCGCTGACTCAGTGCCTCTCTAAAAGGTGTGTTCACACCCACCACATCGTCTATGAACTCTGCACTAGCACCAGCTGTCTCCTTGCCGGCAGACTTGGCGCCACGCTTCACTCGAGATAATGTAGCACGAACTAAACCTTTTAAATAACTGCCAATTCACTGTACTCTGACATTTTTATTTTTTACTTTTTAGTTAATGCGCTTGAAATGAAGTGTCACCGACAACGTGCCATAATCAATTGGTATAGATTCTCCTTGTTTATCGTTTATATCTATCTCGATCGACTGAAAAGACGAGATTAGTAGGGGTAAATACATTGATGGTACAAAATTCTGTATTTGCCTTCTACCGTAAGTGTAGTCCTATGACTGAAGAGGCACAGCACGTAGAAATCATGAGCAAGAATCGCCCGCAACGTAACGCCGACAAATGCTACTATAAAGCATGAGTATACTTGGCAAACCATTCGCAAGATTCGCCGATCTATTACCGATAATGTACCTTTCTTTTTTACCATCACAGGATAATAATTTCGCACTTTTAAAACCCAATATTATCTTTGGTGCAAATGGTTCTGACCTGAATGTAGCCACTGCACTAAACCTCAAATATAAAATGGTCCTTTACATTGTCGAGGCTATTTATTTTAGTCAAAAGTCCATCAATGTCATGACAAATGCCACAATTTATCGCCATCGCCGTCATTATCATTTTCAGGGCGTAAATTATTGACGACGTAAGCAGCATACCGAGATATTTTTGTACACACAACCCCCTCCATTTCTCTTTACCAGATATGTACTGAAAGGTGAAAGGTATTTGTATTTCAGTGACCCACATACCATTTACCGTGAAGGTAGAAATTTTGGGGCAGTTACGCGGTAAAGCGATTCGTAGTGTTTTCCGGGAAAACATATCTAGACAAGAATTAAATTGTTCGGTATATCCCTTCCAACTCACAAAATCTTCTTTTCTCCTGCCTCTATCCCTACTGCGTAATACCTTGTCGATTTCGAAAACGTCACCAGACAAATCTTAGCGTACCCTGCTCAGCAGCTGCTCTTAAAAATGGCCGTCAATTTTTTCGCCAGCCAGATCCTCGAGTGTGTAGACGGCCTCGACATATGCTGTCCGAGTACGACTAACACGCACCAGGTTTTGAACATTATATTTATGACGACTAGGTGATCGCTGTTTGATACTGTAGCGCCTCACTAAATTTTCACGAGCTTTAACTGCATTATACATATTCACGCAAGATGGCGTCATTTTAATTACGCTATACCATAAATTATTGTAAGACTGTAAAATATTCTTCAGTATGTCAATAGTGCCTTGTGTTGCATTATGTAAAGTAGCGCCATATACGTTCTTTTAAAGTTCTGATAAAACGCTCAGCGACTGCTACATTAACGTCCGGATTTCGCACAGCACGATAAATATTGTTTTTCTTTTTCAGCATTCTGCACCTCGTATCCAATAAATTCCTTGCCCTTGTTTGTTTGAAAATATGTGGGCTCTTTGTCGTCATTTCGCTGTAGAATTCGTTCCAGACCTTGGACCACGCTTTTCGCTAATTTATCATAAAGTGTCTCAACCCACGCACGCTTCCTAAGTACATCGACGACCACCAGTAAAAGTAAGTCTACTGATCTATATAAGTCTTTAAAGCGTAAAAGTTAGCTAAATTAACCTTCCACAACTCATATGGGCTGAACACCCGGTAAAAGAGACGAAAAAAACGAATTCGCACCATTTTATGTAGTGTGTGCGTATTTTGACTCTAGAGCCATTCTTTTAGCTTGCTCGAGTGTAATTTTTACGTGTGACCCGCAGAAGATAGTCTCCACCAGCATGCGCTGATGGACCAGGCAACCCATAGTACAGTTCTTCAAGCTTGCTTTCCATTCAACGACTACGACTGCCTACTTATAACGTCCATATTATCTTTACTCGCGTTATAGCTTGTTCGAATAATCTATAAACTCTGTCAAAAGTGTTTATACCGACCATGCATAAAACAGTTAATAAAGCAGCACTTTTCTCTTTACTGCCCGACGTTTCGAATAGCATACGTGAAAAAGACGCACAGCCAGTCAACGATCGGCTTCGCTATTATCCCCACCATCACCACTATGATTGCGTGAGTATGCGATATCATGCTTAAGACAAGCTCTGTCTAAAGGATTTCTACCGGACTCACAGCGTGCCAATCTCTCTTCGAGATGAGTATCCGGTCCGAGAAATGTATACCCCGGCAAAAGCATCTTGAATGGCACTAGGTCGATAAGCGTGTATAACAAGCTAGATGGCTCCAATTTTACTCTTTGAGCTTTTCCATCTTAAAACATTGAGCGTGGATTATTACAGGACTTGTTTTCTTTTAGCCGGTGATGCTAACGATATTAATAAACTATCTAACGTAATGTTATCTGCTGCTGCAGTTTTACTTCGTTTTCTCTTTTTATGGTGTTGTTTATAATTAAAGTATGTCAAATTGCTTGGATCTATTATTACTGTGTTTCCGACTTTTATTTATGTTGTTGTTGTTGATGTGCCAGTAATGATGTGTCAGAGGCCCGAGAAATATTGCTGGTGTTAGATTCTTTGCGGGCAGCCGCTGCTATAGCAGTATGAAGTTTTTTGTTACCTACGAATGCCTGAGGTATGTGTGCCTTGCAAAGTACGCGAGCAAACTCATCCTAGCCATGGAAGACGGTCTTCTTCTACTTGTTCAGTCTCATTAACCAAGTCTAGAATATTAAAACCTCGTGCACGAATGCCATCAATCAAGACACCGCCAACTTTAATCCAGGTAGGTCTATCAGATCGCGATAATGTTAAGTGACGTTTTATCACTTACATAAATAGTTTTTGTAAGTTCTTGACACGCGCACAGCTGTACAGTTGTGGGAGAAACTCAACTTGCTGAATCGCTCCTCAGTGTAAATCTCTCTCTCCCTCTCCCTCTCCCCCCTCCCCTCTCTCTCTCTCTTTCCCTCTCTCTCTCTCTCCCTCTCTCTGTTTTAAATCTTGCATATCTGAGAAATATTCCATCTTAACGACAGCGAAGAACTGAATCCATCTAAAAGCTTTGCAGGTATTTTATACTACTATCCCCACCAATACCACTTTACATGACAATGAGGTTATGTAAACGTTTGAAGATGATTAATTATTTGTTAAGCTATTAAAACTGAAGTTGTCATTTTGATTTCACGCTCATCGGTTGATTTATAATCTACGCGCTAGAGACGTGTGGTGGTTTAATGATCTACTGACGAGCGAGGTTTTAATGCTATTTAAAATTAGTGCTCGTTAGTTGAGCGATCTCTGTGAAGAGTTTCTATCTTCGCAGAGTTTTCTATCTAACATAGGATATGTTTAACATAGGACAAATTTCTAGTCGACAACGATAACATCAGCAGTTGTGATAAGGTTGGCGTGCCATGGTCACCAGGGCCATCAAGCTGCAGCGAACCAGCGGTAAACGGGATGAGACCTACAGGTATACGATTTTCAATTGCCAATTGTACGCATCTAGTGATTGAGCGCTTACGCATAATCGGACGACGTTTATTGTCGAGGTTCCACCGTCGCGTAGAATAAATCCCGTTTTATGGTTACAGAAGGCTATAATAGACATTCACGTCTATGTATTATCGCTAGCTGGTAGCGAGACCGACGTGATTGGGATAACTGTGTCGAGCGATCATTTCACGCGCGGGTTAGTTGGACTTTCCTATAAGCCGTTTTTGTACGAAGATTTGTGGAAATTGATTCATTCGCTAAGTCAAATTATTGATATAAATAAACAATTAAATTGTTGACATAAATTTTGTAACTAGGTCAACCCTATTAATTACCTATTTAAGTAAACAATAGCTATATTTAGACAATTATATAGGTAATTTATCATTGATTATTTATAAAACAGTACTTAATTAGGTCACTATAGGGGTCATAAATCATCTTAATTGACCTAATTAGCTTCCGGTTACGCCCATTAGCTACTGATTACATAAATACTTGACACTGGGTATGAACCCTCGCTGAGGCCACACACAGTCTGTCTATACGAGCTCATGTACAAATGGCACCATGGAGAGTAAACAATCTCGACCTTCACTTCCCAGTGACTTTGGTGGGGGGTTAATGTTTACATTCTCCATGGTGCCATGGTACTACTGGTGTTTTATCTTCAGTACTTTACGCCCGTTTGATAGGTACGAAATACGTGGAAATCATGAATGTGTTACAAAATAAGTAGTTGATCTGTAGTTGATCCTAGGCCGAAGCAAGCAAAAGATGTCTAGCCATGCGTTGAATATCAACTCTCCTCGTGCCAACCCCACGAAATGAAGATATCAAGAGATCAAAAAGGGTCTCCGGCTTCACCTTTATGAGAATGCCTACAAAAACTAGGATCTTTGATTATTAAATGTCTTTAAGATTCCAAAAATATTGCACGCTCTAGTTGCGAATGAATGGTATGGATTATTCTATGTATTGCGCATATTAAGAGTAGACCTGAGTATACCTGAATCATTTATTTGTTTTTTGTTATATTTTATATTTTTGAAATATTTAATTTCACAGTTTGTAGGTTATACGTGTACTGCTACGGGAGTCGGCGTTTAAAGAGTCAATCATACAAAGAAAAAATTAAGAAAGCCACAGAACTTATTTATTAAAACCTTAAGAAACTAATGACATAACTCAACTACCTCATACTTTATTTGTACAATTAATTAAAAAGTTGTGAATAATATAGGAAAAATTGAATAATCAGGCATTACTTTTATTGTATTGGACATACAAACAGTGGCTTAAGCAGAAAGATATTTATTATGTTCTCTTTTAATACTTATTTCAAACACAATAAGACATAATCAGTGTTACAAAGTCATTTTGCGCCCCTCAATAGATATGTCAACAGCTCTTCGTGCAGATTTCATCCTTTTAGTATCAATAAAATTTTTCATATGACGTTCAAAACGATTCATTTGCTTCTTAGTTATCTGAAAAAAAAAATTCAACGTTTATAAATGATATATACTGCTGCACAATATCAATCAATTTTGATAACATAGACATAAGAAATGGCTCGTGCATGTACAATGTACTATAAAAAGATAGTGTTTAAAAGAAAGCCTATAACGAAGCGCTAGCAACATCTCGTATTAAGAATGTCGGGTTTCCTTACACTCTTCTGCTGATCAAATCTTATACATATTTGATATTAGATTTTTAATCTATGTACCGATCTAAATTTTCGTTATTAATATTTTGTTTAAGAATATTTATAAATAACACACAAATAACAGTCATAGAAGGATGCCTTGGAATCATGATTCTCCTCTGACGGAACTGTATTTTAGACCACGAGGCAATATGTCGCGCCTAGACACTGCTCTCTTGAGTAAATGGTTCGCGTAATTATGCCCTTGCTCTAAAAACTACGTATTTTTGGGTAAGCGTCAGTATATATAACCTTGAAATTAGTAGATACGATAAGTATACAACTTTATATGAAAAAATTGTTCTGCGTTTTCATCCTTACTGGTTCTCTTTTTATTATTTAATAAACATTAATTTGATCATATTCATATTTAAACAAATATTTTGAGAGTGAATACTTTGAATAAAAATACAAACTTATTCTCATAATGCTTCAAAGAATACGTGTAAAAATTTTTAAAAGGATTAATTAAAATGCCTTGCGCAAGCAACTTTTTGAAGGTTTCAAAACAAAAACTTTCAAAAGCAGCATTTTTATTAAAAATTAACCTTTATTATTATAAAGCTAACTTTGTTATAATCTGTCCGTAAAAAATATCTCTCTTCTCTGGCTTTACAAATACATTTTTACAAACTTTCCTATAATAATCTATTAAAACAGATATATTTAGTAATAATATTACACAGTGCTACAAAAAATCAATAAGTTTTTGTTATGAGCAAGTACTATATAGTTTCCTGTAGTTTTTTTTTATGTTGAATCCGAATTTTGCCTCAGAATTTCTCCAGCACGCCAGGCTTTTGAGCTATCTTAACATAAAAGTGCAAAAATTAACGGTTCAGCCTATATTTGAGGTTATGTAGCATCGACAATTTTCTTTTCTCAGAAAACTAAACACATCATATCAAAGTAGAAGTCTTACTATTTCAAATACCGTTGAGTTTGCTCAAATATCTATTTTCTTCTTCGAGATATGTGTTTTTGAAATGTTAAAATTACGTGAATGTCTTAAGTCACTAAACCTGTGAGGAATACATGATCTACTTATTCAAATAACTTTGGTACTCAATTTCAAAAACACATATCTCTAAGAAGAAAATAGATATTTATGCAAACTCAATGGAATTTGAAAGAGTAACACTTGTACTCTAAGATGCTATGTTTAGTTTTTTGAAGAAAATAAATTTTATTCGGCCGGATTCGGATTCAGCATAAAAAAAACTACCGGAAACCATATACCACTTGCTCATAACAAATGAGTGTTGCACAGTGCTATTATCAACTATACAAATAAACAATCATTACAATACCAATATATTAAACTAATCCTGCCCCATAACTTGGTTCATTTTTTGATTTTGTTCTATTTTTGTCACTTAGTCTCCTTTATTATTTAGTCTCTTTCTCCTTTGGACTTTATTGTTCAATACTTGTACTGTGATGTCAGATAATGGTTTGTCTCTAACGCAAGCTAAACTTTCTACTGCTTCATGTTTGCCCATATTGAACTCAGCTATCTCATTAGCAACAGTAAAGTCAATTCTTCCTTTGGAAACAAATGTTGTTTTAGGGCACTTTCTCCTAATAACATAATGTAATGATTCATTAGCGTTCTGTGTTAAACCTTTAAAGCATCTTTAAAGTAACTCATTTTGAGGGAGATGCTTATAAATAGGTTTAATATGTTTTATAAGTTCTTGGTTTAACCAGACTTTCATCGTGTGATGACTAAGTAGCTGTATCTTTTAAGGGGACAAAACAGTCCTATTTCATGAAAAATTCAATTTTTTTATGTGATATTTTGATAACAAAATTCACGTAAAATGAGCTATTGAAATCCGCTTTTAAAAAAAAAAATTCTATTACAAAGTTATAAACTCAATACTGAACCAATCTTTTTAACGTTTTTTTCGAAAAATCGCGTATTTTTAATTTTTTTTTGATTAATGAATAAATAAATAAGAATACTTGTGATTTGCAATATTACTTTTAAAAAGTATAATATATAAGTCATATATATATATTTTTTTACATATATTTTAATAAAAAATTACACGTGTATACGTTTAAATAAATTAATTTAAGCGTATATTAAAATCATGAAAAATCTATAAAAGACGCATCTAACAAGTTAAATTGACATTTGAAATAGCCGCGCGCTGCGCACCTCCTCTTGATAAAGGTTAGAGCGCATGCGCGACAGTGTTGTTAGTGACTGTACAGGTGCTATTTCTAAAAGTATTTCTAAATGAATATGAAATATACTTGTGATTATTTGTCTCATTGATTTTAATGTATTTTATTTATTTATAAATTAAATAGTAGTGAAAAAGTGTGATGAAAAAAGTGCAGTAAAGAAAGTCTAGTGAAAGGAGTGTAATAATAGTGACAAAAGCAGAGCAGTCAAAATTGTGTGAATTTATAAAATAAAGAAACAGTGTAAAGTACTAATGCGAGTTTAATGTGTAATTAAAGATAAGCAATGGCTTCGGATAAGGATACAAAGGCAAGATTTGCATCTATTCATCCGCATGCCAAGTACTCCTTTGACAGGACAAGGAAACAACCAAAAATATTTTTAGGAAGTTTCATCGAGGATCAACAAAAATCATTCGCTTCCAACTCTTGAAGAAAATAGATCTTAAAAAAAACTATTTCACAATTCATGTAATGTGCAAAACGTGTGGTGAATTGTACGACAACAACAGAAGTCTATGACCATAGCGGAAGTATACGATAATTGCAGAAATATACGAAAACTATAAAAGTATACGACAACTGCAGAAGTATACGACAACTGCAGAAGTATACGACAACTACGGAAGTATACGATTAATAACAAATTAGTGATTGCAGTACATACTCTTGGTCATCTGACAGGTGAGTTTACGTATACGCATACACACATGAGTGGCATACAATTTTACATAAGATACGTAAGTATAATTTTTTGAGTTATTGAGTTATATATTAAGATTTTAAGATATCTGATAAATATAATTAAAATGTTTTTTCTGAGTTCCAGGTAAAAATTGTCGTACAGACCTGGTATGGTATGACCAAATATATCATATCAAAAGTGAAAATGTTGGTCTCGACAACTGGAAGAAGACATAATTTAGCCCACTTAATTTACTGTTTAGTAAGTAAAGTTATAATTATAATAATGACTCCAAACTTTAATGTTGATTTTTACTAATATTTATTTTTCTTGATTTCAGCTCACTCTCCGTAGGATTCCAGGAGAACGAATGGATGAAATAAGCTGAAATTTTTTTACAACTTCTATACACCTGTCATTCTCATATGAATGTTGTGATTTTAATTTGAATGTGTATAAGTTGTTTCATAAAATAATTAGTAGTAAAATTTGTCAATAAATAATAAAAAATATAGTATTTTGGTTGTAAAACAACTTCTTCACATTCAAATCAAAATCACATCATTCATATGAGAATAACAGGTGTATAAAACCTGTAAAAATAATTTGAGCCCATTTCATCCATCGGTTCATTCGGAATCTTACGGACAGTGCCAAAATACTTTAATGGTTATACGTCAGGTAGGTGAATATGAAGCCTATGACGGCTCAAATTGTAGGTAATTTGATCTAGTGTTATTATGGAGAACATCTCTTCATAAAATTTAATTTATATATTAATTTTACTTTTTTTTATTTTTCAGGTCATAGGACTGTTTTGTTCCCTTAAGCGAGTGCTCGGTTAAAAACACAGATCAAAGTCTTGATCAATAGACGAACAATGAGATAAGGTTGCTAAGATATCTCTTTTCATTTCTTTCACATTGGAATTTCTAACTATAGAACTTCTATAATAATTTGACAATCTAGAAATCACTTGATATGTCAAAGAACTTTTTTTTCTTCCCCCAAGTGTAACACGTTTCACCTTGCAATTTTTGATGAGCTCAGTCAAAGCCCTGTACAATCTTTTAGACACATGATTCAAACATTCTTCTTTCTTAATTGGTTCGTCGTACACATTTAGGTCAAGCAAGCGTTTCAAAATTGTTGAATCACCGTCAGATAATAAAGTGGTATACCTCATACCACATTCTGTCTCAGAACGCTGCCACATTATTTCTGCACTTGTAACCTCCATAGTTCCAGATGACTCAGTGAAATGTTCACAACAGTCGCTTGACTCTTTGTGGCCTTTTGCCAAAAGTGAAAATCTGGACTGTCAGCATCTAAATCAGCACTAGCTCTTACACACGAATGACAATACTTACTCATAACTTTGTAGTCAATTACGAGTCCAGTAAGTTCGTCAATTACACATCCAATACCATAAAAAGACGTGTGTCCTCTTTTATACTAGGAGCCATCAAAAGATGACAAAATGTCTATTAGTGCTGTTCATCTTAAACATGTTCTTACACAATCCTCACCTAAACATGTACACTACGAACAATTTCTCCGCTTGTTTCTAGAATATTTTTTATAAGTATTTGCACATCCTCTTTTACAGATTTGAGTTGATCATAGTAGGCTTTGCCAGTGTCTATTTTCATAGAAGCACAAAAATCAGTTGCTGCAGAGTAACCTGCTCCTTTTATAAAAAAACTATCCACAGTACTTCAATTCACATCAAAACTAGAATTCTGGTTTGAAGAGACACGTTTACTAGAAAACGATTCTTTTACAATTTCACCACAGTTGTCACAAAATAGTTGAAATAAAATGGCAAAACCTTTTTTTGTACTCGTTTCCAATGTAACTCTTGACACGCGTTCATACAAATTACAATAACACTGGGGTAATAAATTGGCAAAAGTACTTGAGTGCACTGGAGTACTGGTCACACAAAAATACTGATCAGAAAAAGTATCTGAATTTTCTCCAGCTTTTTGAAAGAAAGATAACTTTTTTGTCCTTGTTGATATATTACATATTGTTCTTATTTTCGATTTTCAGAACTGTTGCTGATTGTAGTTTTATTATTTTTACAATTGGCCCAATAATTTGTTTTCTTCGCTTAAGACCTTTCGCGCTTTCTAGATTGTTTTGTCTTGCACTATTTACTATGATAATTGTGCATTTTCTTACACAAATGCAAAAAATTACAAAACAACAGCAACTCTTTTGAAGGGAATCAACATCAACGGGAATTCATCAACACAACTTTAATCTCATTATTGAAAATGCAATCTGGCCAGATGCCTTAAAAGCAGCAGAAGTGATACCTATATACAAAACAGGAAAAAAAATTGAAGTAGCAAATTATAGACCAATATCTCTAATTACAAATATCGCAAAAATCCTTGAGAAAATCTTGTACACTAGAATCACTGAGTTTATAACCAAGAACAATATAATCAGTATAATAATATAAAGAAATAATATAAAAAAAAAGAATAATATAAAAAAAATTCTTAGATTTAGCAAAGGGATTCGATACTGTAAACCATAAAATACTACTCGATAAGTTACAAGCATATGGAGTTAGAGGAAAGGGGCACGAGCTAATTAAAAGCTATTTAAATAACAGAAAACAGATAGTTAGAATAGACTCATTTACTAGTGAATCAAAAACCATCAGCACTGGAATACCCTAAGGAACAATATTAGGATCTCTTCTTGTCTTACTCTATGTAAATGACTTATTAGCAAACATGCCTGAAGATTCAATATTATCATACGCGGATGACACTACAGTATTAACAACGGGCAAAACATGGACTGAAGTTGAAATAAAAATGAATAATTATCTCGATAAGGTAGATGTATGGCTTAGACTGACTAAGTTAACTTTAAACATACAAAAAACTGTATACATAACTTTTAGGAACTACTGCAATGGCTTAGCTAGCAACTTTAATATAATTAACAATGAGGCAATTAAAAGAGTAGATAATACAAAATTAGCGCATGCAATTAAAATATAGAAAGATACATCCTGAAACAGCGGTAAGAAGAGGGGATGCAGCCCTCAGGTCAGTTTTCCGTGTATGGGACTCGGAGACTCAAGTCAGTCCGCTTTCGAGTGCGTAACGTGCAAGATCGATGTAATTTTCTTCCTCTACATTTTTACTCAAATATATTTTTTTTTACTATAGAATACTTAATAATATAGATACTTAACACTGCCTCTTTATTCAACGAGATAACCTCAACATAAACTATGTCGTTTTCTCTGATATGCTTGAGTTATTAACTGTGTCAAAAATTTCAAATAAGATCAAATAAAAATTCCAAACTTCGTCGTCTTCGGGTATGAGATCACCAGCAATCATCCCAAAATACGAAATTAGAAAAGACATTTCAGCCGCTGTTATAATAATATTATTGTTTAACTGACTAATATTAGACAATTTATTTCCTCGATCTGTGTTAGAATAATTAAAATATTTTAATCTTTGATTAAGTTGATTTAAACTAAAATATTTCATTTTTATACAATGGTTTATAATTTTTGCCATATCGTACCTTGCTATACCTAACTTAACGTCATGCATAATGTCACAAGTTACATTTGATGTATTATGAGAATGAGGGATTCGATTAAAAATACACGAACTTTTCACGCCCATACTGAAGTTCTGTATGTTATTATTATAGTTATCAATATTTCTTAATAAATTATCCGATTCTTGGCATAAAATATAACATTGCGTTTTATGTGCTTGACAAATTCTGCAATAATAATTACTAGTAAAACTTTCATTAACCCTTTCATGCACACATTTTTCTATTAGAGGAAATGCATTGAAAATTGGTATTTACTAGGTTTTTGGGGTCGCTGATCACGAACCTTCCATCAGAATTTGAAAAATGTTGAATCCAAGATGGCGGATTCAAGATGGCGACCTACGATTTTCTTCATTTCTAATCCTGAGTCAATAAAACTACGTGTACGGGGGTTTTCGGGGTCGCTGATTACGAATCTATCATCAAAATTTTAAAATTCTGTATCCAAGATGGCGGATTCAAGATGACCAACAACTTTTTTCATTTGTAGTCCTAACCCCATGAAACTGCGACCTACGATTTTCTTCTGACGGTGGAAAGTTTTATGCACGAAATGAGTTCACGAACTGTTCTTCGTGCACAGTACTGGAAATCAAGTTTTATTGATTCAGAATTAGAAATGAAGAAAATTGTTAGGATACTATTAGTCGCAATCTTGGATTCAAAATTTTCAAATTTTGATTGCAGATTCGTAATTAGCGACCCCAAAAACCCCCGTAAACGCCGTTTTATTGACTCAGGATCAGAAATGAAGAAAATTGTAGATCGCCATCTTGAATCCGCCATCTTGGATTCAAAATTTTGAAATTCTAATGTCAGATTCGTAATCAGCGATCCCAAAAACCCCCGAATAAGCAGTTTCATTGATTTAGGACTGAAAATAAACAAAATCATTGGTCGCCATCTTGAATCCGCCATCTTGAATTCAAAATTTTGAAATTCTGATGTCAGATTCGTAATCAGCGACCCCGAAAACTCCTTTATACTAATTTTCACTACCCTATCATCATTTTTTCTCTTTGACACACATTCTTTGTAAAATAATCATGAAATTTCGACCTTTATTTATTTATATAAATAAACAAATGAGCAACAAACACATGAGAGTCACGGAAATCACATCTCTATAATATATAAGAGCCAATGCAAAAAAAACCGCCTTCATATAAAGTGATTTGAGCTCCTAATAAAAAAAAAACTCGATAGAAAAAGGTGTTCCCTATAGGGAACACTATGCCGCAAAGGGTTAAAACTAAGTATGGAATTTAAGCCCAAGTTATAACCAAGAACAGCTAATAATACAAAATATATTTTTTTGTTCTCGCTATTTACCTTTACTGTAATACCCTCTTTTGATAAAAAGGTCAACTCATCAGTAACTTTTTCAAAGCACTTAGCATTACCAAATTCTTTTTGATCCATACTATAAATGAGTTGACCTAGAAACTCATTGTCTATTGTCGACGAAAATTGTGGTGGAAGACCAGCTACGCAGTAATAAAAGCCACCGATTTTGTGAATCCCAGTAGCAGTTGAAAGAGCATTGTTGATTTCAAAATCATCGTAGTAAACGTACAATGGAATAACGATTTTATTTCCATAGTTTTCATGCATGTTTTTCCACCTGTCACCTTGATACAAACTAGTGTATATAGTACCTTTTTGGGCTGGATAAGTTCTTCATTTTGACAATTCAATATTACATCATAAACATTTGGTAATTCTAAAAATTTGTTCAAAGTTTTTCTCATACGTATATAGTAACCAAAACATTGTTTATACGTCTTAACGGTGCCACTCTTTTTTCTTTTGTCGTCTTCCATTTCACCCAATATGAATTTTTTAGGTTCTATCAAACATTTAGTACTTTTAAGATAGCTAATTCTCTTACATTCAGTTTTAATTTTATTCAAAATAGGCATATACTTAAAATTATCTATTCTCGCATGATATTCTTGAGGCAATTGCGATTTCAAATTTGATGAAAACGATTCTATCAGGATCTCTGTGAACTTGGCAAATTCAGAAGATATTTCTTGAACAACAGTATTAGTGATGGAATAATCATTATACAACTTGGCAATAAATAATAGAATATTTTCTTCTATACTTTCCAAGTTTGTAACTCCTATTTGAGTATCATCAGACTCATTTTCTGAATTTGAATGGCTTAACCCTTGAAACTCAAACATACGTTTGTTGCGAATTGCACAATCTTTATGGCTTTCATCAGTCACTTTTCGTTTTAAGGCACTTTTAAATTCACTGCATGCAGTAACATGTTTTTTTCAAGAACGCACGCACCTAAACTTAGGAATACAATTATTTTTAACGCAACTAAACAATGGTTCATGCGAATGAAATATCTGTAAGTGTTTAAAATAAATAAATAAATAAATAGTTAAAACTATTATCACAAAACTGACACTCCATTTTTGCAAATAAAATGTAACTAATGAAACATTCTAATCTGTTATATAACACTTGGTAATAAACACTTGGTCGACTTTGGTCGACAAATTGTAATTATGTATCTAAGATTTCTTAACTTTGTTAATAACGGTGTAAACCGATGGTATGTGTAAATCTGATGGTGTTTTTATGTTCATAATCTTTCACTGAATGAAAGAACATACATTTTCGCTTCCCACTGGATATGCTATATTTAAAGTGATGTCCAGCACCAGACTCGACCAAGCACAGGAAAAATCACCAAAGTTCAGCAGACGCAACGCGCGCCGACGGTGCGCGCAGCCCATATTTAACAGTGAAGGGCCGCACGTGAATTTCGACGAGAAGACGGTAATATTGTACAGCAGTCCGATACCAATCAGGAGACACCCACGGTACAGCACGCAAAAGGAGATGGCACAGCGAACGGTCATCCGATCACTGCGACGGCGAAGACCGACGTCGAACAGACAACGGCGCAATCGTGAGGAAGTGGAACTTGAAGTTCAGCGGATAACGCACTACACGCATCGACCATTTGCACAATCGGTTCGAGGAATGCCGACGAATGTCACAGCTGTCGAAGGACGATATGATGGAGGTCCTGCAGGAATTGGTGACAGGCGGCGCAGATGTCTGGTACCGCAGCAACACACACAGATGGTAAATGCGGGACTATTGCCAGCAGGCGGCACGAAGATGGTATGGCACGAACCGCAGATACCAACAAAGGCTCCAATCCGACGCGGAAAATCGCTGCCAAGGCGAATGGGAGCCAGTGATAGATTACGTCACAAAACTGTCGGGAATGCTGCAGAAAATGGACCCAGTTCCAGATGTGGAAAAACAGCTAGACATGCTGCATAAAAATCTCAGGACGGAACTGCAAAGATTAACAACCCGCTTGAAGTGCTCATCAATAGAAGAATTCAGGGAATTAGCCGAAGAGGTCGAGATCGTCGTGTCCTGCGGGGAAAGTTGGCACCCTCCACCGAAACCGGAGCAGACAGTGCTATCTGACCTAGCTTACGCGCCGTCAGCGCATACCGCAGCCCCTAAAGTGGCGGCAATGGGGATGCAAACAACAGAGGAGCAGGAAGCAAGGCTTGCAACAAGAGTTCTCAAGATGCTGGAGGAGAGAGAGGCCGCGCGGAGAAAACAGCACCGCGGGGCTGGCAGAGCTAAAAGCATAGGAGCGCCGAGGCGAGACTCCAATGCACAGAAGGAAGCCAAAAAAGATAAGTGTTTCAAGTGTAAAAAGATCGGGCACTTCAAGAAAGAATGCATGGAGATAATATGAAACGAAGGACCGAGCGCGAGGGAGAAGGCGGAGCCTGCAGCAACTCCGAGCGACGGTAGAGCTGCAAAAACTGCAGAAGCGTGCACGGAAAAGACCTTCCCGGGAATGGACAGGAGGGCGAAAAAAGGTGGACCGGAGAGAGAAATCCCGGGAAATCCACGGGGCCACAGCCAGGCCAGAACAGGAAAGCAGCAGCGATTCTCCAGGAGGCGGCAGTCACGAAAGTGCCACCGGTAAAGGCGGCGGAGTCACGGATGCGTCGCTCATACAAGAGTGAGCGGAGCGACGGGGAAACTGCAGGGATTTTCCCGCAGGAAAAATAGGAGCCAGGCGCGCAGCTCGCCTGAGCTACAGCCGGCGCAGTGCAGAGCGCAGGAGAGGGCAACAGAATCAAGATTGATTTTATCCAGACAGACGCCACCGACGACAACAGCTCGGACGACGTCATCAAAAATATCTTGGAGGATGTAACCGACGGTAAAGGTTACGACGAGGACAAAGAGCAAGAAAAAAGGTGGTGGATACAAGCTAGCGTAGGCGACTTCCACCTGCGAGCTCTGTGCGATAAAGGAGCGTGTGCTTGGGGCCGGTCAGCCTGCAGATAGCAAGCGTGCTCGGCAGACAGCTGATGCCGACCCCCGGACAAACTGCCAGATTGGCAAACGAGAGCAAGCCAAGAGCGTCGGGATCAGTATGGTTACTGTTTCGAGTCGGAGGCATCGAGAAGGAGATTCGGGTGGCAATAGTACCGATGGATTGCCTCGGGTAAACTTTATGCTGACGTTTAAAGCTATTTTAGACCCCTACGCATCTCAATTGTACCTTAAAGAAAGCAAGAACTACATCGACCTAGAATTAGCGACAACAGAGATGGGAGGGGTGGAGCTGTCAGCAGTAGGTTTAGAAGATGTGCGGCAAGAAGAACGAGATACGATCACGCAGTTGTTGGATGAGATAATCGGGAACGAGGTGTGCAAGATAGGCTGCACCACGTGGATTGATCACGAAATAATTATGGAATCCACCCGCCTGATTAAGCAGAAGTATTTCCCGGTCTCGAAGAAAATAGAGGAAGAGATGCACAACCGCTTGAAGGAAATGCTAGCAGCTGGTATCATCGAATCGGCCGACGGCGGCTTTTCAAGCCCAGTGGTCATTATACGGAAGGTCAACAGAAAGTACAGATTTTGCGTCGATTTCAGAAGAATAAACGCGCTAACAAGGTTCGATGCATACCCGCTGCCGCAAATGAACTCGATTCTGAGAAAGCTGCAACAAGCTCGCTATATATCGTCGATCGATTTAACCCTTTGAGGGGCGGTGTATCATATATGATACACCAGAATATTTTTAGTTTTTTATTTATACGAAGACCGTTTTCAACTCAATTGCTCTGCAATAAATTCCTACATCATCATTAATACTTGGATTTGATATTGGCTCGACGAAAACTTCGAAAATTTATTTATTCAATTGTTTATAAACTATTATATATGAAAAATTTGCATTTTTTTCGAATAAATTCGGCCCTGGAAAGAGTTTTCAAGATAATCGCATGAAAATTTGTGTGTAAGGGTTTTAGGGGTCGCTGATTACAAATCCGGTGTCAGAATCTCAAAATTCAAGATGGCGGATCTAATATGACGACTATTTTAGGTTAGGATTTCAATTTATTGAAAAATCTACTAAGGATGAGATGTATAGCAATTTTTAGAGATGATTGATACTAAAGCTTACCTTAGATTAGTCAAATCCTATGATTCTAGATTCTGTAGGTCGCATCATAACCTCAAAAATTTCTTTATCTTACTACTTTTGAAAAAAAAAATTGAGCTCGTAATAATGTTTAGTATTATTGATCACAAAATCGACCTCATTTCATAGAGTAGATGTATTATTGTGAATAATATACTAATAGCTTGATCATTCAAGATTGCGTGATCAAACTAGTGATATATATATTCCATTCTCATCTATATGAATACATGACTTTGGAGGAATAAACATTCATGCGTGATTCATCTCACTGCTTATGCTCTTCTTCTCACTGCTGATAGTTTTCATGATAGACTCATTCCGTATACATATTGGCAAATGATGATGAATGTCAGAATAAGAATTTTTTCATATTCCTGGAATATTTTTCAAAGCTTGTAACATCAAGAGCTATCATCATCTCACCAATTGAAAACGTTAGATGTGTTGTCTTGTCTTTCAGAAATAGGCAGTGAATTTTCTACAATCAAACTGGAAAACCTCTACTTTATAGAGGTTGACGCTAATACTCTATCTCTCTCTTACAAATCAAACAATCTTTTTGGCAATAAAAAAATTATCTTAAATTCATCAGAGTAAGTCGATTTTGTGTTTTCTGCGGTTTTCATTCATTCGAACTGACCGAAAGGAACTATTTCTTTCATCATGAGTGAAATAGTAGAGTATGAAGATATGCTGAGCGATGTTGAATCAGAAATTCTTGAAGATAGTGAGGATGAATATGACCCTGAATCTAATCTGGCAGAAGAACCATCTGAGATGCTCGATGTTGAAGCTCATCTGGGTTCTGATTCTCATAATGACACTGACGAAGAAGATGATACTCCCTTGTTTACTAGGCTTGAAGAAATGGACGGAATTTGGGAGAAAAAAGCGAGATCACGCTTGGAGTTTCATTTTGAAGAACACGTAGGACCAAAGAATATCCCTGATGATGCGGCAACTCCGGGAGATGTATTTTTATGTCTATTGTCTGAAGGATTTATTGATAAAATAGTTGATCAATCAAATCTTTATTGTAACCAGACAAAATCAAGTTACAGCACCATCACCAAAAAAGAGTTGAAACAATTTTTAGGCTTGAACATTCTTATGGGATTGAAACGATCACCATCATATCGAGACTATTGGTCGAGTATTATTCAAATGAATGATCCATATATCTCTTCAGTCATGACTGTGAAGAGATTTTCCTTTTTACTATCCAATCTACATTTGACCGATAACTCCCAAGAACCAGGAAGAGATAACGCTGCCTATGATAAATTATACAAAGTTAGGCCTTTACTAGAAACTCTTACCGAAAACTTCAAAAACTTTTGTGACCCAACTAGATATCAATCAATTGATGAAAGTATGATAAGATTCAAAGGTAGATCTTCTCTGAAACAATATCTACCAATGAAGCCTATCAAGTGGGGCTATAAGGTTTGGGTTAGAGCAGACCAATTTGGGTTCGTATGTGAATTCCAGATTTACACAGGAAAAGTCAATGGTAAGCCTGAAAAATTTCTTGGTGAGAGGGTTGTCAAAGATCTTAGTCGAGATTTAGAACACAAAAACTATTTCATCTATTTTGACAATTTTTTTACAACTATTCAATTGATGCTAGACCTAAAATCTTCAGGAATACTAGCATGTGGAACTGTAAGAAAAGATAGAAAAGATCTCCCGAAGAATCAGAAGAAAGATACAGACATGTCAGCTGGTGATAGTGAATATCGCACTTCATACAAAGGTATCAGTTGGTTGAAGTGGAATGATAAGAAACCTGTACATTTTTTATCGAATGCCCACGATCCTTCTATCATTTCTCAAACAAATAGAAGGCAGAAGGATGGTACTTTGAAAGAAGTGAACTGCCCACAAATGGCAAAAGATTATAATCTTTATATGGGCTGTGTTGATAAAGCGGACATGCTCAAATCATACTATGAGATCAATAGAAAGAGTAAAAAATGGTGGCATCGTATTTTGTGGCATTTACTTGATGTCACTTTAGTCAATGCCTTTATTATTTACTGCCAACTTTTCTCTCAATCAAAAATGAAGCTGAGAAATTTTCGGTTGTCTGTAGTCGATTCCTTGATTGGGCTACCTGAACGTGTAAAGAAAGGCCGTCCATCTTCGTCACCTTCGTTGAACCCTAAAAAAAATTTGAAAGTCACTGACTCTATGAGGACTGAGCATGCTCTTCACTTGCCAGCTAGACGAGAACAACGTGCGAGGTGTGCTTACTGTAGTACCAAGCAGAAACCACAGTTGACACCATTTTATTGCATAAAGTGCAACGTTGGGTTATGCATAAAAGATGATCCAAATTGTTTTCAAAAATTTCATCAGTAATGCAGGTTATATTATGAAATATGCATAGTAGAGAATGAATAACTAAAGGTTGAAAAAATAAGAAAAATTAAGAAAATGTTGAAAAAAATTTGAAATAACTAAAAAATAAAAAAAACAAAAAAATAAAACATAAAAATGAAAAAAAAAAAAAAAATAAATAAAAAAAAAATAAAAAAAATAAATAAATAAATAACTAAAAAATAAAAACTAAAAAATGAAAAAAAAAAAATAAAATGAAAAAAAAAATAAATAAAAAATAAAAATAAAAATAAATAACTAAAAAATGACAAAAAAATTTAAAATAATTGTAAAAAATGACAAAAAATGGAGCAAATGATTATTGATTCAGTTATTTGAGGTCAAAATCCTCATTATTGAGTCAGCTATTTCGAATTTATGTTTTCTGAGACTGTATCCCCAATCACTGGCCCCAAAAACCCATGTAAACACATTTTGAATGATATCTCTCAGAAAATCGCTATTCTAACCTAAAACAGTCGCCATATTGAATCCGCCATCTTGAATTTTGAGATTCTGACACCGGATTCGTAATCAGTGACCCTAAAAACCTACAAAACCACTTTGATATTTACAAAAAGTCAAACACAAAAATGTGCCCCTCAAAGGGTTAAGCAGCGCGTATCATCAAATCCCACTCAAGAAAGAAAACAGACAATACACCGATTTCACAGTACCCGGATTGGGGCTGTTTCAGTTTACAAGACTACCATTTGGGCTGTCAGAAGCTGCAGCGACATTCTAGCGGCTGATGGATAAAATAATAACACCTGACCTACACCCGAACTCGTTTGCGTATTTAGATGATATAATAAAGGCAACCGAGACGTTTGAAGATCGTGGACGTAGACGTAGACGTTAAGGTACTGGAAAAAGTTATCAGGTGGGTGAAAGACGCAGGCCTCACAATAAATGGCGAGAAAAGCGTATTCTGCCGAGAGGAAGTAAGGTACCTTGGAGTCCCAGTGAATCGGGAAAGATTCAGGCCGGGCCCGGAGAAAATAGCGCTGATAATCCAGTATCCTGCGCCGAAGAACATAAAGCAACTCCGACGGTTCTTGGGAATAGCGTCTTGGTGCCGCCAATTTTTGAAGATTTACGCGACAATGGCAGAGCCACTAAAAAAGGAGGCGGCGTACGACTGGGGCGACGAGCAGGTCACGACGTTCGAGATGATAGAGGCAATTATCGCCTTGGCGCCCGTGCTAAATTGCCGCGTGTTCGAACAATAGTTCACGATACAGATAGTCGCCAGCGACACCGGCCTGTGAGCAGTGTTAACGCAGGTCGTCGATGGAGAAGAAAGGGTGCTGGACTTCGCAGGCCGTGTGCTAACGCCGGCGGAGCGAAACTATACAGTCAGCAAGCGAGAATGTCTAGCGGTAATGTTTGCCGTGAAAAAGTTTCGACAATATATAGAGGGCTACGATTTCAAGGTAGTGACAGACCACAGTAGCTTGCGATGGCTGTGCAACCTCAAAAACCCGACGGGAAGACTTGCAAAATGGGCCCTAGAACTGCAAAGCCATTGATATACAGTAGAACATAGAAAAGGAGCGTTGCACCACGTGCTGGACGCGCTGTCACGCATGCACGAAAAGACGACAGTGGAAATTGCG
Source organism: Muscidifurax raptorellus (assembly GCA_020010945.3). NCBI lineage: Eukaryota > Metazoa > Arthropoda > Insecta > Hymenoptera > Pteromalidae > Muscidifurax > Muscidifurax raptorellus. The sequence continues at coordinate 305,998 of JAHUUD020000034.1, forward strand.
GTAGTAAGTTCGGTGTCGGAAACGCGCGACGCCTGGTATTTACGAAAATACCAGGAGGTCCGCGCTAAACCGGAAAATTTTCCGGAGTAGCAAATTGTGGGGGGGGGGGGGGCAGATGTATAAATACAGGCTCGACCCCGAACTAACACAAATACTGGGTGAGGACGAAAGCGATTGGAAGCTGGTGTTGCCGGCAGAAAAGAAAAAGCAAGTGCTATACGAGTGCCACGATGCACCGATGGCAGGACACTTCGGGCGTGAGAAAACGTACAAGCGCGTAGCAGCGCACTACTATTGGCCGAGGTTATATGAAGAAGTTGCGCGGTACGTGCGACGGTGCCAGCTGTGCCAGCAAGGCAAGGTAGAACAGCAAGCGCCGGCGGGCTGCATGGGAAAGAGAACCGTGCATAGGCGGTGGCAGATAGTAGCGAGGGACATCATGGGCACCCTACCGAAAACAGCCAAAGGTTTCGAGTACATCTTGATTCCAAGACCTCTTCGCACGGTGAATAGAATGTATTCCGTTGAAGAAGGACAACGCCAAGGCTATATTGGAGGCACTGCAGGAGCGAGTTATACTGCGATTCAGCGCGCCCGAGGTCTTTCTGCCAGACAACGGGACGGAGTTCAAAAATAAGCTAATCGACAACTACTTAAAAGCACAAGGCATACACCACACCAACACGCCGCCATACCACCCGCAGGCGAACCCAGGCGAACCCAGTCGAACGAGTAAACCGGACGGTGAAGAGGGAGATCGTCGCCTATGCCCACAGCGATAACCGAACGTGGGACGTGCACTTGAAGGAGATTGTTTTCTCGTATAATACAGCAGAGCATTCCGCGACCAGAGTCAGCCCAGCCGTGACGAACTTCGGCCGACAGCTGGCCGCACCGGCGTCACTGCGCCGCCAAGAGGACCGACAAGCAAGACAAAATGAGGAACAGCAAGCGATGCAAGATTGGCAAGGGTGTTTGGCAAACCTGCCCACACTACGACAGAGCGCGAACAATCGCGTGCAGGAGGCGCAAGGCAGGTAAGCCGGCTATTACGATGCACGGCGGCGAGACGTGCAATTCGACGTCGGAAAGCAGGTGTGGAGGAAAAGTCATGTCCTGTCCTCGGGGGAGCGGAAGGGATCGGGGAGAAGCTGGCCCTACCATTCACCGGACCATACCGAGTAACAGCGCGAGTGGGAACGAGCACCTACGAACTGACGGACCTAGACGAGAACGTCGAGCCCCTCATGCCAGTAAAAGAGCTGAAAACGACGAGAAGACGAAGCATCATCGACCAATGAGGAAGAAGACGACGGTCGACCACCAAGGGAGACAAGCGCGGCGACAGAGTCGCTCCGAGCGGGCGCAAGTGAACGTAGCGTAGTAGAGCAGGCTACGGCGCACTATGGGACATTTTGGAAATTTTTTTGGAAATATGGATTACACGCTACGGGTACCGTTAGAGAAAACCGAGTTGCTGTTAAAAATACAATTAACAAGAAAGATGACCGAGGAAAGTATGACGTTCAACATGATAAACATAGCGGCATGAATTTCATAACCGTAATGGACTCTAAACCTGTCTCTGTTTTAACCACTGCTGCTGGAATAACACCACTAGGTGCTGTGAAACGTCGCCAAAAAGGTGAAAAGCAAAAGAAAGATCTAGATTTTCCCAGAGCATTTCTAAATTATAATGAATTTATGGGCGGCGTTGATTTGCACGATCAACGCTGTAATAACATACAACCTATAATAAGGTCTAAGAAATGGACATGGGTAATCTTTTTAAGAATTATACAAACTTCTCTCGTCAATGCTACCGTATTATATAATATCTGCACTTAAGGTAAGAAAGCTCCAATGAGTACAAAAGATTTTGCTATAAGTGTGAGTAAAACGTATTTGAACAAATCCAAAAAACGAAGTAAGCATACAACTGAAAAAAATTTCTTGCCAAGAAAGTGTAGTATTGAAACCTGCAAGACACGAACAAGAAAATTTTGTAATACGTGTTCCTCGTATTATTGTCAATCATGCTTTGAAAAGAATCATACTAATGATTAGCGTTTTTTTCTCTAAAAAATATAAAATTGAAAAATAAACAAAATAAATAAAATTAAAAAAACAAGAAATATAAAAAAAATATAAAAAAAATATAAAAAAAATATAAAAAATATAAAAAAAAATATAAAAAAAAATATAAAAAAAAAATAAAGAACATGATTCTCTCAATCGTCCACCTCCTCGCGGTGAGAATCGGGAAACTTTATTATAAATAAGGGCAAAGGGACGTTTACGACAAAAAATTTTTGCAGAATTTTATCTCAAAAACTATAAACTTTTATAAAATTTTGGAAAGAACAAAAATGTTTTAGAATTCATCAAAGAATGATCTCAATTTTTTTCAGATTTTTTAAGGACGTTTTTCGAAATTTCGATTTTTTGACTTTTTGAAAAATCCAAAATCGTACCGGATCAATCTGAAAAAAATTGAGTATATTCTTTGACTAAATCTAAAACATTTATATTCTTAGGAAATTTTTATGAAAGTCTATAGTTTTCGAGAAAAAAATCTGTGAAATTTAAAACAAAAATTTGGCGTTCGGACGCCATTTTGAATTGGATAACGCTATATATCGAAATGTTTCGCTGCATATTTTTGAAGTGCAAGTATCGGGAACACCTTTTATCTGTATTAGAAGTTGCCTAGACATTCGGAACATTGCTGAAATTAGGTTTGAAAAAAAAATGCGAGTTAAAAAAGTGCATTTTTTTTATATTTGTTGAAAAATAATAGGTTAAACGTTATTTTTTGGAATTTTTGACATCGCCAATCGAAAGAGCGACCTCAAAAACATAAGTATATGTGCCTTGAGTTCAAAGTCCCTCGTTTATTTTAAAATGATGCGCCGTCAAAGTCAACGTTAACATTTTGTGCGTTTGGGACTTAATGGGTTAAAATAAATTCTTATTGTAACATTACATAATATATCAACAAAACTTAGATTTAATGATTCTTTGCATCGATACAATGATATTATAGTTGCTAAGTTACAAACCAATCTTTCATTAAGTTCTAGACAATTTGCAAATTCTCTTGGATAATTTAAACATTTTCGAGCTAGATTACTCGTATTAGTTGAGCCATGTCCTTGAAGAACTTGATCAACTCTGATGCCAAACTTCAGTTTAATTTTTGCTTGTACTTCTTTTTTACGAATTTCGAATTCATCTACAATATGGACAAATTATATTAAGATTTTATTGTAATATAATGAGGAAAAGTAATACGTAAGTACTATGCTGCAACGAGAGGAAAAGTTTTTTTCACCCCCTGCTCAAAAGTTTGAAAATTATCAAAAATTTTAGTTTTAACAACTTGAAAAACTTTGAAAATTTTGAAAAATTTGAAAAAATTTTATAATAGTTATACAATTTTCAATTTCCTATTTCTTTCTCATATACGAAAAAAGAACCTATTTTTTTTGCCCTTGACAAAAAAAGCACGGTGTGCAACAAGGGGGGAGTGGCTTTATCAGACTTGGGTGATGTTTTGAACACTCGTGTCCGTCTCAGGCCCTCGACTCCCACTCGTGTTCAAAACATCACCCTCGCAAGGAAAAGCCAATTTCCCTCCCTAGCTGCACAATATAGTATTTATTATAGCATAATCGATATAACTGAATATTTTACATTTTCTTATGTAAGAATGATCCATTTTAAAAAAAAATAATATAGTTATACCTTTTAGTTCTCTTGAAATATTCCAACTTTTAACAGATTGTTTATATGACAGATGTAGAAGATGTTCAAATGCAATAGACCTATTCCTAGTTTTAAAGATGATTCGTTTGGAGTAAATTTTTTTTTGAAATTATTAAAACTGTGTGATGATTCCAAACAGATAGGACATCTTATTGTAGATCTGTTACGAACAATTGCGTTGACGCATTTGCCATCAAACATTGTTGTTGATATGATCAATTTTACTGATGCTTTGTATCAGTATATTGATCAGTAATCAGAATATTAATAGAATTAGCTACACACACACACACACACACACACACACACACACACACACACACACCACGAGGGGGAGCTGTACCCCATGTGGCGCGTCCTCGGGTGGCGGATAGAGGAACGCTCGCTGTAAGCGCATAGTACTACGTACGTAGTGCTGCAAACAGAGGGTAGGAGAGAAATAAAATATCTCCCGCGGACCAAGCAGCTTATTGAAGATCTGTCACTACCGGAAACAAGGTTTGATCTTAGGGTTATGACTAAGCAGGCGCTCGCCGATTGCCGCAGCCCGACTCGACTTCGGCTGCTGAAGGGAAAGGATACGAGACAAACTGGGTTCTGACACTCCCAGGCTGCCGGAAAGTACAGGGGCCCGGGGATGTTTCGCCGACACGCCCTAGCTGCCCTATCATCCGGCGAAAATCCCAATGATCTCAATAGTGCCGGGTGGCGCCCGGAACGGGCCCTATTGTGGTCAGAGGGGGGGCCTCGTTACCCTTTCCCGGAGGCTTTCTGAGGAAGACTTGCGCGGGGGCATGAGGCCAGAATTCACACCTGTGAAGCATAGCTTCGCGGTGAGAGCTCGGTGGAAGGTAGGTGACTAAAGTTGGAAGAGGAGGATAAACAAAAATAAAATGCATAGTACATCAAAGAAATTAAACTTGGGGACTTCGGATACCCCAAAAAGTGTCTTAGAAACTGGGTTCCCTACCCAGAGATCGGACGATAACAGCAGTCTCAGTAGAGAAACGATTGCCATGGAGTGCAGTCCAATAAAGACTATTTCTGAAAGGGCAATACGGACGGAACAAGAGCAGGTAAATCAAGGAGGCAGTAACTCAAACTGGGACTACAACCTTGAAAGAAGAAATGACCAGCTGGGGCGTCTAGGAGAAAAGATCCAGGAACTAAGAGAGTTTATAAGGGACAAAAATAACGTCCATAAAACTATCAGGGACATGGCACGAAGCATTAGTGTCATGTATAAAAGTTTGTGCAGCGCGGAGGATGACCTGCTACAGTGCCAACGTCCAGGAACGGAAGGCAAGGAAACTCAGACAACACCAAGTCTGAAACCGAAAAAGGCGGATAAACCAAGGGAGGCCTTAAATACTCCGCAGGATAGGAGTAACAAAGAGGAGAAAGAGAGTAAAAGACCTAAAGAGGCAACTTGGCAAGAGGTCGTTACAAGAAAGGCAAAAAAAAAGGAGAAACAGTTAAGTAAGGAGAACAACAAGGCTCCTGGCGTTAACAACCAGAGTAGGACCAGTAGAGACAAAACACAGCGGGCAAGACCGACCAGACCGGACGCTCTTATCATTAAGGCGCCGGAAGGAAGGAGCTACGTGGACATTTTGTCAACATTGAGAACTGCTCCTTCACTGAATGCCATAGGAGATAGCGTAAACAAAATACGCAAAGCGGTGGCGGGAGATCTCCTCATAGAGCTCAAACGCACAAAAGAAGTTAAAACCGCAGACTTCCAAGAAGCGGTTAAAGCAGTACTAGTGGAAGGAACCACAATAAAAACACTGCAGGAAGAGGAGACCTTTGAAATAAGGGACCTCGACATACTTACTTCAAAAGAGGAGGTACTGGAGGCCTTGCAAAGGGAAATAGGAGAAAGAGATGTGATTGAGATCACTGCCGTAAAATCGCTGAGAAAAGCGTACGGAGATACGCAAATAGCTGTTATGCAAGTGTCGAAAGAAATAGCGACCAAGTTCACAAAGCTAGAGAAAATTAAAATTGGATGGGACAACTGTAGGATCCGTACATCGAACCGCAGTAAGGGGCCGCTTAGGTGTTCTAAATGCCTTGGTTTCGGCCACGTCGCTATCAAGTGTACTGATCCGCAGGATAGCAGCAAATGCTGCTACAAATGCGGTAAGACGGGGCATAAAGCAAATATCTGCCGTAATGAACCGTGTTGTTTACTGTGCCGAAAAAAAGGCGACAACATGCCGACGAACCATGTCACTGGTAGCTACTTGTGCCCAGCCTACCAAGCAGCGGTTAAAAAAATCAGGAAAGGGTAATGAGAATAGTCCAGCTAAATCTCAACCATTGTGAGACTGCGCAAGACCTTCTCTGTCAGTTTGTACGAGAACACAAGTTCGATGTCGCTCTCGTCAGTGAGCAGTACAAAGATTTGAATGAACCATCCTGGGAATCTGACGCCTCAGGTAAAGCCGCAATCTGGGCTTGCAAAGACTTTACCTTCCAGGGCAAGATGGTAAACAAGGAAAATGGCTTCGTAAGAGCGAAAATAGGCGGCATACATGTATACAGTTGTTACGTCCCGCCTAGCGCATCAATAGAGCAGTTTCAACAACTACTGGACCGGCTGGTGCAAGACGCTACGAATAAAAAACCAGCTATAATAGCAGGAGATTTTAACGCATGGGCGATCGAGTGGGGCAGTAGCAGAACCAATAAACGGGGACGAGTGCTACTGGAGGCATTCACGCTACTAGACTTGGTTCTGCTGAACCAAGGCGACACCCCGACGTTCAAAAAACGAGATGCAGAGTCATTCATAGACTTGACATTTGTCAGTAACTGCCTCGTAAGGCAGGTAAGCAAATGGATCGTGAGTGATCACTACACAAATAGTGACCACCTAGCTATAATAATGGAGCTAGGCGGACCAAACAGGAAATTCTGTACAAATCCCAGTAGTACAAGAACTGAATGGAAAACCAAAGAGTATGACAAAGAGTTATTCTTGACGATGTTTGACAATATTCAATTGACGGGATCAGCAGACGACAAGGCTGCACAAATGACGGGCCAGCTCACCAAAGCGTGCGACGCGGGAATGCCGAGAAAAGTGTCCAGTCAAAGATGGCTACCAGCATATTGGTGGAATGACAAGATCAAACACGCGCGCAGCGTTTGCCATCGAGCTAGAAGATTGGAACAACGGGCAAGGAAGAAATTCTACCGAACCGGTAGAGGAATGGATACGGTAGAGAACTACAACGAAAAAATGAAAGAAGCAAAGCGCAACCTTAAAAGGTGTATAAGAGAGAGTAAACAAAGATGTTTAAGAGAGCTGCAAGATGAGGTCAATAAAGACCCTTGGGGCCGACCTTATAAAATTGTCATGAAGAAGATCAAGGGAAGTTACATACCCCCACCAAAGTGCCCAGAGGTACTAAGCAGGGTGGTAACAACACTCTTCCCAAATCAGCCGGACATTCCATGTGCTATGGTAGAAGAAATAGATGTAGATAATATACCCTTAATTACGGAGGAGGAGCTACTATCAGCCTGCAGGAGGGTTGGAAACAATAAGACTCCAGGACTTGATGGCATACCCAATATTGCATTGAAACATGCCATCCAGGCTCACCCAGCAGAGTTTATAGACTTGTACAACACTTGTCTCACAGAAGGAACGTTTCCACGAAACTGGAAAAAGCAAAGGCTTGTGTTGCTACCAAAGGGTAGCAAACCACCTGGAGAAGGGTCGTCATACAGACCGCTCTGCATGCTCGATACACAGGGCAAAGTATTAGAGCGCATAATCTTCGTTAGGATGGAAGACAAAACCGAGGGGCCAGAGGGGCTTGCGGAACACCAGTATGGTTTCCGTAAGTGCCGCTCAACATTAGACGCTATCAGCTTAGTGGTGAATACAGCACGGACAGCCATAAGCGGGAAAAGATGGAAAGGCGGGACGAAAAAGTACTGCGCGGTGGTTACACTTGACGTTAAAAATGCATTTAACTCTGCAAATTGGTGCAAAATTCACGAAGCACTAGTGAGACTAGGAGTTCCTCCGTATATAAGAAGAATAATGTCTGACTACCTCAAGGACAGAACTCTCTTATACGAGACCGAGGAGGGCACGGTGAATTATAAGGTTACCGGGGGAGTTCCACAGGGGTCTGTACTGGGCCCATCGTTGTGGAACATTATGTACGATGGCGTACTCAAGCTAAAATTACCAGAAGGAGCAATGCTCGTAGGATTTGCAGACGACATAGCTTTGGTGGTGGTAGCAAAAGAGAAAGAAGAGGTAGCTGAAATTGCTAGTGAAGCTATCATTAAAATACAGAAGTGGCTAAATAATGCGAATCTGGAGCTTGCAAGCCATAAAACGGAGGCTATCCTAATATCTAGCAGAAAGAAGACGGAGATAATCACCTTGAGAATAGGCGGTCATGAAATTACTTCTAAACCGACTATTAAATATTTAGGTATAACGTTAGACGCAAAGCTGACCTTTAAACAGCACTTGGAAGCAACAGGAGAGAAAGCCGCAAAAACTACCGCAGTGTTGGCGCGGCTGATGCCAAATGTGGGTGGTCCCACACAGAATCGCAGAACGCTACTGGCAAGCGTTAGTACATCAATCATGTTGTATGGAGCCCCGATATGGGCAGACGCTGTACTGGTGAAGGCATATGGACGAAAGCTCTCCTCAGTGCACAGGCGAAATGCACTTAGGGTCGCGTCTGCTTACCGTACGGTATCGGACGAGGCGGTCTGCGTTATTGCCGGTCTCCCACCAATAGACCTACTAGCAAGGGAGAGAAAATCAATCGACGAAGGAAAAAGACGAGACAGCGGCAAAACCAAGATAGAAATTTGGGATGCCGCTAGGAAAGTAACAATGACGGAGTGGCAAAAGCGATGGGACTCTAGTAGTAAGGGTCGGTGGACACACCGCCTCATACCAAGTGTAGAAGACTGGACAAAAAGAAGACATGGGGAAATAAATTTCTACCTAACGCAGTTTCTGAGTGGACATGGATGCTACCGGGCGTATCTGCACCGATTTAAATTGGAGGATTGCCCGGATTGCCCGACGTGCTTGAATGTAATCGAGGACGCTGAGCATGTGTTCAGTGAATGTCCACGCTATGAACAGGAACGAGAAGAACTTGAGTGCTACCTACAGACCAGAGTGACGCCTGAGTCTATTATGGTAGCCATGATGACTTCGGCCGACGGATGGAGCGCAATAAACTATTTTGTTGCAGACATCCTTAAGAAGGTCCGAAAGGACGAAGAAAAACGAAGAAGAAGTTGTGAGATGCAGCAAGAAACAGACGACCGGACGATGCGGTAAGAAGTAGACGGCAGCGGAAAACGTGATGACGACCACATCAACAGACGAGGGCGGTAGCCCAAAGTTCCCCCGCGAAGCAATACTCAAACGGTGTTACCGCGGGGGGGCTTATTGGAGAAAGAGCCAGGTCCAACTTACTTAGGGTCGGTAAGGAGGACGGAGAGGATTCGGTTGCTGTTGGAACTCAAAAGCTAACGGTAAACGAAGGGTTTAGTGGGTGAGAGTCCCACACAGGTGGTACCAGACGGTGCCATATCGTCCATAATGGATTCGCCCTTAACCTCTCACTCTATAAGGAAAAAAAAAAAAAAAAAAAACACACACACACACACACACACACACATACACACACCAGGTGCTATAAATGCTTGGGCTTCGGCTATTCTGCTTCAAGCTGCATTGAGCAGCACGACAGAAGCCGCTGCTGCTACAAATGTGGCTCAGCGGGACATGTAGCGAAAGACTGCACAAACCAGCCCAGCTGCATTCTCTGCAGAGGAAAGGACAACGTAGAGAAAAGCGACCATGCCGCAGGTAGCTATAATTGCCCAGCGTACCAAGCGGCAGTGAAAGCCACAAAACAAAGAAGATGAGAATAGTACAGTTAAACCTGAACCACTGTGAGATAGCACAGGACCTTCTCTGTCAGTACGTCCGTGAACAGATGATCGATGTTGCTATAATCAGTGAGCTGTACAGAGATCTTGAACAGCCAAGGTGGGAATCCGATGGCTCCGGTAAAGCAGCTATTTGGGCATGCGGAGACCTTACCTTTCAAAGTAGGATGAAAGTCAAAGAAACAGGTTTTGCCAGCGCAAAGATTGAGGGTATACAGGTATACAGCTGTTATGCCCCACCCAGTGCGCCAATAGATCAGTTTCAGCAGTTCTTGGACCGGCTAGTACGAGATGTCAGGGCTAAAAAACCAGCTATTATAGCTGGGGACTTTAACTCATGGGCGGTTGAATGGGGCAGCCGAAAAACCAATAAAAGAGGACAGGTCCTACTAGAGGCATTCACACTACTGGACTTGGTGCTGGTGAACGAAGGCAACATACCAACCTATAAAAAGGTGGACGCTGAATCAGTGATCGACTTAACATTTGTTAGTAGATGTCTGGTAAAAGAGGTGAGTAAATGGACCGTAAGCGATCACTTCACTAATAGTGATCACCACGCCATTATAATGGAGCTGGGCACACAAAACATGGTACACTGTACTAACCCTATAAGTACGAAAATGGAATGGAAAGCCAAGGAGTACGACAAGGAACTATTTCTGATGATGTTAGAAAATATCCAATTGACGGGATCAGCAGAACACAAGGCTGAACAAATGACAAAATGGCTCACCCGAACCTGTGACGCAGTTATGCCAAGAAAAGTGCCCAATCAAAGATGGGCACCAGTATATTGGTGGAACGAGAAGATTAGATCAGCGCGTTCCACCTGCCACCGAGCACGAAGGCTGGAGCAACGGGCAAGGAAAAAGTTTTACCGAACCGGTATTGGAAGCGAAGCTGTAGAAGAATGCAGCAGAAGAATGAAAGAAGCCAAGTGCACCCTCAAGAAGTGCATCAGTGAAAGCAAGCAGAGATGTCATAAGGAGCTGCTAGAAGAGGTCAATAAAGATCCATGGGGCAGGCCCTACAAAACAGTTATGAAGACACTCAAAGGAAGCTATATACCCCCACCAAAGTGCCCAAAGGTACTAAAGAGGGTAGTGACAACACTTTTTCCAAGTCAGCCGGACGCACCATATGCTATAGCAGAGGAAGTGCGGGAAGAAGATATACCTCCAATTAGAGTTGAGGAGCTACTCGTAGCAAGCAAGAGGGTAGGAAACAATAAGGCTCCCGGTCCTGACGGCATACCAAATGTGGCGCTGAAGCATGCCATCGAGGCTAAACCTGAAGAATTTGTTGGCCTCTACAATGCATGCCTAGCAGAAGGGAAATTTTCGACGAACTGGAAAAAGCAGCGACTTGTGTTGTTACCTAAGGGTAACAAAGCGCCCGGAGGGGAGATATCGTACAGACCATTATGTATGATGGACACTCAAGGAAAAATACTGGAGCGCATTATCAGCAGCAGGATGGAGTGCATAATCGAAGAGACCAAGGGGCTTGCCGAGCACCAATATGGCTTTCGGAAGTGCCGATCTACTTTGGACGCGATCGGCCTAGTGGTAAACACAGCCCGAGCAGCCATCAGTGGAAAACGGTGGAAGGGCGGAACAAAAAAGTACTGTGCAGTTATTACTTTGGATGTCAAAAACGCATTCAACTCTGCAAATTGGACGAAGATACATGAAGCGCTTGAAAAGCTTGAGGTGCCTACCTACATCAGAAGGATGATGGCCGACTATCTGAAGGACAGAACTTTACTGTACGAAACGGATTGCGGCATTGAAACCTACAAGGTCACGGCAGGTGTTCCACAGGGATCAGTACTGGGCCCGCCATTGTGGAACATTATGTATGACGGAGTGCTGAGACTACAACTCCCGCGGGAGGCTATGGTAGTAGGATTCGCAGACGACATAGCTCTTGTAGTAGTAGGGAAGGAAAATGAAGACGTCGCTGAAATCACCAATGAAGCGATCACCACCATCCACAGGTGGCTGAGAGAAACGGGACTTGAAGTCGCTGGACACAAGACCGAGGCGATCCTGATATCTAGCAGGAAGAAATTGGAGACGATCGCCCTAATGATAGACGGCCATGAGATAACCTCTAAATGGACTATCAAGTATTTGGGCGTTACTATAGACGAAAAGTGGACGTTTAAACAGCACCTTGAATTAGCAGGTGAAAAAGCGTCAAGAACGATGGCTGCTCTATCTCGGCTCATGCCGAATGTCGGTGGAGCTACTCAGAAGAAAAAGAAGCTGTTAGCAAGTGTCAGTACATCGATTATGCTGTACGGGGCACCAATTTGGGCAGATGCAATGGCAATAAAAGCCTATGCGCGGAACCTATCATTCGTGTATAGACGGAGTGCGCTAAGAGTAGCGTCTGCTTACCGCACGGTATCGGACGATGCAATAAGCGTCGTGGCAAGCATGCCACCCATCGACCTCTTAGCACAAGAGAGGAAGGCCATATACATGGCAAAACAGGAGAACAGCGATAAAACGAAGGCAGAAATCTGGAACGCTGCCAGAGAACAAACAGTAGCTGAGTGGCAGAGAAGATGGGACAGTAGCCTGAAAGGGCGCTGGACGTACCGACTTATACCAAAGATTGAAGACTGGATCACAAGAAGACACGGGGAAGTAAACTACTACCTCACGCAATTTTTGACGGGACATGGATGCTATCGAACATACCTGTGTAGATTTAATTTAGAAGACTGCCCAGACTGCCCAGCATGTTTGGACATGTGCGAGGACGCTGAGCACGTTTTTTGCTACTGCTCGCGTTACCAGCAGGAGCGTGAAGAGTTTGAACGCTACCTCCAGACCAGAGCAACTCCTGAGTCTATTATGGTAGCTATGTTCGCCACCGCTGAGGGCTGGCACGTGGTTAGTAACTACGCCGCGGTCATCCTCAAGAAAGTGAGGGGCGACGAAGAGAGAAGAAGACGAGAGATGCTGCAAGAAGCTGACGACCGGACGATGCGGTAAGAAGTAGACGGCAGCCTATAATGAAGAAGGTACGATAGTAGATTTACTAGATATGGACGCATAAGGAATGACAATCATATCAAGGAGACAAGGTCAATGTCCCTATGCCCCCCCGCGAAGTAATACTTGACCGTGGTACCGCGGGGGAAAAAGGCACTGAAGACGGAGCTTGGCCCTCCTCACCGACAAATCGGTAAGAAGAGGGTTCGGGTTGCAATTGGATTCTATATTCGGTCGCAAAACGAAGGGTTTTAGTTGGTGAGAATCCAACACACGGTGGCTCAGGCCATGCCATGGTCTATTAAGATTTTTCCCTCCAACCTCTTTCTCCAATAAAAAAAAAAAAAAAAAAAAAAAACACACACACCACGAGGGTATCTGCTCCGATTTAAATTGGAGGATTGCCCGGATTGCCCGACGTGCTGGAATGTAATCGAGGACGCTGAGCATGTATTCAGTGAATGTCCACGCTATGAACAGGAACGAAAAGAACTTGAGTGCTACCTACAGACCAGAGTGACGCCTGAGTCTATTATGGTAGCCATGATGACTTCGGCCGACGGATGGAGCGCAATAAACTATTTTGTTGCAGACATCCTTAAGAAGGTCCGAAAGGACGAAGAAAAACGAAGAAGAAGTTGTGAGATGCAGCAAGAAACAGACGACCGGACGATGCGGTAAGAAGTAGACGGCAGCGGAAAACGTGATGATGACCACATCAACAGACGAGGGCGGTAGCCCAAAGTTCCCCCGCGAAGCAATACTCAAATGGTGTTACCGCGGGTGGGCTTATTGGAGAAAGAGCCAGGTCCAACTTACTTAGGGTCGGTAAGGAGGACGGAGAGGATTCGGTTGCTGTTGGAACTCAAAAGCTAACGGTAAACGAAGGGTTTAGTGGGTGAGAGTCCCGCACAGGTGGTACCAGTCGGTGCCATATCGTCCATAATGGATTTGCCCTTAACCTCTCACTCTATAAGGAAAAAAAAAAAAAAAAAAACCACGAGGGGGAGCTGTACCCCATGTGGCGCGTCCTCGGGTGGCGGATAGAGGAACGCTCGCTGTAAGCGCATAGTACTACATACGTAGTGCTGCAAACAGAGGGTAGGAGAGAAATAAAATATCTCCCGCGGACCAAGCAGCTTATTGAAGATCTGTCACTACCGGAAACAAGGTTTGATCTGAAGGGTTATGACTAAGCAGGCGCTCGCCGATTGCCGCAGTCCGACTCGACTTCGGCTGCTGAAGGGAAAGGATACGAGACAAAGTGGGTTCTAACACTCCCAGGCTGCCGGAAAGTACAGGGGCCCGGGGATGTTTCGCCGACACGTCCTAGCTGCCCTATCATCCGGCGAAAATCCCAATGATCTCAATAGTGCCGGGTGGCGCCCGGAACGGGCCCTATTGTGGTCAGAGGGGGGGCCTCGTTACCCTTTCCCGGAGGCTTTCTGAGGAAGTCTTGCGCTGGGGCATGAGGCCAGAATTCACACCTGTGAAGCATAGCTTCGCGGAGAGAGCTCAGTGGAAGGTAGGTGACTAAAGTTGGAAGAGGAGGATAAATAAAAATAAAAATGCATAGTACATCAAAGAAACCAAACTTGGGGACTTCGGATACCCCAAAAAGTTTCTTAGAAACTGGGTTCCCTACCCAGAGATCGGACGATAACAGTAGTCTCAGTAGAGAAACGATTGCCATGGAGTGTAGTCTAATAAAGACTATTTCTGAAAGGGCAATACGGACGGAACAAGAGCAGGTAAATCAAGGAGGCAGTAACTCAAACTGGGACTACAACCTTGAAAGAAGAAATGACCAGCTGGAGCGTCTAGGAGAAAAGATCCAGGAACTAAGAGAGTTTGTAAGGGACAAAAATAACGTCCATAAAACTATCAAGGACATGGCACGAAGCATTAGTGTCATGTATAAAAGTTTGTGCAGCGGTAAGAAGGGAAGACTTTAAAGTACACATCCTGACAATAAGTATTCTCGAAGGAGACCTAAAAAGAGACCAAGAGAATTGTTGACGAAGAATGAAAATCAGACAAAAAGACCAAAACCCTCTACCAGTGCAAAAAAATTTAAAAGTGCAACAGTGGTCAAAGACTCTATTAGTGACACAAGAAATAAAGTTATTGACATCAATATTCTATTCCCTGCCCTTCAGAATATTTTAGTATGTAATCAGTGCAACGGCAAAGTGACATTTAGTGAGTCTGGTGTACAAGGCTTCGGGTTCAAAGTTGATATTGTGTGTGTAAAGTGTAAACAGATTGCTTCAATCAATTCAAATAAAAAAGTTGGACCAAGAGTGGCTTGCTAGTTCTTAGAATTGGTGTATATATAGCTGTGACCTGTTTCAATGATGGACGCACAGGATTTCTGAATATTATGAGGAAGTTTGACATCAGTCCAGGATGTGCAGCAGTAGATTGAACCAATACGAGCAACGATGCCAGAATCTTTCATGCAGAAAGAAAAACATTAAACAGTACCGTAGAGGCCCGGACTATCAGAAGAAGAACACGAGAAGGAATCCCAGAGGAATCATATGCAGCAGGAGCCCACTACGGTATTTATTATAAATGTATTCATCATAAATGTTGATTTTAACCAATGATTATATTCTTACTGCCACTAAGTTGTATTTATTATTTAATTTATTTAATAACATAAATAAATAAATATAATTTAGTTCCAACTAAAATGTAAATTGTCAACAGTGACAGGTGAGGTTATGGATGTGTAGCAGACTCAATGAATGACTGCAATGCTTTGTCTATGTGACAAAAAAAAGATAAGTATTATTAACTGAGTTAAGTGTGATAAGTACAGTGTACTTAAATTTCTAATTTTTGTGTTTTTTTTCATTTTAGCTTATACAACAACCAAAAAGAGCAGTTCGACCCAAGCCAACCATGGTATATTGGTGTTCTCAAAGACATTGTTGTTTTCCTTACTTGACTGTTTCACCTTTTTTTGACCTTTCTTGTAACGACCTCTTGCCAAGTTGCCTCTTTAGGTCGTTTATTCTCTTTCTCCTCTTTGTTACTCCTATCCTGCGGAGTATTTAAGGCCTCCCTTGGTTTACCCGCCTTTTTAGGTCTCAGACTTGGTGTTGTCTGAGTTTCTTTGCCTATCGTTCCTGGACGTTGGCACTGTAACAGGTCATCCTCCACGCTGCACAAACTTTTATACATGACATTAATGCTTTATGCCATGTCCTTGATAGTTTTATAGACATTATGTTTGTCCTTTACAAACTCTCTTAGTTCCTGGATCTTTTCTCCTAGACGCTCCAGCTGGTCATTTCTTCTTTCAAGGTTGTAGTCCCAGTTTGAGTTACTGCCTCCTTGATTCACCTGTTCTTGTTCCGTCTGTATTGTTATTTTAGAAATAGTCTTTATTGGACTACATTCCATAGCATTCGTTTTTCTACTCAGACTGCTGTTTTCGTCCGATCTCTGGGTAGGGAACCCAGTTGTTAAGACCTTTTTTGGGGTATCTGAAGTCTCCAAGTTTGCTTCGTTTGTTGTACTAAGCATTTTTATTATTATCCTCCTCTTCCATCTTTAGTCACCTACCTTCCACCGAGCTCTCTCCGCGAAGTTATGCTTCACGGACGTGAATTCTGGCCTCATGCCCCAGCGCAAGTCTTCCTCAAAAAGCCTCCGGAAAAGGCTAACGAGGCCCCCCTCTGACAACAATAGGACCCTTTCCGGGCGCCTCCCGGCACTATTGAGATCATTGGGATTTTCGCCGGATGATAGGGCAGCTAGGACGTGTCGGCGAAACATCCCCGGGCCCCTGTACTTTCCGGCAGCCTGGGAGTGTTAGAACCCAGTTTATCTCGTACCCTTTCCCTTCAGCAGTCGAAGTCGAGTCGGACTGTGGGAATCGGCGAGTGCCTGCTCAGACATAACCCGCAGATCAAACCTTGTTTCCGGTAGTGATATATCTTCAATAAGCTGTTTGATCCGCGGGAGATATTTTATTTCTCTCCAACCCTCTGTTTGCAGCACTACGTACGTAGTACTATGCGCTTACAGCGAGCGTTCCTCTATCCGTCACCCGAGGACGCGCCACATGGGGTACAGCTCCCCCTCGTTGTGTGTGTGTATGTGTGCCTGTGTGTATGCGTGTGTGTGCATGCGTGAGTGTTGGTGATAGGGGGATTTATTGTTGAGCGTTAAATTAGCCAAAATACTTCTTCCTTGCTCTTTCTTTTTTTAATTTGGGATAACGCGATTAAAAATAACATTAACCTAGTCAAATATAAGATTTGAATTTACTTAAACAATACACAATTAGTACTTTGAAATTTTTTTATCTTCGCATACAATTTTTTATTTCTATTTATTGCAATTGTTAATATTTATTAATTTACACTATATCTTATTTTATAAGAAAAATAATTAATGTCCATGTATCTAAAAATGATTTTTATTAATATGTCACTCACAAAATGATATAAAATAATAAATAAGTCTTTTGTGATTTATAAGGTGGCTTCGGCGTTTTTTTTAAAAACATTGAATATCACTGAAACTTTACAAAATAATTTCTTTAGTTATAAATTTTTCAATATTCGTAAAAAAAGGCTGTGGTTAACGACCTATTTATGGAGAAAAATGAATTCAGAAAATCACTTTTAATACGTAACCTTATGGAACCGATTGTTACAGTCAGTTACATTATATTTAACATTCATTCTAAACTATCCGTGTCTACTAAAATTTCTTCGTCATTTGGCAAGACTGCCCAAGACAGTTACCACCGAAGGCTGAACACCGAAGGCCATATTTCTTACAACTGCCGCTCATTCTTTTGCAACACATTGTGCATTTGATTGAAATGTATTGTAATACATTTTTTGAAATAAGATTATCGGTTGTATAAACAGGTTCTAGACCAATTAAAAGATGATTTTAATGCATGATGTAGGTTATTTAGTGAGGCGTAGATGTAGGCTATTTAGTTATGAGATGCAATTATGCCAGGACTTGGAATTAGGAACTCGATTGCGAAGTCGTAATTTAACAGCAATACATGCTTTTTTTATTCACTTAAAATGACAATTACCCGAACTTTGTCGACGCTCAGTGTAACTATTACGTTATTGAAATATGCTAAGTCGATGTAGTAGTACTAAGCTTACAACTGTATGTGAGAGACTGTGCGAGACGTAATGATCGTAGGTTTCTTTACTAAAAGGGCTGCTAGTGCCCAAAACGAATAATTTAATATTGTATGTTACTCAGAAGCACATTTGAAAGACTTTCGTGGCATATAGTTATTCTTACTATACTCGTACTATATTATACTATGCGGTGACTACTTCATCTCGCGACTCAATTATCTTGGTTTCCATCTTAATTTATAGAATATGAAATTTATTCGTGCCTTGCGTTAATTTATCCGTTCGCGATGTGAGATTCTAATTTCTTTTGATTATTCTGACTGTCTTGTTGAACTTGAATCCCGGACCGAATGATATTATGCGCACTGATGCTAAGTACCGAACCGAGTTTCCGAATCAGCGAAATTTTATCTGACGGCAACTAAGTTACCAATTGAGCTTCTGAGATCGTGATATTGAAGATAACTGGCCCCGACTAGGACTTTACGCACGGCTGAGGGAGTGAGCCTAAGCCCGACTGAGAGGCCAGCGCAGTTCGTCCAAACCCTTATATAGCCCGTACTTCTCCTATGGTGGAATTGCGAATGTTCTAGAACTTTCTCGACAAAAATATCCAATAAGAGGGCTTAACTTTTCCATATATAGAGTTATCTATGATTATTTCTTACTGCTCTTCGTGTACTTCTCTTGCATTTATAATAGATGTATTGAAAGCGGGACCGCTGTTGGCTTGGCCCCCGCGATGCGTAGGTATGGCAATCCGTCGGTAGTAGCCGAAGTTATGTCTCTCTGTTGCTATGAGTTGTATATCGGAGGAGTTTCTACATATAATTCTACTACTGACTTACGTATAGTTTCTGGCTATCGTGGAGTATTGCGTTTCTAGCGTCTGCATCTCTCAGCTTGCTCTTGACTTTCCTCGTTGCGGATATGATGTTTTCGTATTTTTATACTTGCTATTGATGTTTCTAGCTACGTTCGATATGCTCAAATCCCAGTCTGGTTTTAACTTTCGCGTATTATAATTTCACGACGTATTCGAGTTTGCTATTCTGACTCTTTGCTTAATTGTATTTATCGAAATTTATGTTCGTATAAAATGTTGTCACGCGCATGATTGGTCGTATTTCGTTTTGGATATTTGTTATATCAATCATTTTAATTTAATTTAATAACGTTAACTTCGCATACGATTATTTGTCTCTCCTGTTCTTGTCGTCTCTCGCTTCCTATCCTTTAAAGTAATCGGAATGTATGGTAATGGGTAGGGAAGGCACCTGTGTAGGGGAAAGGGATCTCAGAGTTGGAAATTTCACTTTTGAAAAGGTTAGCGAATTCAGATATTTAAAAACGAGATTAAAGTCAAGATCGACAAAAGACTCCATTCGGGTAATTCTTGCTACTTCGCCGTGAGTAAATTATTAAAATCGAGGCTGCTGTCCAAGAACATTAAAATAAGGATATGTAGTACCATAATACTGCCGGTGATTTTGTACGGGTGCGAAACGTGGGCACGAACTAAAGAACAGGAAAATCGTATTAGAGTATTCGAAAATAAGGTTTTGCGGAAAATATACGGGCCAAAGAAAGATGAGGAAACCGGGGAGTGGAGAAAATTACATAATGACGAGCTACATAATCTATATGCATCACCGAATATCACCAGAATAATAAAATCACGCAGGTTGAGATGGATAGGGCATGTAGCAAGAATGGGAGACGAACGTATGGCAGCGCGTGTTATGAGGGGCAAGCCCGTCTGACTTCCGTTTGACCGCGACCTCTAGGTAGACCTAGACGCAGGTGAGTGGATAACGTAGAAACGGACCTCAAGGAAATTGGGCGGGAGCGTGGGCTATGGGTTGGATTATCACAAGATAGGGCTGCGTAGAAGGCTTGCGTAGATGAGGCGATGAACTTCCGAGTTCCAAATGCCATTTAAAAAAAAAAATCATTCTTATTGAAAATAAAAATGCGAAAGATTGAGCCTTTCACACTACGATTAAAATATCTGCATATTTTAGAGCTTGCAGCGTTCCAAATCCAGTTACAGTACAATCTTCACAAAGCCTCGCAACAAGTCTATTTTCAAAAATTGTAGAATAGAATAATCGCCACGAGTAAATTTTAATTAAATATGTCCGACGTTTCGGAGGCTTTATCCTTCCTCTTTTTGGCCTCTTTATTAAAAAACACACAAAAAATGTATCAACAGTTCACTTTGATAATCAAATTATCAAAGTCTATTTTTATTTATTTATTTTTCTTTCATTAGATAAAAATGATTCTTGAGAACACGTAATATTCATACTTCGTTCAAACGCTACTTCTTAGCCAAATTATCGTGTAATTCTACCTTCTCTTTCTGCGATTTTAGTGTATAAATTTTTAAAGAAATCATGATATTTGTCAAAAACTATAACGCTTTCTTTTAATAATATTTTTTGACTTATGTAACGTATTGATTCAAAATAGAGTTAACACTTTGGTCTTGTCGTCATAATACGCCATACAATAAAAAACCACCGTTAAATATATGGACTACATATTGTATTCATATTCTTATAGTCTTCTAATGATAAAAAATTTTCATAAAATACACATTTTTGAGATTTGTGTATGCCAACCGCATTTAAAATTGACAGAGGTAAAAGTAAAGTTGGTTTTCTAGATATAACATCATTGTCGAAATTTAATCGAAGAATTTACAGCTCAAAATTATAAAATTGTATTTTTTCATTGAAATTTTACGTAGCTAAATACTAGTACGATTATTTCTTTTAACTAATGTAAAATAGCATCGAAAATTAGTTTTAAGAAGTTAAATAAAAAAATGATTCGGCTAATATCAAAATAAACGGAAATTTATTGGCTCAGCTGATTCTGCACATGGGCACCAGCACGCTTACAACAACGTTTACGACGTTTACTTACAAGTTCACGTTTTATTTAATAAAATTATTTTATTATTTAATGAACAGATCTAAACTAATAGGTCCCATAAGTTTACCTGTTAAAAGTAATTTTCTAAACTCATTTTCTGCATAATTAGGTCGTTTACCTCAGATTTTTTTACGGATATCGAAAAATTGATATCTAAAGAAATTTTTATATAAAGTTTCAGTGATATTCAATGTTTTTAAAGAAAACGCCGAACCACCTTATAAATCACAAAAGTCTTATTTTGATTATATTTATCAATTTTTAAAGACTTGATTTTTATTCAACTTTAATTGTTTATAAAAAAATTAGCGTAAAAAATAGGTGGTTTTTGTTCAAATATTCTTGTTCTACATACTTTTTCTTACCATTTCCAACAATAACATTGCTATCAGAAAATTGTAAAACAGAAAAACTTAATTAAACTGTCCTAGTCAGGGAAGCCACCATTCCGAAAAAGTCCCTTATTTTTAACTCCCCTATTTTTGACTCCGAAATCGGAAAGAGCGCTAAATTTTACGTTCAGGTTAGTACTGAAAGTTTTTCTTTGGAATGATCTTCAGAGGTTATTTCAAGGAGAATTCAATTTGAATTTCACTCCTGAATATCACGCCAGGGAATTCACCAATATGACAGTAACTCTTACAAAAGTTATTAGGTTAGAGGCGAGACATCAAACGGTGACCATTAATTTGACCTTGACCTTGTCTTTCAAGGACATTAGAAGGTCAAATCTAATTTTTTCAATAAAAACTTTAAAATTATGTTTAAAATTGGCTTAAAAATAATCTTTAAATTTTAAGTTGGAACCAACTCTGGCATGACTTGCAAATGAAAATGGCTCATGGCTTATTTTTAAGATATTTTAGTAAGTGATCTCTTATAAATAAAACTATTCATAACAAAGCCTGCGTTCAAGTCATCGAAATAACACATATCGACGTCAAGAGTTCACGGCGAACCCCATTTTGTTCCAGTCGATGAAGTCAAGACCCTGATAAATTTAACCAATATACGCAAGACACCTTATCTTGCCAATTAAGGCAAAATCATAGAGAAACGAGCCAACAGGAGAAAAAGGAGAAAAACAGATAGAGTGTACGGTGCAATCAGTTTCTTCAATGACTCATAGTCATACCATCCAACCTACAATATCAGCTGAAAGGAAACAGCTTTCAGCTGATATTGTAGGTTGGATGGTATAACTATGACTTTCTCCTCTTTTTATAGTATTGCAACGAGACATCAGTCTCGTGCAAAATGTATACAAGTAGGCACACAAACATCGCGAGCGAACGGCAGACCCGCACGACAATAACATGAGCACAAGCCGAGTGCTCATGGGTAGCAACACGTGCTCGTATAGTGTAAACATAGCCGCGAACGAAACCGACGACGGGCGCAAACAAAACAACGCACACTACCGAAAAGAGCACGGTAAGCACCACACATGTACACCAACAACACTCGACCCAATCACCACCAGAGGGCGTTGGCGCCAGCGACTTGGGCTATATAAGCCCAGCCGCGACAGCACGGCGGCAGTTCGATCAGAGCTCCCGATCCGAGCGTTGCCGTGAGCACACGACACCGCTAGGAGGGCCCTAGAAGAACTGCCGATATCTGACCGTTTCGTGCGCACACGTAACGGTACGGATACCGAAATTGCCGTAGTAAATCGCTAGACCCCGTTCCGTTGTTTCGACCATTGCTGTTGCCGCTGTGCGCACACAGGGCAATCGGAATACGAAACTGACTGCAAATACTAGCAGAGTCGTGCGCACACGTCTCTGTTAGAATCTGCACACCCGCCACACACATACCGCTACACCGCCACGCCGATTCGACCGTTCTTGTTGCCGCTGTGCGCACACAGGGCAATCAGAACCCGAAACCGGCTGCAAATACTAGCAGAGTCGTGCGCACACGTCTCTGTTAGAATCTGCACACCCGCCACACACATACCGCTACACCGCCACGCCGATTCGACCGTTCTTGTTGCCGCTGTGCGCACACAGGGCAATCGGAACCCGAAAACCGGCTGCAAATACTAGCAGAGTCGTGCGCACACGTCTCTGTTAGAATCTGCACAACCCACACACATATACCGCTGCACTACCGCACTGTTTCGACCGTCCCTGTTACCGCTGTGCGCACACAGGGTAACCGGAACCCGAAACTGACTGCAGAGACTTACAGAGTCGTGCGTACACGTGTCTGTCAGACTCTGCACACTCGCACACAGTCACTCACCACTCTGCCGCTTCACTTGCCGCTGTGCGCACACAGGGCAAGGGAAGCCACGAGAGACAGCCACCGTACCGGGTTGAGTCGTGCGCACACGTTTCAATCAGGTCCTGTAAGACTCCACACCAAAAACATCCCACCGGCGTTCCTCCGTTCCACCTACCGCTGTGCGCACACAGGGTAGGGGGAAAATAGGAACCAGTGCCGAGTCCACACGAGATCGTGCGCACACGTTCTCGTGAGGACTCTGCAAGAGCCAAGTACACACCCAACCGAACCGCCGTGCTCAAAGCGTAGCCAATAAGTAGGCGAAACATAGCGGCAACCGAACTAGCGTTATCAATATTAAGCGAAATTAATGTAAGCGACAACTAGCGTAGGATTAAGAACCGTACTGTTTAATTGATAAGTACCGCGATTACCGCTTAGTTTATAAGACATAACTGTAAGAGATAAGTCTTCTTAAAAGCGCACTTTGTTTGGTTACAGATGGAGAATGATGACGCACTGTAGAAGACGTTGTAAATATATATAGTTATTAAAGTTAACCAAACAGAGTTATTTCTAACCTCACCCCTTTCCGAATCCTGAATCCCGACTGACAAAATTCGGGGCAAGGGGAACGCAACCGTTACATGGCGCCCGAACAGGGACCGTTTTAAAAAGACTTATCTCAACTGAAAGCGTTTAAACATTGTAAAAAGAGCGAAAAATTGTAAAAAAAAAAAAAAATTTTTTTTTTTGTCACTTACACCACGAGAGTTTCATGAATTTACCGCCTGAATAAGGCACAAGTCGTGGAAGAACTGCAACATCATCACAGTAACACCGACGGGACCTTAGTGGAGGTACGACAACGACTTGTACGATACGTTAGGGACCATCCAGAGGAGTTCACCGACAAAGCAGAAGACCCAGCCACCTACGACGAAGAAAGAGACCTGAAGTCTGACCTCGAGGTAGAGAGAAACGAGACCATTAGAAGAATACTCGAGGAAACTAACCGGAACAACCCTCCAGAGGGCTCTTCGACACCACGAGACCCGGAACCACCAGCTGCACTATCTGAAACAGCCCCCGGAGCGAACAAAGTCCTCGACCAAATGAGGAAATGGAACTGCCACTTCGAAGGAAGGGATGTATATACCTTCCTAGAAAGAGTCCGAGAACTCCAGACGGCATACGGGTTCACCGGCCACCAGCTATTACAAGGGGCTCCGGAACTTCTACGAGGAGATGCGCTGCAATGGCGCCGCAACTACGCGGGCGACTGCCGAACCTGGGAAGAATTCGAAGACCGGTTGAGAAACTTCTACCTGTCAAGCGGAGAGCGGCGAAACCTCACCAGACAGGTAGCCGAGAGAACGCAGAAGCCTAACGAGAGTATTCGCGCCTACTGCATCGCCTTAACCACGCTAATGAGACGTAGGAGAGGATACAGCGTAGAAGAGCAGCTCGACAATTTCTACTACAACATGAGGCCTGACCTCCAACTAAGAGTCCGCCGGGAGGAGGTCAAGGAGGTTACCCAGTTGATACAACGTATCGAGGAGTACGAAGAAATAGCAGCAAAAGTAAGGAAGCAAGAAAAACAAGAAGAGCGTAGCACCACCGTAAACAGCTCCGCCACAAAAGCTCCAGAGTATTATAACCGCAACGACTGCTGTTGGAGGTGCAAACAGCGAGGGCACTCGAGGGTAAACTGCCGCAACACTCCACGAAAATTTTGCTCAGTATGTGGTAAGGACAACATACTGACACGAGACTGCCACGGTTTCCCAGAGAAGGCGGGAAACGCCGAGAGGGCCGACTCCAAGGTAGCAGGAGCCCGGCCCTAGACCCAAGATACTTCATTAACGTACGCATTGGTATGCACATCGTAAGGGCTCTAGTCGATCCAGGGGCGGTGAGTTTATTTGTAACCGAAAACACCGCCATCCTAGGACAGGAAAACGGCTGGAAGAGGAGGAAACAGGAAGTACTAGCCACTATGGCCGATGGATCGGTCACCACACTAAACAGCTACGTCCAAGGACCCGCTTCAACTCTCGGCATGACCTTCCGTGCCAAGTATATCGTCATGGACGGCCTAGGTCACGACATGCTACTGGGGATGGACGCCTTATCCAGCCTGGGTACCCGGATATTCGTGGCAAATCGAGAGCTACGACACTCACCGACAAACGAAGCATCGGTAAAAGTTGAGAGCGTCGGAATCAAAGGACTCACCGACGAACAGCAACGTCAAGTCGATACTCTGATACAGGAACAACAAACGACGTTTAACGAAATAAAGGGGCCCACCCATCTCACAGAGTATAAAATCAGGCTGATTGACCTCACGCCGATAAGGTCAGGCTACCGCCCACGAAATCCCATGATGCAAAAAGATTATCGACGAAGCAGTGGACGAGATGGTCGCGGAGGGGGTAATCGAACCTTCCAACAGCTCATACAGCTCCCCGATCGTCATCGCGAAGAAGAAAGATGGCAGATACCGTTTTTGTATCGATTTCCGCCGACTGAATAAAATCAGCGTCAGGGATGCATATCCGCTGCCGCAAGTACACGCCACATTGAACAAACTGCGAGGTGCAAAGTACCTTACAACTATAGATCTCAAAAACGGATACTGGCAGGTCCCGCTGTCGGAAGAGAGCAAACAATACACCGCATTTACCGTTCCGGGAAGAGGTCTCATGCAGTTCAAAGTACTACCGTTTGGTTTACACTCCGCTCCCGGAGAATTCATGCGGCTGATGAACAGTGTCATCACGCCAGATCTAGAATGACATCGTCATCGTCTCCCAAGACTTCCAGCACCATCTTCAACTGATACAAAATGTACTACAACGCCTCCGGGAGGCAAAGTTAAAACCAAATTGGGAGAAAAGTCATTTCTGCCGATGACGTCTAAAGTACCTAGGACACGTAGTCGACGAGGAAGGACTACACACGGACCCGGAGAAAGTAGCAGCCATCACAAAACTCCTAACACCGACAAACCTAAAGGAGCTCCGCCGATTCTCAGGACTCATATCCTGGTACCGTCGTTTCATTCCAAACGTTGCGAAGAAAACCGCCCCGCTAAATAGGCTGCTACAGAAAAAAGTGAAATGGGAATGGAACGAACCACAACAAAAAGCCTTCGAACAGCTCAAGCAAGATTTAGTCCAGGCTCCAGTGTTAGCGTGCCCGGATTTTTCAAAAATATTCTCGGTGCAGACTGACGCTAGCAACGAAGGACTAGGTGCCGTACTGCCCCAGGAGACGGACGGGAAAGAAAGCGTCGTGGCGTATGCCAGCCGTTCGCTGAATAAAGCCGAAAAAAATTATTCAGCAACAGAAAAAGAATGTCTAGCCATTAAGTGGGGGATTTGGAAGTTCAGGGACTACCTGGAGGGCTACCATTTCAAGGTGGTTACTGATCATCAATCTCTCAAGTGGTTGGAGAAGATTGATAACCCGTCTGGACGGCGAGCCAGATGGGCGATCGAAATGTCCCAATGGGACTATGAGGTCAAATATCGCAAAGGAACCGAGAATACCATCGCAGATGCGCTATCAAGGCAACAGCTACAGGTATGCAAAATAGATACCAAAACTAAAGGCACCTGGTACAGCAGAAAACTAAAAGAAGTCCAGGAGAACCCAGGAGCGAATCCAGAGTACACCATAAAAGAGGGTACTTTATATCGTCATATCCTCCATACATTGGACTTCAATGACAACGATACAGCAGACGACTGGAAAATCTGCGTACCAACGGACCAGAGAGCCGCCGTATTAAAAGAAGCGCACGACGACACCACCGCAGGACATCTCGGAGTAGCGAAAACTCTACAAAGACTAGCCAGGCACTATTACTGGCCGGGAATCTTACAAGAGGCTGCGCGCTACGTCCGAAACTGCCAGAATTGCCAAGCCTATAAGGTACAACAGCAAGCCAAATCAGGCCAAATGCATGCCACCAACGTAGAGCAGCCGTGGGAAATGGTGTCCATTGACCTGGTGGGACCTCAACCTCGATCAACGAAGGGAAATATCTGGCTGCTAGTAATGCAGGATCGACTGACTAAGTGGATCGAACTAGCAGCACTACGAAAAGCCGACGGGAAAGCCATGAGCCGCCTGGTAAAGGAAAAAATATTCCTGAGGCACGGCTGCCCACACACCATTGTGAGTGACAATGGCCGGCAATTCGTGGGGAAAGAATTTGAAACTTTCCTAAAGGAAAACGGGGTGGAGCACCGCAGAACCCCGCCTTACAGCCCTCAGTGCAATCCTGTCGAACGCACAAATAGGGTTGTAAAGACTATGATATCGCAGTACGTAGGCGAACATCACAAAAAGTGGGACGAGAATCTCCACGAACTAGAATTTGCCTACAACACCGCCAGTAGTACCGCCACCGGGTACACCCCAGCATACCTGAACACCGGAAGAGAAATCCGAGTACCAGGAAGTTTGCACCAGAGAACTAAAAACAAGTCCGTAACGCCGCTAGCCGCACGGTTACAGAACATCAAGGACGCCATAGAACTTGCCAAACCGCAAATAGCGCAACAATTCGGGAAACAGCAGAAGCACTACAACCTGCGCCGACGGGATTGGGAACCAGCAATTGGCGATAAAGTGGCCAGAAGGATAGTCACACTATCAAGTAAGAAGGACGACCGCAACGCCAAGCTCGCGCCAAAATATACCGGCCCCCTAGTGGTAAAACGAAAAACTTCGCCAGTCATTTTCGATTTACAAGACAACAGAGGGCGCTGGATCAAGCACATACATGTGAAGGACCTCAAACCGTTCCACGAAGCCGACAGTATAAATACCGAGGCAAACGCTACCGACAACCAGTCTACGACTTCGAAAAATCCGAGATGGATCTACATCCCCTAGCAGAGGACCTCCGGCAGCCCCGAGAACTC
This sequence comes from Muscidifurax raptorellus, assembly GCA_020010945.3. Lineage (NCBI taxonomy): Eukaryota > Metazoa > Arthropoda > Insecta > Hymenoptera > Pteromalidae > Muscidifurax > Muscidifurax raptorellus. The sequence goes on from JAHUUD020000034.1 coordinate 333,985, forward strand.
CCGGTGAAGATCACCATCCACGGCCGGCCATTCTACGCCATCGTCGACACCGGGAGGAGAATCTCCAGCATAAGCCAACGAGCTGTCTTCAGCACAAACCTGGGGGCACCGACGATAGCTGGGGAGGCTGATCTCCCGATACAGTTTAATAGTGACGACACCACCAAAACCACCAGCACAATAGAACTTACGGTGGAAGTCAAGGGCATAGAAATCACGTATCCGTGGGCAGTCATCCGGGATCAGCCTCAGGACTACATAATGGGCATGAACATCCTTGCCGCCCTCCGGTTCCGCCTCTTCATCGCCCTGGAAGACGAGGAGTCCAGGAAGCAGAAGAACAGGAGAAGAAGAGTCACCGCACGGAGACGCCAGTGGAGGTTAAGAGACGAGGGACTATGGGACAGCGCCGACGAAGGTAGAACAATCCGAAATAACTCATAAAACCGTTAGCAACCGACAGAAATTATAAGCACGCTCAAAAGTATTATAGATGGACCCGAAGGTCCATATCCGTCCGCGGAACGACCCTGTGCCGGAACAGGTCGAAGAAAACCACACAGGGAACGGGAATGGAACAGCCGCGAGCGATATTGATGTAACACGATCCGCAAGAACCCGAAAATCGCCGATCTCGCCCGAATACGACCGAAGCGAATCAAAACAAATCGGAGACGCGCGAATTTTTTTTTCTATATAGGGTCTAGGACCGAAGGGGTTTTTTTTACATGGACTAGGATTGGCACAGAATTTTCGAGATCGGTATTACGCAATTATAAAATGTACACGGATTCACATATACAAATTGGCATAAGATATAAATAGCCGGCCGAAAATATGGAAATTAGTTACAATTAATACCGATCTCGAAACACTTGATGAGATTCTCGCGGCCCTCAAGCGAGACCTCCCCGCGGGGACGTTGGAGTATAGTCCTGGCGGAACACCACCAACGCAGGACTTTACGCCAACCCCACTGCCGCAACGCCCTCGACCGCGCATTGTGCACGTCGAAGATCTGCCAACGGTGCGACGGGTAAGAACGCGACCGCGACTCGCACTACCACCGGCGAGACCACCCGTCGCACAAATGGCAAGAAGGAGGTTGACTGGTGGCACAGTGGTGGCGACAATTGATTTAACGCTATCACCGTCACCGCCACCAGCACCTCCGCGACCAGTGACAGCGCCGCGACAGCAACCAACACCACCAGTACCGCCGCGGCCAGTGGCGCAGCCGCGGCCAGTGGCGCAGCCGCGACAGCCGCCACAACCGCCTACACCACCGCAACAACCGTCGCCACCTGCAGCACCACCAACACCAACGTCAACCCCGCAGCCACTACCACGAAGACGCCGCCCTGATCCAACAGCGGCGCTACCCCGACGCCTCCACCAGCTCCCAGACGGCCACGAGGTGGTTGTGCCAATCGGCGTACGAAAGTACGTCGTGCGGTACAACGGCCAACAAAGGCTTCTGAAACTGGTGCCGGCGACGGGGGAGATACGGCACATAGGGCCAGCGCGCGTAAGTTTTCTTTTGCATTGTATTCGCGCCGCGAAACTTACCGCTCTGTCGCTCTCTAGTTTCGCGCTCCGAAACTGACTGCAGAGACTTACAGAGTCGTGCGCACACGTCTCTGTCAGACTCTGCACACTCGCACACAGTCACTCACCACTCTGCCGCTTCACTTGCCGCTGTGCGCACACAGGGCAAGGGAAGCCACGAGAGACAGCCACCGTACCAGGTTGAGTCGTGCGCACACGTCTCAATCAGGTCCTGTGAGACTCCACACCAAAAACATCCCACCGGCGTTCCTCCGTTCCACCTACCGCTGTGCGCACACAGGGTAGGGGGAAAATAGGAACCAGTGCCGAGTCCACACGAGATCGTGCGCACACGTTCTCGTGAGGACTCTGCAAGAGCCAAGTACACACCCAACCGAACCGCCGTGCTCGAAGCGTAGCCAATAAGTAGGCGAAACATAGCGGCAACCGAACTAGCGTTATCAATATTAAGCGAAATTAATGTAAGCGACAACTAGCGTAGGATTAAGAACCGTACCGTTTAATTGATAAGTACCGCGATTACCGCTTAGTTTATAAGACATAACTGTAAGAGATAAGTCTTCTTAAAAGCGCACTTTGTTTGGTTACAGATGGAGAATGATGACGCACTGTAGAAGACGTTGTAAATATATATAGTTATTAAAGTTAACCAAACGGAGTTATTTCTAACCTCACCCCTTTCCGAATCCTGAATCCCGACTGACAAAATCCGGGGCAAGGGGAACGCAACCGTTACGGTATTGAAAGCGCGATCTGGTAAATTTGGTCCTGTTGTTGAAGCCAATCTTTTACGCCCTGAAAATGTTTATGTTGAATCAACAGTATCTGGAAAATTAACTACAAGTTGTAAAAATATAACATAATAAAATATCTCAACTAGTATCTAAATTATTTTAATCCAAAAATTATTTCTATTCTAGATCTTTTCAAAACTTGGTTAAGAGAAGTTTTCTATCTGAATGTAAGGTCTCATATAATTGTATTACTAGATTCTTGGAATGGTCAATGTGAAAAAATCATTGAGGAAACGTTACCAGAAAATCAGATTGTAAATGTAAAAAAGATTCCTACTGGAACCACTGGGAAAATCCTACCACTGGACGTATTTGGATTCCGCATTTATAAAAACTACGTTCGCCATTTTGCAGATAATGTGCTATTAATGGATTCTGATATGAATTTACACTTAAGAAATAATATTATTAAATTACAATCTCTAGTTCATAACCAGTTCTCGTCACAACGATACATCAATTTTTTTAAATATTCGTGGTTTAAAAGTGGTTATATCGATAAAAGACCAGATACATTTGAAAATCCTGTTGATTTCAGTTATGGAGACTCATGCAAAACTGATTGTGATTTATGCAGAAACATAGCAATCATAAGATGTAGTTGGTGTAAAAATTCTTTGTTTTTCAAACACTTTTTTGAAGAATATCAATACTGTAAAAATTACGTTGAATAGAACTGATGTCTTGCATTGCATTAATGTGCACATGGAAAATTCATTAAACACAAAACAGTCGTATTTTTAACGAGTCCCGTAATAACACTGAACTTCATCAATTAAAATATAAATTCTTAATTTAAAAATTCACTCAATTTAATTGATCAATCAATTCACTTTTTTTAATTTTAGTTTAATCAGGTAATTTTTTTTATAAATAATGATTTTTTATTGTAATTAATAAAATTTAATGATTTATGCAAGACGTTAAAAATACGATCGCTTTATGTAAGCATTACATACATTTATATACATATAGAGAGTATAGTTACCAGAATCGTATATTGGATTTTTTATCGATTGTTTTTACTACATGATTGAACTACATATCATTATGATGCAATATTTTGTCATTGTAACTCACTGTAGAAAGTTCGTTAAATTGGTTTCATAGTAAATTATCAATTAAAACCTGGATTATATCGAAAACTATTTGTAGGATGGTGTATCAAATCATTTCGAATACGTGACCTATATTTTCGTATTCAATTAACGAAGTTGTCTTTTCTATTATAAGCAGATTGAATTTTTTTCACAAAATAAGACGTAAAGAATGTAGATTTTTCAGTCAGGGGTTGCTATCCTTATAGTCAGAAATACATAAGTCAATTGTATTATTACATTAGAACCAATGCGTAATTCATTTTATAGTAAATTATGAATTAGTACCTGAACTATATCGGAAAATATTTTTATAGGGGTGGTTGTCCATTTTGAGGGTGGTTTGAATGACAATTTCGAACAGGTCAACTTTGTTTGTATTTTATGGACGAAAATATTTTATCTAATTTTTTATAGATTATTTTGAATTTTTTTCCACATAAATAGGCATAGGAAAGTGAAATTTTTCAATAAAAAAAAAGGCGTTGCAACTCTATTGGTCGGTACTACGTGTGTTAGTTGCGTCTTTTTATGAGAAGTGAAATAAAATTTGTTTCATTGAAAAATATCAATTAGAACCTGAGATATATTAACAAATCAATTGTCGAGGGTGACCTTTGAGGGTGGTATTTATCCCTTTAAAGTGCTTTTCCGCCCATAAAAATGCAACGAGACATCAGTCTCGTACAAAACACATACAAAACGGCCACACACATGAGCGAACGAAGGGCGAACCCGCACGTAAACAACGCGAGCACAAGCCGAATGCTCATGTGCAGCAACACGTGCTCGAGCGACGCGAAACAGCCGCGGGTAAAACCGACGACGGGTGCAAATCACCGCACACACACCAGCGAAGGGAACATGAAAAGCACCACACGGATACACACACAGTACACGACCCACTCACCTCCAGAGGGCGTTGGCGCCAGCGACTGGGGCTATATAAGCCCAGCCGCTACAGCACAGCGGGCAGTTCAGTTAGAGCTTCCGATCCGAGCGTTGCCCTGAGCACACGACACCGTTAGGAGAACACTAAGAGAACTACCGACATCTGGCCGTTTCGTGCGCACACGTAACGGCGAAGATATCTAAAGACACCGCGCCGCTATCTGAATTACCCTTCGAGCATATACTACTGGAGGTAGCCCCCAAGCGGTTGCGCGCGTGACCAGGCTTACAGAGAGACAGCTGCTCCGAGGTACGTGCTATCTCTCCCTAACTGCGCTCTGATTCGTTGCGCGCTACTCCCCTCCGACAGAAACTTCTGCAATACAAACAAAGAACATCTGCCATGTGATTAACATTTTACAAACATTCAATGAATAATTTATTGCAAAATCAAACATCAGGATGTCGAAGAAATGCTGTATTCCCAACTGCAGACGGCAGAAGGACGATCCAGGATGTTTGCAGTTGAATTTTTTTCAGTAAGATTGATGTATTTCTGAGGTTATTTTTCAGTTGTGTTTATATTATTTTATTATTTTTTATTGTTGTTTTCAGAGTACCCAGCAATAAGAACACTCGAAAGAAGTGGTCTAGAAAAATAAATCAACATTTCAATAAGGAAATTGAGTTAAAAAAATATACGTACGTTTGTGCCATACATTTTGAGCCAACGTGCTTCAACTACAGTGAATTGCACAAAATTTTAAGACTTAAAAAGGATTCTTGTCCAACTATATAATTAGGCGCGCTTTAACCGATTACGCTAATCATACCTCTGTTGTTTAGTACTTTAACTTGTATTTCAGTTTTAGCCCTCCAGGAATTGTTTGTGATTTAATTGTTGGTCTGTATCATTTTATTTATTTAGTTTGTAAATAATTATTGATTACAGTGATATGTATTCAATATATAAAGTCGAAAAATTAAGTAACTGGCGCTTTACTTTCGCTACCGTCTTTGTCATTGGAGGGGATAGTGAGCAACCAATCAGAGCGCAGTTAGAGAAAGATAGCACGTACCTTGGAGCAGCTGTCTCTCTCTTCGCCCGGTTACGCGCGCGGCCGCTTGGGGGCTACCTCCAGTAGTATATGCTCGAAGGGATTACCACTGTGAGCACACAGGGTAATTCAGACCCACTAAGTACCTGGAGGAGCGCCTTCGTGAGCACACGTAGCGCAACTACAGGCACTAAACTACCGCCAACCACCGTCCCACCGTTTCTCCGTTACCACTGTGAGCACACAGGGTAATAGGAACCAGAAAATGACTGCAGAGACTTGCAGAGTCGTGAGCACACATAGTAAGAGGAGCCGCGAAAGGCAATCACAGTATCGGGTTGAGTCGTGCGCACACGTCTCAATCAGATCCTGTGAAATAAGACACTGCACGCCACCACACACACCCCCACCATTCCACCGTTCCACTTACCGCTGTGCGCACACGGGGCAAAGGAAACCGTGGGAAACAGCCACAGTACCAGGTTGAGTCGTGCGCACACGTCTCAATCAGATCCTGTGGAACACAGAAAAATACACACACCGACATAATTCCAACGTTCTTCCGTTCCGCCTGCCGCTGTGTGCACACAGGGTAGGAGGAAGCCAGGAACCGGCACGGAGGCCGCACAAGATCGTGAGCACACGTTCTTGCGAGGACTCCGTGATATCAGACACACACCTGGGTATTCCGCCTTCCTACAGTCACTGTACGCATACAAGACATAGGGATAACCGAACCACCGCACTCCAGACCGAGCGTACACGGTTTCTTTGTAAGCGATGGAGTGTTTGTAAATTAGCGGCACCATACCGTACCGTACCGTCACAGCACCGTACCGGATAGATATTAAGGATTAATTGTAAGAGACAAGTCTTTCTAAAGAGCGCATTCTTGTTTCGTTTTGTTACAGGTGGCGAATGACAGTACGCCATATTAATAATTAAATATATAAATCACTTAAACCAAATCAGAACGTAGTTATTTTTAACCTACTTCCCTCTCCGAATCCTGGTCCCGACTGGCAATATCCGGCGCGAGGGAAACGCAACCGTTACAAAAAAAACACGTGTCTCTTGTTTTTTGATAAACTACAACATATTAAAAGATTATTGAAATCGGTGAGTTCGGATTGGGGCGGTTTCCTTGTGAGATCAATCAACCAAAGTCAAGTTTATTATATTGAATCATAATAAAGCAACGAAATTTTGTTTGGTCAATAAAGGACTTACTTAACTTAAAGTCAAGTTATATAAAGATCAATTAGGAACAACTCTCAATATACTTACTACGCGACTTGCCATGACCGTTTCAGTTTGTTTATTAGTGAACAATTAAACTTTTCCTTTTCATGTATTAGAACGTCATAATAATACCATAAGTATAATAAAATGGTCATGGCAAGTTGCGTAGTAAGTATATTGAGAATTGTTCCTAATTGATCATTATACAACTTACTTAACTTTAAGTTAAGTAAGCCCCTTATTGAACAAAATTTCATTGCTTCATTATGATTCAATATAATAAACTTGACTTTTGATGATTGATCTCAGTTCTTTTTTATCTGTTATTTCGTTGCGGAATATATGAAACTCGCCTAACCTTTTACTTTTTGATAAGTTAATATTTTTTAGAGATTATAGATTCATCACAATTTTGTAGAAATATATATAGAAAAAGAGTATTACTTTTGTTGTATTTAGGGTTCAAAAATTATAAAATCAAAAATAAGGTTCAAAATTTTTAAAATTAATGTTATATTGTTAATTTTACAGGAAATTCAGATGGATCATTTAACGGCAGGACCGTTGTCCCGCTAATTCATTTCGCGGGAAAAATATTTTACTCTCGTTAAAAAATCTAAATAAAATCTACAAAAACGCTTTGGTCTTATTTTTAGCAGGAGACGAAAGTTGTTTTATCCCGTTGGTGTTTACTGTCCTTGTGAGAAGATTTATCCCTCGGGTACGAGCGATGTGAACACCCTGGGGAAAAATCTTCTAGCTCAGGCAATCAATCCCACCAAAGGGAAAAGTCTGCTACTATCGCCCCTTTTTGCATAATGTACTATTCACATAAAATAATGGTCCAAAATCAGGCAAGGAAACCTGTCAACAATCATAAAAATAATATTATAAGTTATACGCACCCTACTTATATCAGTATCGCTTTTCCATTCAGGACGAATAATGTAATCTTTATTTGAAGGCAATGGCACCCGTGCACGTGCCACCCATCCAGGATCGCCAGGTCTTAGCGGTCTGAAAAAATATTTAATAAATAAGGTGCCCGATAGATTTATTAATTCATTAATGTCTATACTAATATGTTTAGAAGCTTAAAATTAAAGTAAAACAACTAAATAAAAAAACTAAGAAATACTAATTAGTTAATTGTAGTAGGGACGGATGGGGCCATTTTATAATGAGGCAGATACGTACTTCATAAGTCTATCCTATGCGCGTATGTTAACCTGGCGCCGGTAAGGTAGGGTCCATATTATTGACAGAGACGTTTTCGAGTCTCCTTTCGTATCTTTGGGGTAACGCGAAAGTTCATATGTAAGGCTTGGGCGTGCGATACAATTATATCAATAGTGATATCTTTAAAGTGTTGGTCAAAACGAACATTTTTACGGCAGATAGACAATCTAGCATCTGACAATCTGACATCTGACATCTATATAATTATTTAAGGTTATATACCCAAAGTCGTATGATTTTTACTCAGATAGAGCTAATTTGTATCATCCTGCTGAGATAAATTCAACACCAATCGTATAAGGAAGATTGTAATGCCTCTCAGGGCGCAAACTGAAAATGCTTACTTATAAGTATTTACTTACAGGATACTTATAGGATTGAAGTACGAAAAATAAGCTTTAATAGGGCGAAACATCTTTAAAATTTCAAAAATCGATTTCTTTTTCACTTTTTGATATGAAAATTATCGCAGAATATGATACTGAAACCTGCTATAAGAAAAAAAAATCCTTGCAAAATTACGAGCCAAATCCCAAAAGTAGATTTTTACTGTTACCCAGGCCGACAACATCTTAGACCCAGAAACCGGACAACATATTTCCGAAGGTTTTTGATGCGCTAAATCCAAATCTGGCCTCAGAATAGCTCTATCAGTTCTTGTTTTCGACATATCCTAACCTAACAGTGCAAAAAACACCATTTTGGCCCATATTTGAGGTTATGTACCCTTGCAGATGTTTTCTTTCACCAAAATTAAAGGCTGGCATCTTTAAGTACAAGTCTTCTTCTTTCAAATGGCGTTAAGTTTGCTCAAATATCATTTTTTTTCGCTGAGATATCGCATTTATAATTTTTATGTTTCTAAATTTTCCTACACCTGAAAATTGATTGAGATAACATAGACATGATATAGTCGATGACTAATTTTAAAATGTCTAAATGTAATATCTCAGCGAAAAAAATGATATTTGAACAAACTCAACGCCATTTGAAAGAAGAAGACTTGTACTTAAAGATGCCAGCCTTTAATTTTGGTGAAAGAAAACATCTGCAAGTCTACATGACTTCAAGTATGGGCAAAAACGATGTTTTTTGCACTTTTAGGTTAGGATATCACTAAAACAAGAGCTGATAGAGCAATTCCGAGGCCAGATTTGGATTCAGCGCATCAAGAACCTTCGGAAATATATTGTCCCGTTTCTGGGTCTGAATGTTGGTTAAATTTTGTCGGCCTGTGTTATTTTTGTTATTTACGCGATGTCAATAGTTTCCGATCATTAAAAATCATGAGTAATTATTGGGAATCGACAGTTATTCAAACAATTTCTTGGTAATTCCCTGGTAGATGGAAGGCCGATAATTTCTACTCACAATCAGTACTCTAGAAAGCGCCATAAACTGGAGCCGAGAATATAGGTAGAGATATACAAAAATTCTGGGCCGAAATCCGTCTAAAGTGTATTATATTGTACACCAGCATGTAAAAAAAAGTATACAGATTGTATGCGGTATCTAGGTGTTCGGTTTTAGAAACTGCACTCCGTAGTTTTTGTCCAGGAGGGTACTTCTTAGACCTTAGTCTAAAAGGACAGCTAAGGGAAATACTAAACAAAAATTCATCGAAGTGAGGAGAAGAGTTAGAAAAAGCAATGAAAGCTCCGTAGCTTTTCGCGTCTAGGTCCTATAATTGCTTCTAGATGGTGTCTAGGTGCTTGGGGTTACCAGTAAGGGTGTGTAGGAGGCGCGCTCCATAGTTTTTAGCATCTAGTTGTAAGAATGGTTTGGAGTCAGTGTCTAGATGTTCAGGAACATCGATAAGGGGATTTAGAAAGTGCGCTCCGTAGTTTTTTATCTTTATGTATCAGGAATGCTTGTAGACAATATCTAGGTGTGTAGAGTTCAGGAGCGTACTTGTTAGTTCTCGTCGTCGGCGAATACCAATACTTAGACACCGTTGATAGGTAATTTTCACACCAACATTTCAAAAAATACGGGGCGTACATCCTAGATCCTACCATCGGCGACACCAAACACCTAGACACCATCTAAAAGCAATATCCTTTGCAAAACTTTTTGCGATATTTTCTGTCATACCTTTTGCGAAACTTTCTTAGATACTTTATGCGATACTATTTTCGTAGTTTTTTGAGATACTTTATGCTATTATTTATGTATATACTATTTTCGTGGCTTCCTAAGATACTTTATACTATTTCCGAGACTTTCTGCAATATTTTATGCGATATTTCATATAAGACACTTTCAACAATTCGTTTACTGAAACTTTGCGCGGTATATGATACGATATTTCAAGCGATACTTTAACCATACTTCTGCTATACTGTTAGTGATATTTTCCGCAATGTTTATTTAGCTCTTTTGCGCGACATTATTGCACATTTTTCGCGTTTTTTTGACTCAATAAATGGGACTAGAGCTACCTTTTTTAAACCGACGGACAAAAAGGAATGGAAAATACCCGCCAGGACGATTAACGGACATTTTTCGACAACGCAGTTTTTTGTATCTATCAAGTGGGCGTAAAGTACCAGTTTTTTAATGGTGGGCAAGTAAAGTGGACAGCCGAAAAAAGCATGACTTTATTTAAAAAATGTATAAAACCTTGTTTTCTAAACATTTATAAGTCTGCAGTAACCGTGTAGAATAATTGCAGAATTTCCACGTAATAAAAAACACGATAATCCGTACATTTGCGGATCCGTACATGCGTTCTAAAAACTATGGTGTGTACCAAAGGCTATGTTGGCTTTTTGACCTCGTTTGGTTTTCAGTACTCGTCTTCGGCTATGAGACAGACTCTCCTTCGGCACGGGATACCTCGCCTTCGTCTTGTTTTGCAAACCCCGCACTCAGTCTAAAAAAAGCCCACTTTACGCCCTTGGTACTCAATATACTAATATGAAGTATCACACGCAGAATGTCTCTCGAAAAGTACAATATAAATTATCTCAGAATGTTACAAATGGTATCACATAAAGTATCGCAAAAAGTACATAATATCATACAATGTTGCGCAAAAGAGCTAAATAAACATTGCAGAAAATATCACTATCAGTATCGCAAAAGTATGTTTAAAGTATCGTTAGTAATATCGTACGATGTACCGTGCAAAGTTTCAATAAACGAATTGTTGAAAGTGTCTTATATAAAATATCGCATAAAATATTGCAGAAAGCCACGAAAATAGTATAGCATAAAGTATCTCAAAAAGATACGAAAATAGTATCGCATAAAGTATCTAAGAAAGTTTCGCAAAAGGTATGACACAAAATATCGCAAAAAGTCTCGTAAAGGATATTGCTTTTAGATGGTGTCTAGGTGTTTGGTGTCACCGATGGCAGGATCTAGGATGTACGCCCCGTATTTTTTGAAATTTGGGAGTGAACATTACCTATAAACGGTGTCTAAGTATTGGTGTTCGCCGACGACGAGATCAATGAGCCGACGACACATAGAGACCAAAAACTACGAAGCGCACTTTCTATCCCGTTATCGATATTCCCGAACACCTAGATACCGACTCCAAACAATTCTTACAACTAGATGCCAAAAACTATACAGTACGCATCCAACACACCTTCACCGGTAACCCCAAGCATTTAGACACCATTTAGAAGCAATCCTAGGACCTAGACGCGAAAAGCTACGGAGCATATTTCCTAGATCTCATCATCAGCGATCACGAACACCTAGACAGAGTTTGGTATCCATTTTTCCTGGTCCTCTACCTCTTTCATTGTTTTTTCTAACTCTTCTCCTCACTTCGATGAATTTTTGTTTAGTATTTCCCTTAGCTGTCCTTTTAGACACATTCTTGGCCATCTTTCCTTTCCCATTCCTAGCGTATATAATAAATATTTGCTTGCTCTCTTCCTAGTCTCTATCTCTAAACTATGCTTTCCCGCTTCCCTTCTCCATATATAGCCTGGTGTATTATTTAGTCCCATTCCCATCTTCATGTACCTATTCTGCACTTTCTCTATCTGTTCCCTCCTACACCATATCCATATTTCTGCTCCATACAAACAGCTAGATTTCACTATCGACGCCATCGGATAAGTTCTTCTTTTTAAGCTCACTCTTTTCGCCCTCTTTTATATTCCCCACATCATATTTGCTGCTCTCCTTAATTTCCTAGCTGATTTTTTTACATGTACCCCATATGAGTTCGTCGACGTGATCCACTGTCCTAAATATTTATATTCTTTCACTTGCTACGGTACGTTGTCCGTCGCAAGGTCGCCTTTCTAAGAGATATTAATAATTGCATTTTGCAATTATTAATCCACGGAATTTATGTTTTATGTGAGTGTGGACTTCGGCGGAGGCAGTGGAGAAAAGTCGAGAATTCCAGCAAAGCAAGGAACACCGAAAACTACGGCGCACAGGCTTTTCGAGGAAAAAGGGGAGAAGGAGAGGGTTCCTGGAATGAGTGTCGCGGGCGCAAACTTGTAACGCTGCTGCGACAGCGGATCGTATCTTGTACGAGAGAGTGAGAGAGAGAGAGAAAATATCGCGACGTGCGCGGCAATGGCGCAGCCAATCAAGGAATCGCGTATGAAGGGACTCGTGGAGAGAGAGAGCTGCTCGCGGCGAAATAGCCCCTTTTCAGACTGCCAGGAGACTCGCGGAGCTCGTCGATCTCCGTCGCGCCGCGAGAGATTCGCGCTGATTGGCTGGCGAGAGACAGCGGAGTAGAGCGCTCGAGTCGCGCGTCGCGACTCGGGCTGAGCATCGAGCTTTCAAACAAGACGAACGTGCGTGCGATTTTTCCTTAAGTATCCTTTTGTTCTTGAAAAAGTGCTGTAAATTCATCTTGTTACCCGGTGCATATCTCGCGTAAGCATTTTCGCGTCTACGATCGACTACGCAGCGATACGACGCGCATCAATCGGGAGAGTGAGTTTCGTGCGAGAGCAGAAGACGAGTGAATTTCGAACGAGAGCACGCGTTAGCTATGGAAAAAGACGTGGGTCAAGTCCGACGAGAGGAAGCTAAGGGCAGACGAACAAGACGAGCGGGTGCGTGGAAGGAAGCGAGGCGAGGTCCAGCCCAGGAGCAGGATTGTAAATTATCTTACTCAGGCGTGGATACGGTGAGAGGGTAGAGAGAGTGCGGAAAGCGAGGTTGTGATTGTGAGAGAGTGTGTGAGGAAGAGAGCGAGAGAAAAAGTATTACGAGAGAAAAGAGAACATGCCAGAAAACGCGAGTTAAACGTGAAAATTCGGCGAGGCGTGCGAGAATTGGCGTGCGGGCCGGCTCCAGGAAAATCCAGGAGATCGGGCGCGAGATAGTCGCGTGGCGGCGAAGCTTTCTGAGCGCAGCGGTACAGGTCGCTGCCTTAACGACCTCGTCAAGCGGTCGAGCGAGTGAGTGAGAGCGGGAAAGGTAGCATCGAATCGAACCGAGTGCGAGTGAGAGAGAGACAGAAAATTGCGAGCGGTGCATTGTGGCGCGTATTCAGAGTTTGTAAAGCTTGAGTGAATAATGATGGGAGACATCATACGTGGGAAGCATCGTTTCACCGGCCTAAATACTAGACATATTAACGTTTCGTCTTTGGACCAGGCAACGAGTAATGGCCTAATTCATAGAAAAATTTTTATAAATGAATTATTACAGAAAGAACTTTTTCTTCAATTTAGAAGCTTCAAAAGCCTGGCTCGTGGCCTAGGCTTTAAATACGTTTGGCATAGAGGCGGTCATTTTATATATTGCTCACGCTTTTAGGACAGGTGCTGACTTGCACGCAATCGCTGCGTCTTATGACGGTGCAACTCGCGGCATTAAGCCTGTAAATATAGTGACAGCGGTACAAAACTGTATTTCTGCAAACGATGCAGTATCTTCATGTGACAAAGCGCGAGATACGGCTAATAATATTTTACTAGACGGAGAAAAGGATAAGGGAACTGAGCTCGAGGGATTGAGGGCTGGTTTCTTAAATGCAACGTCCATGAATAAACATATGGAAATGTTTCACCAATTCATTGTAGGTGCTCGTCCCTTCTATCACTTGTTTGGTGTGGCTGAATCGCGTTTCGGGCAAAATGTTGATGATGTGTTTGAACAGGTTGATGGATACTCGGTTCTACGACAGGATAGGAATACCCAGGGAGGTGGAGTGGCTCTTCATATCCACAATAGTTATAAGGCTACTCTGTTATGTTCATCCTCAACAATGACAGATGTTGGTAAACCGGGAATTCCTGAATATCTCATGTATACAGTATAGAGGGGCAAATTACCCCCTGTTTTTGATGCTGTAATTTACAGACCACCGGGTATCTTCACATCTCTCTTTCACAGAGAATTCAGACCTGCTCGATAACTTGAGACTATATGCGGTTGACTTTGATTATCGCATAATTATGGGAAATCTGAACGCGAATATGTTGTTGACGTCCCAGGATGCAAATTTCATCAGAGAGCCATCTTGTGAGCTGAATCTTCAGCTTGTTGATCATGGCCCGACCCATCATGTTGCGGATTCTCACACCTGGATTGATGTGATCTTTGTTGAAGAGGGTGAGACAGTCCTGGACAGGAATCCCTGCTCCCAGGTCCTCACCTCCTACTTTGAGCTCCTTTTATTTCAGAGATTTTAAATCTCTTAGGCTGGGTGAACTTCTTTCTCTCCTTGAGACATTTGACTGGTCAACTGTCCTCTGCCCTGCTGAGCCATTGGACAAAAAACTTGAATCTCTAAGCCGAAATGTCGCAGCTGATGTTGATGAACTTGCGCCCTTAAAGCAGTTTAAACCAAAGAGGAAGGGTCTCTCTCCATGGATCAACGTCGAGCTTTAAGAACTGTATAATCGACGTGATGCTGTTAGACATCGATTTCGTCGTACGCGTGACAATCGTCTGTGGACTGAGTTTCAATCGCTTGCTGCGGAGCTTGAGCTACGCACGGCAGAGGAGCGGGATCTCTTCTTTCAGAATAAAATCTCGGAGACCTCAGATGGCGATAAAAATATGTGGAATGAGCTCCGTAATCTTGGACTCTTGACTAGGACTAGAGAGGACTTACATGGCTTTTCACCAGATAAATTAAATACTCATTTTGCGGGTGTTTCCATTTCTCAGGCAGAGCGTGAGGAGGGCTTGTATGCTGTTCTTGCAACAGCCAGTGAAGATGGTTTTAAGTTTCGTGATGTAACGTTTTCTGATCTTGTTCTGGCTCTTGCGCATTTTACATCACAGGCGAAAGGGGTAGACGGTATTCCTCAGGATATTATTGCAAAGTCTCTTCCGGTTCTGGGTCATCATCTGGTTATAATTTTTAACCTCTCTCTGCCAAATGGAGTTTTTCCTGCAGCACTGGAGAGAGCGTATCTGATTCCTTTGAAGAAAAAAGCAATTCCATCTGCTGCCTCGGACTTCCGTCCAATTGCTCTGCTGTGTTTCCTCGCCAAGATACTTGAGAAGATCGTTCACGATCAGATCTCGGAGTACATCGAATCGAAGAAGCTTCTTGATTCCCGTCAGACGGGCTTTCACCCGTTCCATATCACGCAAACGGCGCTTCTAATCCTGATGGAGGATATCAGAGCAAGCATTAACAGCAAGAAGCAGCTACTGACTATTCTTCTGCTGTTTGATTTTAGCAAGGCGTTTGACTCCATTTCTCTTCTAGCGGGGCCTTCTCCGAGATTTCGCAAGTAGGAAGTCGGAACGTTAATAAATTCGTCCCTCGGGTTTTGCCACGTCACACACTATTTCTAGTTCTTTCCCTTCATATACCCATTTGTCTCTTCTATTCCTTCTTCCTTTTTTCTTAAAGCACATTATTTTTGTTTTTTTTCTGGTTAGTGTCATACTGTTCCCTATACAGTAACCCACTCAATCATTTAACATGCTTTTTAGCTCCTCCTTTGTGTCTGCTAGCGCAATCTAGAAACTTAAGGCAGAAAATGTTTACCCCACCGATCACCGTTCCTACTTCGTTTTTCTTTTTCTATTTTTCTTCCAGATCCTCTATATATATACTAAATGATGACGGGGTTAACGAGCAGCCTTGCCTCACCCCTTTACCTGATCTAAAGATCTCCGTTGTCTCTCTTCCTACTATAACCTCGTTTTCAGTCTCTCTGTATATTACCTTTAT
Organism: Muscidifurax raptorellus; assembly: GCA_020010945.3. Lineage (NCBI taxonomy): Eukaryota > Metazoa > Arthropoda > Insecta > Hymenoptera > Pteromalidae > Muscidifurax > Muscidifurax raptorellus. The sequence continues at coordinate 350,006 of JAHUUD020000034.1, forward strand.
TAAATTTAAAATTTTCCCCTTGATCCCCTTTTTCTCTACCTTTTATAAATGTAGCTTTCTATCCACTGACTGAGACAAACGCCGTCTTGAAGTCTATCAATGCAGCGTATAATTTCTCTATCTTATTTCCTATTATGCGTGTAAATAAATGTTCTCTTGTTCCCCTCCTTCCACTAAAGCCTGCCTGACTTTCCTTTAATTTCCTATTTAATTCTATCCATTCGTTTACCTTGCGTACCATAATATTTGTCAAAACCTTGTATCCCGTATCCAGCAGCGACACTCCCCTGTAATTCGTCACCCATTCTTCTTTTCCCTCCTTGAATATTGGACATATCCTAGCTGTCTCCCATCCCTTCACTAACTTTCCTTCCTTTAATACGTTCATAATAATTGTTAGTTCTACTATAGTATACATTTTATTGGCAACGCTTTAAAGAATTCAATTGTTATGGAGCTTTCTTATTTTTCATTTCTTCAATTACCTGTTTTAATTCCCATGACGTTATCTCTTTATTCAGTTCCTCTACCTCTTCTCCCTCTAATACTGCCTGTTTTTCTGGTCCTTCTCCTATTTATTGTTCGTCATTACCTCCTAACAATTTCTTGAAGTGATCTTTCATTCTTGTTTCGCTATTGACCCTCCCCTTCCCTTTTCTTTTTCTTGGCCTATATCTTCTGACTATCTCTCAAAACTCCTATAAATTTTTCCATTTTTCTATACGAGGTCCTAATAAAGGACCAAGAAAATAACCAGAGTATCAAGAGGAAGATGGGATTTGTCCAGTATTTCACTCATGAAGACACAGTGAAGGCTATGGACCAATGCAACCAGGCATATAAGCCTAGGTGTGCTAGCAGAAGGCCCCTCCACAAAGGCGTGCAAGTCTTCAGACGCAACCATAAAGTATGTGGACAAATGGCGGACATCCGCAACAAAAAGGACCACGCTAGGATCTGCAGAATAGAAAATCCTGAGGTCGTTCAAAAGCACTCAATACGTCGGGTAGACATACCCTATAAAAATTGGACCAGGCACATACTAAAGTGCAAAGCTGATGTAACTGGAGGACCAACAGCAGCCAAATCAACGGAGGATGGTCAAGGAGATCAGCCGGGTCTGATGCCCTTTGACCGATGGGACCAACAACTAATAGAATTAGGAGGAGAATCCACAACGGAAGCAGAGGCAACCAAAACTCTGCTTGACCTAAGCAGGGCAGAGGAAGAAAAGGGACCAACAACCTTGGTTCCAACAAAAAAAAGGGGGGGACAACAATTGCCTATAGCAATGGACCCAAAACATTGCATTCCATATGTAATCATTTTCTTTCTTTTAATGCATAATAAATTATATTTTGTATTTTCAGAATATACCCGGACCATTTAACTCTAGACCCCACCAACTACATCACAAAAAAAATATATTGTCAAATTTTAGGCTAAGATATAACATGCCTAAAAGTAAGTACTAACAAATGACAATACTTAAATTTCAATGTATATGCAATTTACAAAAAAACAAAACAAGTAATATATTAAGTAAAGAAAACTAACAATACTAACAAAATAGGAACTAAGATAGATTGTAAAGGATCCTGGACCACGGACCAAATAATTCGACAACATGTAAGTGGCGACTGCCAAAATCGATTTCAATGATTTTTCTTTATTTTCTTTTTATTCAACACTGAAAAATAGCTCAAATCAAAGACATGAAAGAGATGACCCACCCACCAAACCCATCCCATCGTGCATGTAAGGTTCTGATTTACTATGCTGAACCGCGCAGTAATTCTATATACAAATAATTATTTATTTGAGTATAGGTGAACTAGCCTTGACTCGAGAGTCTTCTGTTACTATTAAGTAGGTTATGATTCTAATAAACTGTCTCTTTATGGTGCTTCTTTGTTACGACTTTATTTAGACGAAGGCCCAATGCTTTCGTACAGATGTTACACAGATGTTTTAATCTAATCTTTACGTTTGTTCTTAATGTTACGTATTTACTTATTTCTATATTGGTTCGACTTACAATCCCGTTCGGACACTACTAGTAGATTGCACGGTCGATGACTGGGCGGTGTTTAGTATTATCCTACACGGATGGTTCCGTGGCGTGTCGAGAGTACGTTCCTTAACTAAGCTGCCGAAGCTAACGCCAGATAGGTTGACGGTCCTTAAGCCTCGTACTGTACCAACTCACGTCCAGAGTATGAAGAATTCCACCGGTTAGCTTCCACGGAGTTTGAGTGGTTTCTAAGCACCCAATAGACGACGCGAAGGACTAAACGGCACTCGTATTCACACACCAGGTCCAGCAGGTACAACACTCGTTGTCCTTGTAAAAAGAGACTTCACTAAAGGCAATATGAGGACTGAGTGCGGGGCTTATAAGGCTTGGCGGATGATCTCAACGTTAGGGTAATAACCAATCACCGATCGCCACCGAAAGTGTCTTACAATATAGGTTGGTGATGGTGCAGAATAAGTAGGTTTTGGGATTGCTGACTCGGGGGTCAGTTGGTTTAATTAGTGGGACGCGTTTGATGTCGTAAACGCGGTTGCGGAAATGCTTACATTGTGATTATCGTCGTATACCTGCGCCTGTACACATACACGCCGTCATACATCATTCTGTATACAGTATATTCATACATATAATTATCTTTTATGAACATGGGACGTTACACCTCCCCCCCCAGAGTATTGCTGTCCCCAGCAATGGGTGCTGGTGCAAAAAGAAAAAAAAACGTGCGATGTTCATTCACAATATGTTGTTACATAAGTATGTTGTTTAAGAACTTTTCATAAAGTTAATAATATAATGCTGACATATGCATTATCTCGGAAGATTAATAAGTGATGAAAAAGAAATTTTCGGTATTTTGATCTCTAATCCTAGTTGTAAAATTTTTGTTTCGATCCGATCATAATTGCGATTTTTCGTACTTTATTTACAGGATAACAATGTAAATATAAACAATTTGTCTAACTTTTATTACATTATTAGTTCGGAGACTCTTAATTGCAAAATTACAAAAAGGTTTGGTTCGAATCCGACCATAATTTTTTTTTTTTTTTTTTTTTTTTTTTAATGTTATTACTGTTTTTTTTTTTTTTTTTTTCTCATAGGTCGATAGAGTATCCTTAACTAACAATTTAGGTACAAAAATAACAATTTTCGTACTGTAATTTTTCGAGTTACAGGCCTATAAACATTTGATTGTTGCTACTCATTTTTGGGTGTATTTTGACTTCCTAAGGTGCGGTCGAGTGCTAAAAGTCCGAAATTATTATTATTTTGTTAGGTAATGCCAATTGTTGCTAAATTGTTTATTCCGCATGTTTAGTATTTGTATAATATGAACCCTTATGTGGTCTTATTGTAAGTCCGCTAGATTGGAGAGTGCATGCGTGTAGGTATAAGCCTGTATGCAAGTATAACTGGTCTTATGTATACTTATATATACTCTTAGCCGTCTTTATGTATACTGATATATATACTCGCATGTCCATACGTTATGTTCATTTATATATATACTCGCTACATATATATAAGTATAGTATTGACTGCGAGTGTGACGTACTGCATTCCTGGGTGGGTCGCATTCCTGGATGGGTCTTTTTGATTCTTCAAGTATCCGCTCGGTGGCAGGAGTTACCGCGCTTTGGCGCAAACTCGTGCTTTCGTCGCGCCTACATATACGCGCGTGCTGTGTAAGTTTCGGCGCGAGCTGACAACACGTGAGCGCGAGTGCATTGGCTTCGGATGGTAGTAGCCGCAATGCTAAGTTCGCTGACAATAGGTAGAGATAGACAATAGGCCGAAAATGAACTGCTTATTTTCTTGTTTTGTTTGCCTAATCTTAAGTATTTGTTGTTACGTTTTATTGAACCCACGATCCTATGCTGCTTCCTTTTGCGTAAAAATTAATTACTACCAAAATCATTTAGTCGAAAGAAGGAGAATAATTTGGACATCGGTAAGTTTAAAATACCGTGTCTTGAATTTGTAGTGGTATTGTCTGGTCTACTCAGCGATAAAATTTCTCTAACTTATCTTTATGCTTTACTATAAGTTTTCCATTAGATGATTCTACTATGACATTACTATTGCCTTTAATTTCTTTTACAAAAAATTTTCCATTATAAAATTTATCTAATTTCCCATATCTGGGTTCCTTTAATACTCTCACTTCGTCTCCGACAGAAATCTGTAAAGGTCTTGCCTTTTTATCATAGTACTCCTTGTTCTTATGTTTTGATTGTATGAGATTATTCCTGGCTACTGTTTGTGCATCTCTCAAACATTCAGTTAGTTCTTGTATGTAATCGTTGTAAGTTTCTAATTCGAATTCGTTCGGCAAACGATTGGGTGTACGGGCTGGTTTGCCGTATACTAATTCATGAGGAGTGTAACCCGTTGATGTATGTACGGATGTATTATACTCATGAATAGCAAAGGGAATTACTTTATCCCAATCTTGTTTGCTTGATGATTTATTTCTTAGAAAGTCTGCTAAGACAGCGTGACTTCTTTCTAAGGATCCATTAGACTGTGGATGGTATGCAGTCGTAGTATTTAATTTAAAATTATAAATTTCGGATAACTGTGATAATAGATTGTTTTGAAAACTGCGTCCTCGGTCGCTTAGAATTATTCTAGGTACTCCAAAATGTACAAAAAGGTGTCGGGTCAAAGCGTCTGCGATTGTAACTGCTTTGATGTTGGGCACTGGTACTGCTATACAAAATTTTGAAAACTGACACTGCATAGTTAGTATATGCACGTTACCTTGCGTAGATTTGCATAAAGGTCCAACTGTATCTATGGCTACTTTATAGAAAACTTCACTTGGTGTATCCGTTATTACCATTGGTTCTCTTGTCTTTACTCTAACCAGCTTTTGTTCTTGGCAGATTTCACATTTGCGTACGTAATCATGTATATCTTCTTTCATTCCTTTCCAATAGTATCGTTCTCTTATTCTTCTATAGGTTTTTCCCATACCACGATGTCCTCCAAACAAACTATTATGGTAATCGTTCAGAACTATTAACTTGTATTCAGGGGCTAGTATCTTACACTCACCGTAACATATCGTTACTGCTATTTGTAAATTTTTCAGTTTTTCCTTAATTTTATTTAATAATACCCCTCGTGGAAGAGTGTCAGTTAGCTCTCCGCTTCTAGCTAATCTAAAAGACTTTAACTTTTTATTCTTAATTTCGTTTGCTAATGTACTTAAACATTTCGATAAATTATCTGGTGTAATTTCGTCTTTTTCTTTATCCGAAATAACTAAACTAAAAATGAATCTTTTTCTATTTTGGGTAACTATTACATCACCGATGGTTATCTTGGCCTTCGATAATTCATCGCGATAAATAGCTTCTATGTCAATAAGTAATTTGTTAGTTCCATATGATAAACTTAAATCTTTTGAAATGAAATGTACTATATTATCTTTTAGATATGTTATACATTCTCTAGTTTTTAAAAATTTTAATGATTCACTCGAGTTCACATCTGAATCTATATAGTCGAAAAATACAGATGTTGGTGTGTTTCCTAATCTTGGAGCTGTACTGTCTTCCTTCGGTTTACTATTTATATAAGAAGTATTTTGGTTGTTGGTAAATGTTCCACTTGTGGGTGTTATTATTGTTTTTGTCGTTTTAGGTGGATTATTTTGTTTTTTGGGTTTAGATAATTTTTTTCTTAATTCTTCGTTAATCTCATCCTCCGTTTCTTCTTCACTATCCTCTTGTTCTATTGTGGAAAGGTGATGCCAATTGGTGTTTTCGGCCATCTCTTCAGTCCAAGCAGTAGAAGATGCTCTAGGTTGTTTTATGGGTGACTTGAAACGAATCGGATTAGACTGACTATCTGCGTATTCTAGCATCCATTCTCTCACAGTGCTGCTGGGGACTACTGCCTGTGAAGCTTCTCCTAGTAACGTAGGTGGTTCTGAACTCGCTTTCTCTCCTTGTTGTAAGGGTGATGAGCTTTCAATATCTTTCATGAGGTCCCAGTTCTCAGTTGGAGTTTCATGATAGAGCTCTAAGAAATTATCCCAGCACATCGAGAGTGGTTGGTTATTTGTAGTCTCGCTTGGGTTTCCATTAGGATTAATCTCTTTTTCCTTTGCACTTTTGTTTAATTCAATGCTAGATAATTCTTGTAGTTCTGAATTATCCATGAGTTGACCTGGCATTGATCGTCTCATAGTAGATTGTAATTTTGGGTTTTCTTTGTCATCACTTGATGATGAAGAATCTCTAAATTTTGTTTCAATTTCCGGACTAGTTTGTCTAGAATTAGTATTCTTTTTGTTGTTGGTATTTTTACTCTTGTTCTTGTTGGGTTTATTCAATATTATTTCATCAAATTCACTTTCACCTGGATCTTCGTTTGACTTGGCCATAGTAGAATCAGTTTCCTCTTCTGACTCTGTATCTTGATTCAACAGGCTAGGAAGTAAAGATTTGTTGCTTAGTGGTATTGGTGGAGCATCGGAAGATTCCGCAATACTACTCTCAATTGAGTTGGTTATTTCTGAATTATCTGTTTCACTCATTGATGGTGGTTCGGAAACTATGGGTTCTGCAAAAACTACTGTTTTCTTTTCTGTAGTGGCTGGTTCGTTTTTCCTCATTCTAAGTCTCTTCGCGATTGTACTTGCTTCTAGGTCGGCTTGCCCTCCCTCCATACCTAAAGGGATAGTGGGGTTATCAAGCTTGATTCCTTCCTTACGACCCGGTTTCTTTCGATGTTTAACTCCTTCTTTAGAAGTTTCGTTTTCGCTTTGTAGTTGAGTACGATTCTGTCTGGCTAAAGAAGTTTTGGTCGGCTTAGGTAGGATAGGCAGTACTCGTACCTCCCCCCCTTGTTCTTGTTCATCTTCTTTAATAAGTTGGTCTCTATCAACTGGATTGCGGGAAAGGGCGTCTGCGTTAACATTTAGACGACCAGGTTTATACTTAAAAGTATAGTAATAACCTCGTAATCGCATTCTCCAACGATTTAACCTACTGACTGGATCTTTTAATGATTCAATCCATGTCAATGGTTCGTGATCTCCGTAGACGGTGAAATGTTTACCGTAAAGGTAGTGGCTAAAATACTCTATGGCATTTACTACGGCTAAACATTCTTTTTCTGTGGTAGAATAATTTCGTTCGCATTTGTTGAGAGATCTGGACATATAGGCGATTGGATGTTCTTGTCCTGGTTCACCTTGACTTAGGACTGCACCTATAGCTCCATCACTTGCATCCGTAGTTAGAATGAAAGGCTTACTCTCATCCACTGTTGTTAGTACAGGGGCTTCACAAAGTGCTTCTTTTAAGATCTTAAAACTTTGTTCTTGTTCTAATTCCCACTTCCATTTTACGTTTTTGGCTAATAGGGCGTTGATGGGCCCTGCTTTCTCTGAGAAGTTTTCGATAAACCTTCTGTAATAACCAGCTAATCCTAAGAACTGTCGAATTTCAGTTTGGTTAGTTGGCCTCGGGTAGTTTTTAACGGCTTCTAACTTCTTAGGGTCCGGTCTTACTCCTTTACTATCGATGATATGACCTAAATAATTAATTTCTGGTACAAGGAATTGGCATTTATCCATTTGTAGTCTTAGACCTACCGCTGACAACCTTTCAAACAATTTAGCGATTTTCTCCTCATGTTCTTCGAGAGAATTAGCATAAATCACTATATCATCTAAAAAGACATACATTTCTGATCCTTGTAGACCTGTTAGGACGCAATCCATGAGCCTTTGGAAGGTTGCTGGCGCGTTGGTAAGGCCGAAGGGCATACATAAGTACTCAAAATGGCCGTATCTGGTGTTAAAGGCGGTTTTCTCAACATCCCCAGGGTCAATCTCTATTTGATGAAAGCCCATGGCGAGGTCAAACACTGAGAAATATTTTGCTCTTCCAATCTGCTCAAGGATTTCCATGATGTTAGGTAGTGGATATGCGTCCTTGATGGTTTTCGCGTTTAACTTTCGGTAGTCAATTACCAACCTGTACTTTCTCTTTCCGTCTGGTCCTGGTTTCTTAGGCACGATTCGAATAGGACTGCAAGATGGGCTCTTTGAATGCCTGATTATACCGGCTTCCAAAAGTTTTTGTATTTGGTTAAAAAGCTCGTCATCTAGTCCTGTTGGTCCTCTCTTGTACTTAACTTTGACGGGTTCTTCATCGGTTGTCCTAATCTTATGCTTAACACATGATGTTCTTGGTGGCGGATCTCCTGGCAAATAAAACAGATGAGAATATTCTTTTACCATTTTCTTAATCTGCGTTCTTTCTGGTCTTGTGTGATAGTTGGTTAAAACTTTTTCCAGGATTGTTTTTACGCGGTCTTCTTCGTCTTTTGGTGGTTCCCCTTCTAACGGAAACTCGTAGTCATCCTCCAAGTCATCGTAAAAGTCAAATGCTTCCAATGGCTGTGGAGTAATTTCTATTTCGACTGGGTCAGGTAGAGTATTAGTGGCCATTACATAACAGTAGCCTTTGTTATTTTTAACGGCGGCTTCTCCTATAAAAACTCCTGGGACGGTATTTATTCGTCTTAAGTAGGCTTGGCCCTTAGCTGAATGTTTAGTTGCGGGAATTCTTATAGGAACTTTTGCTCTGGCCGGTAACTTAAATACAGTTTTACCATTGGATTTAAAACCTTTAGAATTAAAATTCCAATTTACTGTATCTATAGATTCCGGTTCTATCTCGCGTTCGGCATATGGAAATTCAAACTCAGGTTCAATCTGAACTCTTTTTACTTCCGTGTTTCGATATGCTTCCTCTGGATGTTTATCTTCACTAGTTTCTGGTATTAGTTTATGAACGAAGGGAACGGGTGTTATCGGATGACTTTCCGTTACTAGTACTCCCTCTCCAAACATGATGTTTACTTTTTCTACAAGTAGAAAAGGGTTACCCAATATAAGTTCCTCTGATAGTGGCGTGCTAGATGGTAACACGTGGAATAAATGGTCCTTTCCTAAGATTTTTAATTTTACAGTTCCTAGAGTCCTTACCTCCTGTGGAGAAATACCTAGTATAGAGATCACGTCATTTTGGTCTACTATAGCATTAGGACCCAATGCATTTTCTTTTACTGCATTGATTTGGGCTCCGGTATCCACTACACATAAGGCTTCTGGAACTGCCAGTTGTTCTATTTTTAATTTTATTGTGGGCGAGGATTCGACTCTTGACGTGAGTCGAATAACTTGGGCTGGTTTCCCGACTTGGCTGTGGGGCCGGGACTGGTTGAACGCTGTGGAGTCGTCCCGCTCACTGGTGCGTTCTTCCAGTGAGCGTTGTCCCAGTTTAAATGATTTTTATTTCCACTGCGAAACGGGATTGGCGACTTCGGCTTTTCTCCGTAATAGTCTTGATTTCGGTTAATTACGGATTCTTGATGGTGACATGGTTCCTGCATTGGGACTGGTCTGTGCGTACACGTTGGTGGATTTTGATGTTGGTAGCCTCCATTTTGAGGTGGGTACCAATATCCGGCTCTCTGTTGATTTTGAAAGTATATATAACATGCAGCACAGTTACAGGGTCTGTAATCCAGATATAATGGTGCCTCTGGTGGTATAACATGTCTTTGTACTGGTGGTCTTACTGGCACCATAGTATTTTCGGTATATTCCCTCTGGAGTATACTTGGATGTTTGATAGGCTCGGGTACTGGCTTTTTGTAACTCAGCTGTGGTGGTGCGTGTATCTTGCCTCCTTCAAAAGTCATTTTTGGGAAATAGGTGTCATCCCGGTCTATTGAATAAGAAATCTCATCTCTATTATGCGTAGAATCATGAAAATTCACTCTTCTTTGCCCTCCTCTATCTCCTTCCTCATTATTCAATGTTCTTACTTGATGTATACTTTCATATATTTCTCCTGAACCATGGGGTGAATCCTGTGAACCATGTGGACTTCGATCTTGTGTATGACTTACGTGATGAATACGTGGATTGGAGTAATGATTATTATACATGGTTACTTTACCCCGTTCATATTTCGATGCTAACGCGAACGCGTCATCCAGTTTTTCTGGTGCTAACTCGATAATACGGGTTCTCCAACCATCTGGTAATCCATTAATAAATGATTCTAAGGCGATGATTTCGATCTGAGGTTTTAAATGATCTCGCTGTACGTTATTTCCCAGTACTTCCAACGCGGCGTTAATTGCGGCATTAACTAGCGCGTTTATTCGACCGTAAAACTGTCGAATATTCTCTCCCTGCCTCATGGAAGATGATTGAATTTCGTGTAAGTAATAACTATATGTGCGGGGCGGTGCAAAGCAGTCTTTTAAATGCGATTTTAAATCATTCCAAGTTTTAAATGTGCTACCTTCCAAGGCTTGTCTGGCTTTACCCCTTAATTTTGATATAACGATTCGTAAAAAGTGTGCTTCTGAATCTGTAGAAATCATGGTAAAGCAGTTATCAACATCTTGTAAGAATTCTTTTAGATTCATTTTCGTTCCATCGTAATCTGCAAGATGTTGAGTTGCTCTTTCCACTGCCCGAAAATTATTTGACTCTAATATACTACGTGAAAATTCTAATAATTGTTCTTCTCTTTCTGCCTCTTTAAATCTATAAAATTGATCTAAAGCATTGATTCTTTGTTCTAAGTTGGGTAATCTTAAGATTTCTTCTCTAGTCTGATTAAACGCCATTATGGTTTATTTCGTCTAAAAGTTTCAAAAATACTAACTCTAAATTTCTTCTTAATAATGAAAATTCTAAACGAGACAGTTGGTACTTTAGTAACAATGGCTTAGTTCCCCACCAGGGATGCCATTTGTAAGGTTCTGATTTACTATGCTGAACCGCGCAGTAATTCTATGTACAAATAATTATTTATTTGAGTATAGGTGAACTAGCCTTGACTCGAGAGTCTTCTGTTACTATTAAGTAGGTTATGATTCTAATAAACTGTCTCTTTATGGTACTTCTTTGTTACGACTTTATTTAGACGAAGGCCCAATGCTTTCGTACAGATGTTACACAGATGTTTTAATCTAATCTTTACGTTTGTTCTTAATGTTACGTATTTACTTATTTCTATATTGGTTCGACTTACAATCCCGTTCGGACACTACTAGTAGATTGCACGGTCGATGACTGGGCGGTGTTTAGTATTATCCTACACGGATGGTTCCGTGGCGTGTCGAGAGTAAGTTCCTTAACTAAGCTGCCGAAGCTAACGCCAGATAGGTTGACGGTCCTTAAGCCTCGTACTGTACCAACTCACGTCCAGAGTATGAAGAATTCCACCGGTTAGCTTCCACGGAGTTTGAGTGGTTTCTAAGCACCCAATAGACGACGCGAAGGACTAAACGGCACTCGTATTCACACACCAGGTCCAGCAGGTACAACACTCGTTGTCCTTGTAAAAAGAGACTTCACTAAAGGCAATATGAGGACTGAGTGCGGGGCTTATAAGGCTTGGCGGATGATCTCAACGTTAGGGTAATAACCAATCACCGATCGCCACCGAAAGTGTCTTACAATATAGGTTGGTGATGGTGCAGAATAAGTAGGTTTTGGGATTGCTGACTCGGGGGTCAGTTGGTTTAATTAGTGGGACGCGTTTGATGTCGTAAACGCGGTTGCGGAAATGCTTACATTGTGATTATCGTCGTATACCTGCGCCTGTACACATACACGCCGTCATACATCATTCTGTATACAGTATATTCATACATATAATTATCTTTTATGAACATGGGACGTTACATGCAAACAAGAGAATGAAATTCATTCAAAAGGACACATTCCACGCACATGACAAACATCACATAGATCATGTGCGGGACACACAACTCGAGCGAGAGACAAATGAAAAGCACATATATAAACATAAAAAAGAGGGGAAAACGCATAAACTACCAAGATAAAAAACATGTAGATCTTGTGTTGGATATATCGGCACACCCCGCAAACAAGACAAACGATTGATTGAACCATCACGCTTAACGTGTCATAATAGAATCATCCCTTTAACATACTCGCCCTTGTTCTTGATTTGAGGCTTTAAATTTTTCTTTTCATTAAGTGATATATTTATCATTAAACCTTACTCGTTATGGACCACCAACTGGACCGTACCACCCGCAGGACTCGCGAAGTTTATCGAGGACGACAAACGTTTTCAAGGGGGGGGGGGATATAAAGAATCTAGAATGTCCTACACATAAAAGGTACAACGAGACTCGATCCACAAAAGTATCACGTAGCCAACAATCTCGCTGACCTAAACAGTTTCCGCTCCGCTGCGTAAGACCGCGCGTGCGAAGCCCCGTAAGGCGTAATGAGTGCAACAAGTGTCGATGCAGTGACGTCAGCGTGGGGAAGTAGAGCTTGGAGATGCGTGGGAGGTCAGGAAATACTTCCGAGCGTCCGTAAGTCACGCTACCTCACGGCACTCCGACCTGAGCCAAGCTGCCCAGCGGACCCATATTTTTAATTCAGTTTTCTAATTTAGATTTTATCTTTGTATTTTTCACTTTCTAATTTTGGTCACTCCACTGTAATATAAATTAAGTTCTTTTTTGCAAATTTAATATTACACTAAATAAAATCGTTGTGGAAAACAACATCGTTATGGTTTTTAAATCGGTTCAAAGAAGTCAAATTCCTAAGAGTCAAATCAGGTCCCGAACGAGACGTTCACTAGAGGGCCAGAAGGACAGCTCCAAAGAAAAAAAGCTGAAAAAGAGCAACATTTCCGTTCACCTACTACTCTCACGACAAAGGTAAGAGAAGTTTCTCTTTTTTTTATAAAAGAGAGAATGAGAGAAAAGCAGTCGGTATCCTCAGTCGGGAGAGACTAAGTGAGATCAGTCTCTCTCACAGCTGCATAGCTGTGCGCGTGTCAACAAACTCACAAAATTATTTATGTAAGTGAAAAAACGCTTCCCTTTAAACCTTCCCTTTATCTGAGGAAAATCTTATTCTTGACGGAGCCCTTTCCCGCTCGTATGCTCCTCAACCAAGCTCCGACCCAACCTCCCTATTAATGTTTTGGATAAAAATGTTTTATCTGATCCATCAGGACCATCTATAAAGTAAATTTTATCAAAATTATTAATTAATTTATCGAAATAAACTTTTGATTTGAGTTTAATTGACAATACATACAAACAAATCTTTTTACTATATAAAATAATTTCTCATAATATTTTTGTAAATTGGAATTTGGTTTTAATATTCTAAAATCTTTGCAAGATTTTTCGTCTATTATTAACATATTTTGTATACAAATCAAAGCATTATTTTCTTTATTATCTTTGAAATCTTCAGAAAATAATTCTTATATTGTTCCTAAATTTTGGTTGCTATTGTTTATGTTTTTTGATAAAAGATACCAAGTAAACATTTTCTTAATTGCTATGGTATCATAATACTACGAGCTTCTTCAAATATATTATAAATTTGTGAATCATGGTCTACTAAACCCATAGCTATTGCTGTTTCTTTGTGTAAATTATATTTTGTTTTTTCATTAGTCAATAAATTGTCGAAAGATGTAGAGCCTTTTACATGGTTTAAAATTAGTTTCAACTAAAATATTTCGCTTTCGGGGAAATAACACTTAATCGCCCAATTGCATTATCATTTTGTTAATTTTTTATTTTTATCCAAGTTTTTACATATCATGTCAAATGTGAATATTTTATATTTTGATTTTTCCCAGCATCATTTTATCTAGACCACATCTTATCATTGTTATGCCGTATGTATATGCAAACAACGTATATTATTAATACACAAAAAAAATGATTCGTTTTTAAGCAATTTATAAAATTAGTGAGAAAAATATTTGTACGTACGTAAGCTAGTTTAAAACGATATATAATAAAAATCAATAGACGAAAAATTATTTTTTTGTGATGAATGGATGTGTCGGCATGCTGGGATTACAATCGCTGTAAGAACATTGTATTTTACAAAATATTATTACAGGATAAAGGGATGTTTATAGCAAAAATCGTATTATAAATTTTAAGAATATTAATATTACATAGAAGATTTTGATTGACAAGTATTTTAAAATATACTTGTAGTTATGGCGGCTTTGTCGGATGGGTTAGATTACATGTGCAGAGAAATACTTATTTTCCAACAATACTGTCGCGCATGCGCTCTAACATTTATCAAGAGGAGGTGTGCAGTGCGCAGATATTCAAATTTCAATTTTCAAACTATTAGATGCGTCTTGTAAAATAGAGGCGCGATGTTTTCAAGATTTTAATATATGCTTAAATTAATTTATCGATACGTATACACGTGTAATTTTTTATTAAAATACACGTAAAAAATATATATAACTTGAATATTACACGTATTAATAATAATATATTGCAAGTCATAATTATTTTTTGTTTATTTATTCGTTTATTAAGAAAAAATTAAAAGTAGGTGATTTTTCGAAAAAACGTTAAACAGTTAAAGTGAGGTAGCGTGACTTGCGGACGCTCGGAAGTATTTCCTGACCTCCCACGCATCTCCAAGCTCTACTTCCCCACGCTGACGTCACTGCATCGACACTTGTTGCACTCATTAGGCCTTACGGGGCTTCGCACGCGCGGTCTTACGCAGCGGAGCGGAAACTGTTTAGGTCAGCGAGATTGTTGGCTACGTGATACTTTTGTGGATCGAGTCTCGTTGTACGTTCACTATTTAGCTTATAACTTTTAAATAAAATTTGTTAAAAAAATAGATTTTTTTAAGAAACAGGACTGTTTTGTCCCCTTAATACACTTAACCTAAATGCGAAACTGCCCTCTTTGCTTTCACCGACCCTTAGTAAAGGTGAATCTGGTTCCATCCTCCGTGTCCTCCTATCTCTGCCCAGAACCTTCAGGCAATACTTCGAGGGGAAGCGTACGGCTTCTTCCGCTTCTATCCCATATGTTCTACATCTCCATAGTCGTTTATTGTCTGCGTTCGACATCAGCCTATTGAACGCACAACACACATTCCCTAATCAGCAACACGCACTTACACACACAAGCACACACACACATACACACTCATCCACATACGCACATATCGAATCCAGCACACATGCTTACCTACACTCTTTCTATGCTTCGTCCGTTGCTTCGTCTCGTAGACATTCTTCCTCTCTATTGCTAATAGGTCAATAGGCGGTATTCTTAATGCACTTCTTCTATATATAGTCGACAGCTTCCTTGCGTAGGATTTCACCAATATGACATCTGCCCATATTGAAGCTCCGTACACCATAATCGATGTGATTACGCTGGCTAAGAGTACCCGTCTACTTTGGGTTGGATCTCCTATATTTAGTATCAATTGTGATAAAGCAGTATCAACCTTTGCTTCTTAATTGCTGACTGTTTTAAGATGCTGCTTAAATGTAAGTACTGCAACTATGGTGATATCCAGGTACTTTATAGTCGGTTGAGAAACGATCTCCTGCTCATTCACCGTCAGTATTATTTTCTCCATCTTCTTCCTACTAAAAAGAAGAAGGACTTCGGTTGTATGGCTGGCCAATTCTAGACCGGCCTCTGTTAGCCATTCGTGTATTACACGTATAGACTCGTCTGCTATTTATGTTATCTCATCCAGGCTTTTTGCTACTACCACTACTGCTATGTCATCAGCGAAACCTATCACTGTCGCCCCTTTGGGTAATTGCAGCCTTAGTATCCCACTGTACATGACGTCCGAGGTAGGTGTGCCAAATACTGATCCTTGGGGAACGCCTCCTGTTACTTCATAGGCCTTGGTGCCATCCGTCTCATATAATAAGAGTCTATTCTTCACGCAGTTGGACATCATCCTTTTTATATATAAAATTACTTCTCGCTTCCGAAGTACCTCGTGTATTTTGCCCCATTTGGCCGTGTTGCATGGATTTTGGACGTCCAGTGTGACGACAGCACAGTACTTCTTTGATCCTCCTTTCCATCTCTTCCCCTCTATACTTGTACGCGTAGTGCCAATCACCAAGCTCACTACGTCCAGAGTTAATCGTTTCTTCCGAAAGCCGTATTGATGTTCCCCTTCCGTCTTTTTCTTCTATAACCTGATCTATTCTGACGCAGATGTGGATCCTTCAATGTGGATGTATTGGTACTTTGAAGCTCCTTACGTAGCGCATCTATGATGTCCTCCTTATTATTTAAGACGTCCAGATCTTTTATTACAAAGACTATTTTGTCTTGTAGTATTCTTATTTTCGTACCTTTTTCTAGCACGTCTTCTATCACTTGTCAGAGTTTCGCTGCCTTCCTCCCTGCCGTTTGTTGGTGTCCCAATGTCAGCTCTCCAGACGCATTCCTGCGTACTCTATTTATGTTATCCCCAAGTAAATTCAGTTTGAGCTCCGCCTTAATCTTTTTAGAATATCGGCGTAAAACTTCCCGTTGGCAGCCTTATATTGAGGGCCTCTGGGTTGGTCTTGTCCTTGGTGGTTTATGTTTTCTCTTAACTTTTTGGTTTTAGTCATCGTTGCCACCCTTGCTGTTTTCCTTTTCCTTCTTTTCCTTTGTCTTCTTCGTGTCTACCGTTTCCCTAGGCATATTTGTTTTTATTTTCGGGCATCTGTTATGGTTGAAAATATTATGACGTCCCTGCAACCACCTTCTCCTCCTGACTTTTTCTTTTCATTTTGGAATTTTCATCCCTCATTCCATCCACCTGACATAGCGACGTCGCTTTTCGCTTATTTGCTGTATTTATCGTTACAGTGCGTAGCCTTGCTCGCCGCACCAGTCTTCTCTTGATTTCTGGGAGTTTTCTCCGTCTTTATCACTAGCTGAAAGCTAGTGTTATTCTTTCTAAGCGTCTCGTGCCCCTTTTCGAAGAACTTCACCGGCGTCATGATTTTTGCCACATCACTTTTCACTGTGCTGATACAACCGTATCTATTGCGCCCAATCTCTCACGAATCTTCTCCCATATCTTCCTCTCCTCTTGCTCAGCGTTCTGGATTTTACTCCAGTACGCAAGCACTTTGTTTTCTGCGCTCACATAAACATGTTTGCTGTTTGTCGCGTTCTTCAGACTGATCTCGTTGTCTGATTTCTGGGTTGGGGACCCATTCCCATTGACACTTTTTGGGAGTTCCGAAGGCCCTACGTTATTTTTTGGAGTTGTATTTGTTATTATATTTCTTCCTTATCTATTCTATCGGGGTCTCATGCCCCAACTCAAATCGATCTAAACAACATTCGAAGAAAAGCAGCGAGGCCCCCCAATTAAATTAAATATTCCTGTTAATGACCATTATCCATTGTTCATAAACATGGCAGCTTAGATTGCAGAAAGTTAGTGAAAATGTTATAGCATACTTAAACTATGGTAAATTAAAAAATATAGCTAAAAAGCTTGAATGGCAGTCATTGCTGGCAATACAAGACTCCAATGAAGCTTTAAACAAACTAGTAAAAATGATACAAAACTGTGTCAAGAGAGCCACGTGTGAGAAAAAATTAAATGGAAAAAATAATAATTCATTGCTAAGAAAAAATTGGATAACTAGAGCAATACAAGTGTCTTGTAATACTAAAGAAAATTTGTATAAACTGTGGAAAGATAACCCAACTAATTCAGCACTGAAAAACGAATATAAAAATTACGAAAAAATTTTAAATAGAGTCATAAAAGACGTGAAATACAAATTTGAAAATAATGAAATAAAACGAAATATTGACAATCCAAGACAGCTTTGGAATATCATCAATACTAAGCTAGGCAAAAACAACCAAAAAAGCAAGGCACTTGACTATCTAGTCTTAACAACCAAAAAATTGATGACAAGCTAACTATAGCGAACACAATGAATGATTATTTTTGTAAAGTGGGCATTGATCTAAGTAACCAAATTCCAAATTTGGATAATGATCAACTAAAACTTCCAGAAAGAAATAATAAATCTATTTCTATCTACCCATCTAATAGTTTTGAAATTCTAAAAATCATAGATTCCTTGAAAAAAAAACTGGAGGTGTTGATAATATCAATGCAAAAACGATCAAAATAATAGCAACTTATATAGCGAAACCGTTAGAACACATTTTTAATGTGTGTATCCAACAATCCACGTGGCCTAATGCACTAAAAAATGCTGACATAGTTCCAATACATAAAGTAGGTGATAGGTCCTGTATGGCGAATTACAGACCAATCTCGCTTATATCAAACATAGCAAAAATTTTTGAGAAAATCATGTACAATAGATTGTACATGTTTTTGACGGAGTGTGAAATTATATCTGACAAACAATATGGGTTTGTAAGGAATAGAGGAACTATGGACGCGTTAAACTATATTTCGAACATTATTTATAAAAATTTAGGCAAAAGTAAACCTATTATCACTACCTTCCTGGACTTAGCAAAAGCTTTCGACACTGTGAACCATAAAATACTATTAAATAAATTGGAAAGATACGGAATAAGAGGCAGCGCCCTAAATTTAGTAACTAGCTATCTCTCAGGTAGAAAACAATGTGTTAAAATACAAGAGTGTAAAAGCGAATACAAAGAAATATCCATTGGTGTACCACAAGGGACAATTTTAGGACTTTTATGTGAACGATCTACTGAGAGATATGCAAAACGACACTATTATGTCTTATGCTGATGTCACTGTTATAGTAGCTAGCGATAACACGTGGTCATCTGCACAGGACAAGATGAATAAGTATCTAAGTAAAGTCGCGAAGTGGCTTACTTTGAACAAATTGTTATTAAATGTTAGCAAAACAGTTTACATAGCTTATGGCAGCTACTGTGACAGCGTTTCGGATAATTTACAAATTGAAATAGTCAATAATATAATAAAATGAGTAGAAAGCCACAAATATCTAGGATTAATTTTCGACTTCAATATGATATGGGATAAACATACTGATTATATTGTAAAAAAATTAGGAATTTAATTTTCATTTTTGCTAAAATTAAAAATGGAATGGATCGCAAAACATTATTGACGGTGTATTATGCATTTTTTCAGAGTTTAGTTAACTATGGTACAATTACCTGGGGAGAAGCATACAATAACTGTTTAAATTCAATTCAAAGAATTCAAAAGAAAGTACTAAAAATTATAAATAAAAATCACTTTTCAACATTAGACCTACCTCTTACAGTCAGGCAATTAGAAGCTATTTCTTTCCATTATGATACATTAAGAAAAATATATACATCAAGCACTAGCAATACTAGAAATAAGAGTATACAATTGCCAAGAATAGGTAAGACTGTAAGTAAAAAAAACAGCTATTACGTAGCCGTTAATATATACAATAAATTGACAAATGATCTCAAAAAGTTAGTATACAGCAAATCTGCAATAAAGAAAAGACTAAAAAATTTTATAAGAGAAAAATATGTATTATAAAGAAGAAACGTTGTAATCACACTGTTACTTAATCTTTGGATGGACCTCCTTAAAGGTTGTATTATTTAGTTTTAAGTTAGTTGTAAGTTTTGTACCATCCCTATGTACAGGCAACTCTGTTTGCCTCTATAGGATGCCTTTTTTTTAGGCATATGTAATGATAATAATAATAATAAAATAAATAAATTATTTGCAAAATTACAATTATAACAGAAATAAAAATTGCTCTCTGCGTTGGACAGGGTTGAGACTGTCGTAATAATTGAACATAAAAAATCCAATAAAAACGCTCGCATTACAATGTTTTATTGTATTTTAATTATATTATATTCAATTTTATACCAATTAGTTAAATAATCATAAAAAATTATAATAACTCAGCCAGTACCATTAATATCAAATGAAATTACTTGTTTAATTTTATTATATTAAATAAATAAAAATGTCTCTAATATCTTGGTTAATCTGGTTTTATCGTTTACCATAAAAAATAATAGTGCCGATAATTCAGCCAATCAATTACTGTTATATTTTTTAATAGAATAATGGCGATGACTCAGCCAAAATACTACTATCCATTATATTATACACATACGCACGCACATACATACACATAAACACCCATACTCGCATGCACTTACATAAACACATAACACCCATACTGGAACAACCCGCTCGCATGTATGTACACACAAACACACAAACACACGCAGCCCCTCAGAGGAATTTATTTGCTATCTTTTTATTATGTTTTCATTTCCTTGTAATATTGATGGAAAACGGCGATAACTCTACCGATTATTTGTAGGTATTCATATAATATTTTAATAATATAATAAAATATATATTTTCAAAATATTGTATTGAAGATTATAACAATAAATTATTTGAATTAATTATGTATATTTTGGCAACGTTATGGATATATATATATATATTAATATAAAATATAAATGTATAAACCCTATTTCTAAAAACAAGACCATTTGTATCGTAGCCATCGTACACAGTAACAATATCCATTTAATATACATTTATAAGGGAGAAAGTTTACTTCAGGTACATACGTGCATGTATATAAGTGAGTGAATGATGATAAAACAGAATACTGTATGGACAGGTAAGGAAAGTGCACTAATTTGTGTAAGAGAGCGCGCGTGTGAGTGGGAGAGTATGATAAAACAGAATACTGTAGAAGGAAAGCACACAAATGTGTAAGTGAGAGCGCGTGCATGTGAGTGAGAGAGAGAATGATGATAAAACAGAAGTCTTGTAAGGAAAGGGCGCTAATGTGTAAGCCAAAGCCTACAAATGAGTGTGTGTGTGTTTTTTTTTTTTTTTTTTTTTTTTTTATTGGAGAAAGAGGTTGGAGGGAAAAATCTTAATAGACCATGACATGGCCTGAGCCACCGTGTGTTGGATTCTCACCAACTAAAACCCTTCGTTTTGCAACCGAATATAGAATCCAATTGCAACCCGAATCCTCTTCGCTCTCCTTACCGATTTGTCGGTGAGGAGGGCCAAGCTCCGTCTTCAGTGCCTTTTTCCCCCGCGGTACCACGGTCAAGTATTACTTCGCGGGGGGGCATAGGGACATTGCCCTTGTCTCCTTGATGTGATTGTCATTCCTTATGCGTCCATATCTAGTAGATCTACTATCGTACCTTCTTCATTATAGGCTGCCGTCTACTTCTTACCGCATCGTCCGGTCGTCAGCTTCTTGCAGCATCTCTCGTCTTCTTCTCTCTTCGTCGCCCCTCACTTTCTTGAGGATGACCGCGGCGTAGTTACTAACCACGTGCCAGCCCTCAGCGGTGGCGAACATAGCTACCATAATAGACTCAGGAGTTGCTCTGGTCTGGAGGTAGCGTTCAAACTCTTCACGCTCCTGCTGGTAACGCGAGCAGTAGCAAAAAACGTGCTCAGCGTCCTCGCACATGTCCAAACATGCTGGGCAGTCTGGACAGTCTTCTAAATTAAATCTACACAGGTATGCTCGATAGCATCCATGTCCCGTCAAAAATTGCGTGAGGTAGTAGTTTACTTCCCCGTGTCTTCTTGTGATCCAGTCTTCAATCTTTGGTATAAGTCGGTGCGTCCAGCGCCCTTTCAGGCTACTGTCCCATCTTCTCTGCCACTCAGCTACTGTTTGTTCTCTGGCAGCGTTCCAGATTTCTGCCTTCGTTCTATCGCTGTTCTCCTGTTTTGCCATGTATGTGGCCTTCCTCTCTAGTGCTAAGAGGTCGATGGGTGGCATGCTTGCCACGACACTTATTGCATCGTCCGATACCGTGCGGTAAGCAGACGCTACTCTTAGCGCACTCCGTCTATACACGGATGACAGGTTCCGCGCATAGGCTTTTATTGCCATTGCATCTGCCCAAATTGGTGCCCCGTACAGCATAATCGATGTACTGACACTTGCTAACAGCTTCTTTTTCTTCTGAGTAGCTCCACCGACATTCGGCATGAGCCGAGAAAGAGCAGCAGTCGTTCTTGACGCTTTTTTACCTGCTAAATCAAGGTGCTGTTTAAACGTCAACTTTTCGTCTATAGTAACGCCCAAATACTTGATAGTCGATTTAGAGGTTATCTCATGGCCGTCTATCATTAGGGCGATTGTCTCCATTTTCTTCCTGCTAGATATCAGGATCGCCTCGGTCTTGTGTCCAGCGAGTTCAAGTTCCGTTTCTCTCAGCCACCTCTGGATGGTGGTGATCGCTTCATTGGTGATTTCAGCGACGTCTTCTTTTTCCTTCCCTACTACTACAAGAGCTATGCCGTCTGCGAATCCTACTACCATAGCCTCCCGCGGGAGTTGTAGTCTCAGCACTCCGTCATACATAATGTTCCACAATGGCGGGCCCAGTACTGATCCCTGTGGAACACCTGCCGTGACCTTGTAGGTTTCAGTGCCGCAATCCGTTTCGTACAGTAAAGTTCTGTCCTTCAGATAGTCGGCCATCATCCTCCTGATGTATGTGGGCACCTCAAGCTTTTCAAGCGCTTCATGTATCTTCGTCCAATTTGCAGAGTTGAATGCGTTTTTGACATCCAAAGTAATAACTGCACAGTACTTCTTTGTTCCGCCCTTCCACCGTTTTCCACTGATGGCTGCTCGGGCTGTGTTTACCACTAGGCCGATCGCGTCCAAAGTAGATCGGCACTTCCGAAAGCCATATTTGTGCTCGGCAAGCCCCTTGGTCTCTTCGATTATGCACTCCATCCTGTTGCTGATAATGCGCTCCAGTATTTTTCCTTGAGTGTCCATCATACATAATGGTCTGTACGATGTCTCCCCTCCGGGCGCTTTGTTACCCTTAGGTAACAACACAAGTCGCTGCTTTTTCCAGTTCGTCGAAAATCTCCCTTCTGCCAGGCATGCATTGTAGAGGCCAACAAATTCTTCAGGTTTAGCCTCGATGGCATGCATCAGCTGTGTGTGTGTGTGTGTGTGTGTGTGTGTGTGTGTGTAATATGTATAATACCATTATTATGAATATATAAATATGTATAATACACTGATATACTCTCCCTAGAGGTAAATACTAGATCTATCAGTTCAAGGGATGGGAAAACTCTAGAAATCTGAGAGACTACGGGGGAAAATTCTTAAACGCACTTCTTTTCCTTTAAGTGTTTCTTTTCTCAAATTATATCGAATTTAAACATTTTTTTTAAATTAAAAAAAAACAATGTTAATTATACCTGTCAAGCTGTATGCCACTTATCCAGACTTTTTAATAATTAGCGCGATAAACTTATAATAGTCAGACTTTATAAATGTATACAATCAAGCCAAATAATAATACATTGCGTTTTTCGAGCAGGCTTATATATCATGAAAATTGAAAGAGCGGGGGAGGGGGGGCTAGTTTAATGTATATCAAGCACTTGTAACCCTTTGATGTACCGCAAGACTTTAGGGATCGAAAGGTTTGATATCCAAAGAAAAAGTCAATGCACATCTTTGATGAACCGCACGCGTGTTTTAGCTCTGCTGAGGTGTCTAGGCGGTGAAAATCGGTGCACCCACATCTGAGTGGAAGGGGTGCAAGTTTTGAGTGTATTTAAGCTGTGCTGCGTCCCGTATTGGTACACATTTTCGAGCTTCACGCACAGTCGAGAAAGCAATTGTAAGTATACTCTAATAAATGTATTTTATCATTACATTCTCATCAATAATATTAAGCATTGAATTTTTTCATAGAAAAATGGATTTGATTGTTGATACTCAGAGCTTCAAGGGACAAAACGGCAACTTCATAATCAAGGTGTTGACATACATTAATCCTAACGAGCCAGCAGCAGTAGCTCAACTAGCAACGTTTCAATCGCCGCACTCTTGGTACGACTTGCCGCATGACCTCAAGTGTGTCAATCTATGGCTGAAATACTCGTTTCATGGATTGAATTGGAGCGACGGTGATCTTCCATACGCCAAGTTGATCGAGTTTTGCTCCAACCTTCTAGACTTATCACCTACAAGGAACATCGTTGTTTGGGTAAAATGTGCGTAGAAAAAGGAGTGGCTGCAGCCATATTTTCCAGATATCCGTAACATAGAAGATCTCGGCTGTCCATCCTTAAAGACACCAGGATTTCGACTGACTGGAAGGAGAATTGTGCAGTTCAAAACGTCTACGCTATAAATAAGTGGTTCTGGACGGTACGCCAAGATATTCTCTGCTCACTCCATTTGTGTGAGCATTACACATCGGATTCTGATTCAACGACATCGACATTAGACGTATAATTTATTATGTAAGTATGATATATTCTTATAACTAATACATAAATATAATAAACTTATATATATTGTTTCATTATTTTTACAGGATGGAGTCGCTAAACGCCGTGACAAAAACTTCACCATTCCTGCCTACGAAAAAAAATAAGGATTTGGAGATCAACAAAAAGTACAAGATAACAAAATGCAAGAAAATTCAGACCAAGTTCGGTGTAAAGATAGGGCTAGAGTTAGATGTAAGTTTCGACGTTTTCCTACCCACCAAAGTGAACACTTTCCTCATGGAAAACGCCGTCGACGAGGAGAAGTTGAAGCGGAAGATAGAAACTAAAGATGTCTATCCCCAACACCTTGGTAACAACATTATTGAATTTGTTTAATAACAATATATCTCCATCGCGTATAATATTAAGGATTTTTTCTCAATCATTAGAGTGTGTATGCTAAATTCTTTTAAACTATGCATAGGTGTATTGCGCTTACTAAGATTAAGGATTTTTTTTATTTGCTATATGTTATTATTTTGCATTATCATCTGCTAAAATATTCTAAGGATTTTTGATGTTCTTATTTGTAAACGCGTCTTATAATTATTTGTTTATTAAGGGTTTCTCGATATCTTACTATCACCAAGTATTATACATTAAATTTACATAGAAGAAAATTATTGTAGAGGATTAGCTGACGTATTAATATATTATTATTTGCTATATTACACTAACTTTAAGGATTTTTCAATGCCGTTGTACATAAGCGTATTTTATACTTAATTAATACTAATTGTTTATTGATGGTTTTCTCGATACACTGAAAATTATGGATCGATGGTGCAGTTTCTAGTCGATAAGGTTGATATCAAGTACACATTTATTCACTCCGCGTTCTTATGTCACATCAACGTATAGGCTAAGTATATATATATATATATATATATATGTATATTATGTATGCACGATATTTCACAGTTCTTCCCTAGAATGTTTAGCCGTTAATTTCACTGTTAATCATAAATATTGTATTTAAGGATTTTTACGTTTATACTTTAGTTATAAGAATTTATACTCATGTAATAAATACAGATTTTTCAATGTGTTTTAGTTATAAGAATAATGTAATAAAAGTTTTTGTGTGTTTTTTTTCAGTGACGTATACTCATATAATAAATAAGGATTTTTAAAAAATGATTATTGTATTTATATTCCCACCCTAAAATCCCTCGTCAGTCGATAAAAAAAAATCCTTTATGCACCTGCTAATGCAGGAAGCTGAGCTGCAGCACTCGCACCTTCCTAATGCTACAGACTTTATTCCTTCATTATCCTATTGGGATCTCACCCACAGAAGTGTAACCTATATATAGTAATATGCGGTATTCTGTGGATCAGCCATAGCCAATCGCGAATCTGTGGAATTTCAGCCGCTAGAGGTCAGGTCGTGAGATCCTTGAATATATCAATCGATAAAAACATGTTCGAAGAATAATCCTCTGTCGGTAATGTAGGAGGCTGCGTGACGGTCCCAATATGTCAATCGATAAAAAAATGTTCGAAGAATAATCCTCTGTCGGTAATGTAGGAGGCTGCGTGGGCCTCGACAGCAGCCGGGGCATGGGGCCGGGGGCATGTGAGACCCGGTCGGTAATCTGCTAATATTAGTTACCTTTGGTCGGTATTTGGTGGCGCGGGTCCCGCCTGGCGCAGTACTACCACAGCCCCTACTACTACTAACAGATACACGGTCGGTAAAACAGGGATCTGTTAATATAAGTTACCATCGGTCGGTATTCGGTGGCGTGGGAGCTGTGTGGCGCAATAGCAGTGCAGCCCCTACTACTCTTGATGTAAGAGAAAATGGAAATGCAACAAAATCCAAATTACAAAATAATGTGAAGAAAGTTCCACAAGAGTTTATATGTAAAGATGATTTGATTATAGAAATCTTTGGTCATAAAATTGATCCAAATGATTTAACATTAAGGAACAAAGTCATTTTATAGCCTCTAAATTCTGATATATTAAACATCAATGAAAATATAGTTGAGAAAATCGACGGAAATAGTTTTGTATTTTATAGTGATATATTTATATATATATATATACACATAAATGTGCAAATCCTATCTTTTGAGGATTATATTCCGTACGCTTCCAGTCTTTTGAGGATTTTCTAGAGTCCATTAACCAAGAGTTACTTCGGCTAACCAGATAACTCACTTGGGTTATCCAAGCGGTTAACCTAATGAGATTATAAAATTCCTAATTTGGTACTGGGTTAGTTTGATTATTTTTTAGCACTCTCAAACTCTGAATGAAGAGAGAATATGTCCTCAAAATGCGGGATTACTATATATATATATATATATATATTGTAACGCTAGGTTTTACTCGCCGGCGTTACCGTTGTACTATTCCGCACGTTCGTTCCAATGCATACGAGACGGCGGGCCGCCTCGGCCTTGGCCGCCAGAGATCCCACGATCCCCTTACCTTCAGACGCCGCCCCGTGTCGAAAACGCCAGTTCGTCTACTTGCCCGGCTAGCCAGTATTCGAATAAATACATATACATATGAGATAATCATACAGGTCGTGGGTACTAATACGAATGAAATGAATTGAGTGTTCACGCTGACTTTCTTTTTATTTCATTTCACAATCGTTATTATTCACTATCTTACATCGATTGCGACCTCCCGTCGCACAATCCTTCCCACTACGACTTCCCTGTCGATCTCAGTCACACTCACACCGTCACTCGCATGTCACCGCGCCCAGCTTCGAACGCGAGAGTGCCGACGCACGACCTGAGCGCGTATTCGGTCATCTCTAGATCCTTCTCCACGAATTCAACGCTGAAACCGCTCGTGCTCGCCGGTATAACCTCCTAACTGCGGCGTGTTCGTCAACACGCTGCCGGACGACTTACCCGACACGGACGGGAACAGCTGCCTCGCCCTTCCGATCGTCTACCGGTGCCGACGTTCGTATCGTCCGTCTCAGTCTGCCCTCACGAGACCATGTTTCCCCCCCCCCCCCCTCCCCCCCGACGATAGCCATTCTCTCCCGACGTACGCATGTCCTCAGGCGTGCCTGCCGTTGCCGCGCCGGTGACCTCGCTTGAACTTGGATGCAATCACTCACACACTCCATCACCCGACTTCTATCTTAACTGGACCGCTGTCTCTAATATCACACTTAAATTACATCGAGTCTTAATCTAATCTAATTACTAAGGCTTATTCTAATATAACGTAACGCGAGTAATAGAACTAGCGATATTTGTAATTCCGCGTGGTGGAGTTCACCTAACTAAATCGAAAGCTGTTAGTCAACGTGCGTCTTGGTCATGCCGAATAATATTCGTAATATTATTTATGTTATTTTCGAGAGCGAGTCGTGACCGTGAATCTGTCGTGTAGGTCAAGGTCGCGTTGTATACGAGAGCAGGGACGTTAGCTTCGTAGTGTAAGTCTTATTTTTGTCATTGTCATGAGAACGAGAGCGATAGCTTAAAACGATAATCTGTGTGCAAAGTCTAGTCGAATATAAAGTCACAACGTGAGAACGGTAGCGTCGGTGTAATGACGATAAGTGTGGTATAAGCGACAGCGATAGCGATAGTTTGTCGATAGAAATAGTCGTGAAGTATATTCGTCAGTCCGTCTACGGTAAATCATGGTATGCGGTGTTTAGTAGCGGCGTGGTGTTTATTTAATCCACCGAACGAGTCTTCGCGTTAATTCGACGAAGCAGGTTAATGCCGCAATCTGCCGCCATATGTCGGATTATATACCTGCAAGTTCGCGCAACTCCGCAATCGGCACACTATCATTCGCAAGAAAGTTACACCGTACTCACTGTAACGCAGTTATCTCACGAGCAGTACTCCTTTCCAAAAAGTCGCCCAAATCCTCCGGCAGTCAGGAGTGCAAAAATGGTAGCGGGTGAGCCGGTGAACAAGAAGAATCCCGCTCGCGGTCGACGTTAGGTTGGGTCGCTCACCTTCCGTATGCTTATTCTCTCGCTCTCGCTGCTCGAGCCTAGTCGATGTCGGCCAAGGCGCCACGAAGACGACCGAACGCGCACTCGCCGACTCGTACCGAGTCGTAGCCGCGCGCCGCGCGGCCGTTTGTAACTGGCAGCGGACTGCCATGTTACAATATATATATGGGACGTTTCACGTCAACAGGACCATCAGTGTACCCAAAATTTGGGTTAACTTAACAAGACGTTTGAGGCCTCAAAATGACCGTCAGGCCAAGGGCTTTCGAAAAAGTTCTGGCCTTTTCAAAAATCCAATATGGCGCATAAAATATGGCGCCTGAAATCCACGTTTTCATAGCACATTCAACAAAAACAATAATAAAAATGTTCTAATTTGTGAAATATCCCACCAAAAAGCATGTACAATTCATTCTGGGACATATTGTTGAGAATGCTGAAGGAATTCCAAATTCAAAAATAGCAGATCCAAAATGGCGGACATTATACCACCACCGAACGTTTTGTACCGCAACAAATGGGTTTAGATCAGTTTAGTAGTTTAGTATCAGAGTTTTCCGGGCCCATGAATCTTATTTTAACCTCATTATTTCTAAATTCAAAATGGGGGAACCAATATCGCGGTCATTACCCTCATTTAACTAATTACCGCAAAAAATGATTAAAGATCACTTTAAAGTATCGATATGAGGGTTTTTGGGGCCACTGCACCTTATTTTAACCTCGAAATATTAAAATCCAAAATGGCCGATCCAAAATGGCGGATATTATACAACCACCAAAACTATTTTACCGCAATGAACGATTTTAAATCAGTTTAAAGTATTGGTATGGGAGTTTAAGGGCAGCTGAATTTTATTTTAACTTCGAAATTTCAAAATTCAATATGGCCAATATAAAATGGCGGATATTTGTCATAACCCACCCGCAGGCTCTCTCGCGAAAAGCCCTTGCTGACGCACAACCCGCCGAACACGCCACGCACGCTGCAGCGCTTATCACCGCTGCGCTAGTACTGCGGCGCGCCGCTAGGCGGCTGCGCATTACCCACAAGTGAAGTAGCGTCGTGGAGGGCACATAAGGAGGCCGGGTCCAGCGCTCGACCTCGCTCCTCTTCCAACAGCCTATTGTTGCAAGTACACGACTCATGTCCAATGACAACTTGTGCAAAGACTTCAGCAAATAAAACTGTTTTGTGTCAACGGCATTTATTGCTTTTAAGTGAATTATTTCATCCCTCTTTTTTTACCTACGCCCCCAACCCCTTACCACGTTTAGCAACCCATAGAAATGAATACTTTCTTCAAGGAATGCTTTATTCATAGGCGACTTTTTCTCCAACAGTCCTTTTCAGGATAGTTAATAGGTACATTAATAGATACATTGGCGACTTCTTGTTCAACATCCTATTTAAGGCAGTTGTTGAGTAAGTCTTACTTTATCGGCAACTCCTTGTTCAACTGTACAAGCCGTAATTTTGTTATTTCTAAAATTTTTTTTTTGTTTTGGTTGTGCTTTCTCATATTCTACAACAATGTCTTCTCCTGCGAAAAAATATCGTATCGATAGATGCGTTAATCCATTTAATATTAATAAAGGACACAGCAAGTCTCTTAGGAAGTTCTCCAAAGAATTTCAAGATGTCTATCCTGATTATCCAACATCTTCACTGATTTGTAATACATGTAGAAAATCTTTTTATAAACTACATGATTTGTCATCTCCAAACATCAGTATGAGTGTTGATTTTGAATCAGAGACTGACTCACCTTCGGTTTCAAACACGGATGCACCTATGCAAGATGATCTTACAGATATTTTAACTGGACTTAAAAACAAATTCCAATCCCTGCCGGAAAAAGATCCATTACGTGTCAGTATTCTTACTATTTTGCCCGAACACTGGGCAATACGTAAAATTATGAACCAATTTGGTGTGTCTCACAAAATGGCTCGTAAAGCAAAACAATCTCCTGTTGCAAAACGTGGAAAAACATTACCTGCAGAAACTACTCAGGAAGTTGAAGATTTTTACGAAAATGATCTTAACAGCAGAATTATGCCAACTAAAAAAGATACCGTCAGTATTTATTTATATGGTGAAAAAATAAAAGTGCAGAAAAGATTATTTCATAAACAATTTAAAGAACAGTTTCCTGAACATCAGATTGGGCTTACCAAGTTTGCGGAACTGAGACCAAAATGTTGTGTCTTTGCAGGATCCTCTGGTACACACAATGTATGTGTATGTACGATACACCAAGATTTCAAGGCGATGATTGACGCAGTAAATATAGAAAAAATCTCAAACAATATTCTGAAGAATTATAAAGATTGTTTGAATTTCGTTCTATGTGAGGATCCCAAACCAAGTTGTTATTTGAATGAATGCAAATTTTGTCCGGACATTCAAAAGTTTTCTAATTACGTTGAGAACATTATGGATGAGCACAATATTGATCAAGTCATCTTCAGCACGTGGCAATCAACCGATAGATACACTTTGATAAAACAATGCCTAACATCGCAAGAATTTATTGAAACTTTATGTTCTAGCCTAGAAAAGTTGATACCTCATCACTTCATCGCTAAGGAACAATCAAAGTTTATTTCTGAAAAGAAAAATAACCTTTCAGATGAAGAGGTTCTTGCTCAACTGGATTTTGCTGAGAACTATGCTTTTACAGCCCAAGATGCTGCACAGGCATTTCATTTTAATAATGATCAAAGTACGATTTTTCCTGCTGTTGTTTATTATAAATCTGAAGGCAAGCTAAAGCATTTCAGTACAGTATCTATGTCCGACTGTACTACTCATGATGCCACTGCAGTATACATAATGCAGCAAAAGCTTATACCTGAAATTCGCAAGGTTTGTCCCACAGTAAAAAAGGTAATATATGCTACTGATGGTGCTAAACAGCATTTTAAAAATCGTTATCAAATGAGTAGTTTAATGAATCACAAGAGAGATTTTGGCGTTGATGCTGAATGGCACTATTTTGCAACAGCACACGGAAAAGGTAGTAGCGATGGAGTTGGAGCGATAGTAAAGAGAGGAGCTACAAGAGCGAGCTTATAAGCTGCAAAATATCAAGCAATTCTAGATGTTAAAGCTCTTTATTCATGAGCTAATGGGCGATCATTCAATATAAAAATTTTCTTATACACCAAAAAATATCACGAACAAACTCGTCAATTCCTAACACAGAGATTTAAAAACTATCCACCTGTCACAAACATACAAATGGGGCATGGATTTATCCCAGAAAATAAAATGGGGCATGGATTTATCCCAGAAAATAAAATGGGGCATGGATTTATCCCAGAAAATAATGAAACGTTAAAAGTCATGCATTACTCAAATTCCAATGAACCTAGAAACAGAGTCATGTATGATATCGGCGAAAGCCATTTATCACCAGCAAAAACTCTACGAACGAGGAGCCAGAATTGATAAGAGTGCACAAAATGGTTAAAATAAGATTCAGTGACCCTGAAAACCTATTAATCGATAATTTAAACTGATCTAAAATCATTTGTTTCGGTAAAATTGGTTTGGTGGTGGTATAATGTCCGCCATTTTGGTTCCACCATTTCGAATTTTGAAATGTCGAGGTTAAAATAAGATTCAGTCACCCTGAAAAGCACCATATCAATACTTTAAACTGATCAAAAATCATTTGTTGCGCTAAAATGGGTTTGGTGGAGGTATAATGTCCACCATTTTGATTCCGACATTTTTGATTTTGGAATTCCGTTAGCATTGTCAATAATATGTCTTATGATGAGTTGTATATGCTTTTTGGTGGGATATTTCACAAATTAGAACATTTTTACTATTGTTTTTGTTGAATGTGCTATGAAAACGTGAGTTTCAGGAGCCATATTTTATGCGCCATATTGGATTTTTGAAAAGGCTAGAATTTTTTCGAAAGCCCTTGGCCAGACGATCATTTTGAGACCTCCAACGTCTTGTTAGATTAACCCAAATTTTGGGTGCACTGATGGTCCGGTTGACGTGAAACGTCCCATATATATATATATATATATTGAAACGGGTGGCGAGACGCGCACGTCGGCGCGGGGAGCCGAAGCGCGGGAAGGCCGGTAGAGATCTCGGAATTCGAGGAAAATTCGAGACAGTTAACTGTTGACCGCACTCGCGAGCAGTAGTAGGACGCGCACCAAAAGAGATAACGAGTACAGCAGCAGCAAAAACAGCAGCCAGAGCAGCAGCAGCAGCATCGTGAGCAGCAATCGCAGCAATGACTGCAGCAACGGCAGCAACCACAGCAACCGGAGCTACCACCGCACAGCAACACGGCAAGTTCGAGCAGGAGACTCGCTGGCCAGAGGACAACGGAGATAACCGCGACAAAAAGTAGGATATTATTTCCTTTTGTTTATGCGCGATCGGCTGGCGAGGCATTTGGCCCCAGTCGCTAATCCGGTCGTATATTTTGTGGCCTTCTCGTGACGCGAATACGCGCAACGAGGACGACGAATCTCTTAATTGAATAAACGCCTTTCTATTAGAATCGGTAGTGTTCATTTGATTGTCGTCCCGATCCCTCTTCCTATTCAAACCGCCGAATACCGCCGCCTCCGCGGGCACTACACAGGAGTGTAGTGCATACTGAGCACCGGAGCATCGTCGCAGGTAGGCAACCACACGAGCGAGTACAGCATCTCGCAAAAGCAAAGTGCAGGAGAACTTTGCATTTGTACGGGGTTCATAGGCAGTTAGTCGCCTAGAAACCACCCCGTTACAATATATATATATATATATATATATATATATATATTAAAAATTTTGATATGTGTGATCACGTGGCACATGTAAATTTTAAAAATTATTCAAAACCAAGTTGATATCCTTGTAGTATACGACAAAACAAAGTTCTCTGGAAAATTTCAGCCCTGTATCTCAAATTGTCTTCGAGTAAATCCAAAATTTTATATTAGAAAATGCATGGTTGTTTTACGTCACCCTGTTTTTCAAATATAATTTGGATTAATTTATTTTTAAACTAAAAATCTCTGACATTGAGAAGCATATTGAGAATAATAAGAATATTTTTTGTATCAATTTTAAAATATTTGATTGTTGATTTACTGAATAAAATTTGGAATCTTATTAAAATAAACTACATGTAAATAAACTGGTAGCAGTTTCTTCTTCCAAATAACAATAGAGATCGTTATATTTGGTTGTGAATTATACATTTAGAACCCTCCATACTTAGCTAGTAAAAATAAATGGCATTTTATATTGTATGAATTTACAATGTAAAATTTGTTTACAACTATAATGCACTTTTCCTGCACAGCAAGAAAAGATGTGATTTATACTATGTCTTTTACTATACGTAAATAAGTTATAAGACTTTCGTTTAATTGGTTTAGAAACTTCTTATTTCATTTTTATTTTATTTTTATTTCATATTTCATTTTTTACAGCACGCAAATCGCATCATTTCACTATGAATCCTCAGTTTCCCAATTATCAGTCATTCATGCGTCCTGCTCTTGGTGAATGCTTAAATATGCTGTTATATTGCTGACTCATTTGTACCGTATGCTTGATTTCATTAATATACCTTGCAGTTACTCCTCCTAACGATCCGCCTCAAAATAACAATAACAATCTTCAATTAGATAATCAACAAATGGATACTAACGAGACTTCACAAAATTTCAATACGTATTACATGTACGATTATTTAAATACTAGGAACTTCATAAATCACACTTCTAGCATTGCAGTTACATTCCAAATGCGGCTTCATATCTGAGTATGCAATTAAATATTGCCTGAAGTTTATAACCTCTAAATTACTTTGAGATTGTAAAATCACCAAATCATTCAAAATCTTTAAAGCGAGTTGAATCCCAAAGTTAAGATAATCCTAATAGTTCTAAAAAAATAAAAATTGTTGATAATGCTGAAGAGACACTAAATTCGTTGAAAGATGCGCCAGACAAACAAAGTAATGATGCTTCACAAGATTAATTACTTAATTGTAACGGGGCGTTTGTGCCGATGCGACGGATCCAACGCTGCGCCGGAGGCTCGACTCCGGCGTGAAGATTCTCTTCGTCCCGTTCAACGGAGAGAAACTCTCCTTGATGCGACGGCGATTACCTGCGCCGGGTACTCGGGAATATAAGGACGTTAGGAGCAAACGAAATGTAAACACTTAGATACAAGCGAACGTCTGTTTATTCAACTTCGGATTACACGAGCTAACAACACGTTATATACGCGCGACGCGAGAAGGCAGATTGCGCACGCCGATAATAACTCGCTCGCGGCGAGTTCGATCGCTATAATAATTGAAGCGCGACAAATGATGATTGTACTTACAATCTCGCAAAGCGCCGCTCCTGCGTGGTGCGGCGCGCGCAAAATGGCGGGAGCGTCCTCCCTCGGGTACACTGAGTGATCGGCGAGTCGGTGGCGTACCGACTGGTTCGTCGCTGGCTCGCTGGATGACTCCGCTCGCTTATCCGCCCTCGCTCGCTGCTCCACGGATACACACACGCACGGTGGAGGCACTGTAGGTCGCGTTCGCGCGGTATCAAAAAGGTCGGTGATATCAAGCACGTGTTGCTCGTCTCGCGGCCGGAAACTATCTCTCTGCCGATCGCGCTCGCGACGCGAGGTGTCCGAGCGCCGCGCGCAGTGCCTGCGCGCCGAACTGCGGCGACCCTGCGCATGACATGCGCGCGCGATTCAAATCGCTGGATCGCTTACATAATATATAATTAATTATGTATGACATTTTTTAAATTGACATTTTGTAAATGAAGTATTCCGCAGGAAAATAGATTGATAAAGAATGAAGGTAGGTATTAATATTAAAAAGAAACCTTTTAACTTCGTTTTATTTATAATCATCAAAATTAAATTACTTATAGATGTTCACGCTTAGATAAAAAGTGATTTCGGTTACGTAGAGAGAAAGAGGTGTGCATATTCTAATCAATAATAACGTTAATATATGGAACTACAGTGGTTACGTTTCTAACGATAACCTAACCTCTTCCTTCCTCCTGCGATAACCTAACCCACGAATATAAATTTCATTACTGATGTATAGAAGAGGTGCGTACTATGCATGTATACGTAATGTGTGATTTGTGTGATTATTTTAATTTTCGCATAGAAATGAATAGTTTAGTCGTTCAAAGTATAATATACAGGGAGAGTCATTTTAATCTATGGATGGGAATTTTTTCAAAAGTAAGCGAGATACAAATAAATGTTCCAGCCAAAAGTTTTTCAGTATGGAGGGAAACATCGACCTGTCAATGTCACTTTGACCTTGAAGGTCGTTTTCAAGGTTATTGCACGAAAAAACCGTTTTTTCAAATGGGACCCCCTATTTTTTATTGCGGATTCGAAAAGAACGAATAATTTTAGGTAAAAAATGATTTACACAAAAATTTTATTTTGACCTTCACAAGGTCAAATTAAGGTCAAATGTGTAAAATCGTGAAATTTAGCTCATTTTCGCAGGAAAAAGCTTGTTTTGACACCGGATTGATAAGAAACAGGAAACTGTTTGTCAAAATTGATATTTTGGACCTTTTTATTATGACCTTGACAAGGTCTAACTAAGGTCAAATGTCAAAAACTGCAAAAATAAACTCATTTTCGAGGAAAAAGGCTAGTCTTGTCACCAGATTCACGAGGAGCCGGAAACTGTATATCAAAATTAATATCATCGACTATTTTATTCTGACCTTGACAAGGTTGAATCAACGTTAAACATTAAAAATAGTCTTAAAAGCTGTTTTTTTTAGATTTGTTATTAAACAAATTTCA
Organism: Muscidifurax raptorellus; assembly: GCA_020010945.3. Classification (NCBI taxonomy): domain Eukaryota; kingdom Metazoa; phylum Arthropoda; class Insecta; order Hymenoptera; family Pteromalidae; genus Muscidifurax; species Muscidifurax raptorellus. The sequence goes on from JAHUUD020000034.1 coordinate 386,007, forward strand.
AACCGTAAAGGAACCAATGTTAATATCTTCTTGACATTGAAATTGAGGTTTCAAGATCATTCGAATGTCAAAGTTGTTAATTTGAATAGAAATAAATTCTCTTTTCTTCACTTACTTTTAGCATTACCCAGAAATAACGGCGTGGACGTAGTAAGTTCTGTTTCCTTCGGGGTGCTGGATTAGCGTGAGTCCCCTTGCCTCTCACGATGGGGTGTTGGATTAGCGTGAGTCCCCTTGCCTCTCACGATGGGGTGCTGTATTAGTGTGAGTCCCCTTGCCTCTCACGATTAATGTGATTAATTAATTAACCACTGATTAAATGCTCGAAGTTACCTCCGTTTGCTTCAAGACACATACGTAAACGTCTTTCAAAACTGTCGACAGTTCTTAGCAAAGTTGCTCTAGGGATGACCGCGCAAGCTCGTCTAATTCGGTCAATCATGTCATCTTTATTGGTTGGCCTTTGAGCAAAAACAACATTTTTTAAGAATCCCCACAAGAAAAAGTCTGGCGAGCTAGCGGGCCATTGAACTGGACCTCCTCGTCCAATCCACCTACCAGCATAGCGTTCATTTAAAAATTGTCGTACAATTCTAGCGAAATGTGGCGCAGCGCCGTCTTGTTGAAACCACATTCTCAATCTAGTTTTAAATCGACATTTTCCAAAAGACCTGGTAAGTGATCTCTTAGCAATTCTAAATATGTGAATCTATCAACGTTTCTATCAAAAAAGCAGGGTCCAATAAGATAACCGTTAACTATCCCGCACCATACCATCCAACTCCATCGATTTTGATGGTCTACAGCTCTGTGCCAGTGGGGATTTACATCCGACCAGTAATGACAGTTGTATCGATTTAACTGTCCGTCGCTTTCAAATATAGCTTCATCAGAAAAATGCACATATCGGAAAAAGTGAGGATCATTATGTGTCATCTGTAAAGCCCACTGGCAAAAATTAAAACGAGCTATCAAGTGTTGTGCTCTTAAAGCTTGCGTTAGAGTAATATGATAGGCATGGTAATGAACAGCTCTCAAAATTCTTGAAACTGTTTTTTGAGGTATGCCAATTTCCCTTTCTATCTGACGAGTACTTACATGTGGGTCAATATGAATGACTGCTAGAATAGTGACGACTCTTGGATCATTTTCGTTATATTCATGACGTCGACGTTGACGACTAAGATGTCCATTTCGTGCTCTTTCGGTCAAATTACGAATTGTCAAATCCGTAGGATGTCGTCTGTTCGGAAAACGTTCAGCATAAATCCTTGATGCAGCAATGTAATTAATATGGCACTCCCCCAAAACCAATATCATATCGACAATTTCATTAGGAGAATAATCAGCCATTATGAAAAGTTGTATGAAAATGTTGTAAAATAAATACTTATTGTGATGTAAGGATGTGACATAAAATACTTTTAATTTTTTTTATGTCAAATGAGTTTAGGCCATCAATGTTTTATATGAACAGTTGATAGCTTCTAAATAAATAATAATAATATTTTTACACTTTTGCTATCGTTACAAATTCTTTTTATAAATGTTACTTTTATTTTTCTAATTTTTAAACACAATTTTCAAACGCATTTGACAACTGATTTGCTCATAATAAAAATGATTAAAGATTATTATTATTTATTGAAAAGCTATCAATGGTTCATAAAATATCCATTGCCTACGTTAGTATTAAGGTACGACACTGCGATTTTTTACCAAAAATTTTCGATTTTTCGATTTTTTTTTTCGCAGAATAGTTTTTTTTAGTTACCCAGTAATGAGAAAATACAACTACTTAATTCAGAAATGAATTTTTAATTTCACAAAACCATCTAAATGCATTCCTCGAAAATCAGTTTATTCTTGCAGTTTTTGACATTTGACCTTAGTTAGACCTTGTCAAGGTCATAATAAAAAGGTCCAAAATATCAATTTTGACAAACAGTTTCCTGTTTCTTATCAATCCGGTGTCAAAACAAGCTTTTTCCTGCGAAAATGAGCTAAATTTCGCGATTTTACACATTTGACCTTAATTTGACCTTGTGAAGGTCAAAATAAAATATTTGTGTAAATCATTTTTTACCTAAAATTTTTCGCTCTTTTTGAATCCGCAATAAAAAATAGGGGGTCCCATTTGAAAAAACGGTTTTTTCGAACAATAACCTTGAAAACAACCTTCAAGGTAAAAGTGACATTGACAGGTCGATGCCCCCCTCCATACTGAAAAACTTTTGACTGAAACATTTATATGTATCTCGCTTACTTTTGGAACAATTTCCATCCATAGATTAAAATGATTCTCCCAGTAGATACCACAAGTTTTGATATGATTTTGAAGAGAATGTGAACAATTGCTTCCTCCTAGATTAAGTTTTGTAATAGTAAAATTTTCAGTTTTGCTAAAACTTCATAGAAACGTGTTTTGAGGTGTTGATAGTTCGAAACATGTGTTTCTAGAAAATGTCCGTGCGGATGGCTGTGTGTGTATACCGTCGTATTTCTGGAACTACGTGGTCTATAATAATAAAATTTGACATGCATATCTATTTTTAATTCTAAATTCGGAAAAAAATTTTGTTTGAAATTAACAATTATGGCCATTTTTGATTTTTGTAAAAGTTTTGTTTCTTTTTTTTTAAATGATATGATTTATACAAAAAATTCAGCAATAGTGTTTTTGAAAGAGTATACAATTTCCTACTTTTTTCCGCAAGATTTTCTAAATTCACCGTTTTGTTCAATTGTTATGAAAAAAGGTGTTTTTTTTTTAAATTTTTATCTTCCAAATTAAACAGTCTAATGTTTTGAAAAAATGTATGATAACAAAGAATAATAATGTCTACATGTTGTAAACATTTTAAGTCATTTTGATAATTAGTTTTTGAGAAAAAAATTGTTTTTTTATGTCGCACGGTTACGGGAGTAAAAAAGCTTTAATTAACTTGAAATTTTGGGAAAAGATAGATCTTTTGATTACCTCGGCTAAGTTCTTTTCCCAGCTTATGAAAACGATTAGTTGAAAAGATATTAAAATAGAAATTCTTTGTCTCTCACCCTGTATACCCTGTATAACAGAAAATTATTATATTTGTTAAACCTTATAACTCGCTAAAGAAAACTCAGATTGTTTTGACAAAATTCATAGTTTTATGAGGCTATGAGGTCTATTTGTGATATAAATTTCAATTCATTTTATTAAGAAGATCCGGAGAAAAAGAAATGCATCATTAAATCAATATACGTGAACGATATATACGAACAAAGAACAATAGATTTGTTTGGAGGAAGCTACGGGCTAATGAATTGGCAGCAGTTTTTTTTGTTTGGGTTTATATCTTTTTAAATCCTTCTTTATTAATTAAATTATTCATTAATTGCGCATATTATACAATTTAACAATAATACAACGCATGTTTGTATTATGTTAAAATGGTTACGAATCTGCTGAAAAAATACTAATTTTTCATTTATAAATGAATAGATCAAAAATAAATCAAAAGATTATTATTAATTCAATAAATTTATTGTAATTAAGTTTCTATAAAATTTCGGTGAAAATGAAATAAATATAATTTCAGATTTTTCTATAATTCTGTAAAACAAAATAACTTTATTGTAGCGTAAAATAAATATGTACTAAAAATGATTAAATTTACTTTTCAGTATTAAACGAGAACGATTTGAAATCCTCAGCAAAGCGATTGTTGAATTGTTCCCAAATAATAATATTGCAGAGGAATGGTATACACTAACTGGTGGTGGCATGAGTAGTCGGGGGTTTTTATACACAGCGTATACAAAAATTCGAGTTGAAGCGATTGATTTGGGAACATTCAAAGGCGTACAAAAAGAATCGAGCAATAAAAGTTCCTAATATTAAAATGTTTTCTTTCAAATTAATATTTTTTCTAATGGCACTTTCAATAAATCAGAGCTAACCTTTTTTTAGGAGATAAGTAAGATTTATATTTAAAAATAATTATTTCTTTGTTTAAATTTAGAATCCGAACCAGTAGAAAGTCATATTTATGAAAACATTGGCAAAATCGACCATAATATAATTAAAATTGGAGATCAACCTTTAACTCAAAAACGAATTTCTATAAGAATCACTCTATTGCTGAAATCTGCAAATCCTATGCGTGCTTAAAACCGGATAACGGTTAAACTTTAGTCATTTTTTTATTGTTTATGGTATTATTAAGTTTATTAAAAAATTCTTAAAATTAACAATGTTATAAATAACTAACTTACATTTACGATTTGCATGTAAAAGTAGTTTCTTAATTGTACTAAAGACTGTAAATACTTATAAATATATTTGTTGCAGTATATATTAATTACGTTTGGTATAACTTTAAAATCGCGCAAGTAATATTTTTCATATACTTTCATTTTCTGAAATCATTTTAAAATATATTTTTGTATCAGCACTACGATTTTTATACATTCCGGTTAATACTTAATTTTAAATTATATAATATATTTTTCAAGAAAGAAGACATTGTCATTTTAAATAAATTTATAATTCAAACCCGTAGATTAACATATTAGCACAAAATAAATATTTTTCTTTACTATCTAATATTGGTTTTATTTTTTAAATTATATTTATGATTAATTTTTTACAACGAGAAAGTTCAAGGGGTAGATGATTTCGTATTAATTGAAAAATTGTTTACTAAAATATATTACTCTATCATTTTTTCCAGATTAAGGAAGACTTTCATTGTATGTACTAAGAGAAATCTAACCATTTATTAAATAAATGGCCATCCATTGCCGAAAAAATTATTGATTTTTCCAGGAAAGATTCAGCAACAAATGAGAAGACTAAAAGCACTCGAAGAAAACGAACATTTATTTGAAAACTGTGCATAATACATATTTTATATTCTTTGTTTACTTGAATATCTTTACATAATCAAATTCAATTCATTACAGCAAAAGAAGAATTAGCTTTCGTGGTATTACCATATGTTTTAAAAAAACCACCAGGTTTGAATATAGCGAAGAAAAGAGAACAAATAAATGAAACTGACATATTCAACACATTCATATATCACGCAAAGGTATAATATATATATTTATTACTTTGAGTTGCTTTGATAGTTGTGCATTTTTATTTGTTAAAAAATAATATGGAATATATTTATTTAAAATTTCTTTAAGTTACGCAATAATCGTTGATTCAAATCGAGTAATGAATTTCTCTATTTACCATCAATCCTTACATAAAAAAAGCACATTTTCAAGCCAAATTCTTCAGAAATTAGAGAGGCATTAAAATTATTAATGTAAAGGCGGCAATTATTCATATAAAGGCGCCATGATAATACAAATATTAACGAAAGATGTAAAGCGCGTGATTTCTTTAACATCAAGAACGCAAAAACAATTATTTTTCTTTGAGAATCTCTTTATTAATCTTTTTTTTTTAAGTTGTAATAAGACTCATATTGAATTCATGTTAGTTTGATGCTTTAATTACTACTTATTAAGTCTTTCAGAATTTATTTAAAATCTTTTTTAAATAAATTTTTATAATTTTTTAGAATTTAGATAATTTAGATTCAAAAGAGAATTTCAAATGGGTTTATGAATCAGTCAAACAAATTTATACTAGAAGTAAGGAGGAAAATTTCATGCCTTTTGTCGCTGTGTGTAGGACTACCTTCTAGCGAAGCTTATGTAATAATTGATAACTCAATTAAGTATAAACTCACTTCGTTAACAGAAGCGTTCGATATACATTTAAAATTTTTCATAACTTTTAAAAAATCTCTATCCAAAATTTGTCGATACCTTATCTAATTTTTCGAGTACTGCGTTAATCAAACACGAGATAAGGGTATGTACACTTTCGTGACAGACTTTAATAAATATTTAATGTAATTCGTTATTATATTTTTACCAAACTCTGTAAAGTATATCAAGTATTATTGCTGATTTTTGTACTTAATTTAATTGTAGTTTACGACCTAGAAATTTAATTTGAATACTATATTACTTGCTATTTCGTTCTAACCGCATTGTAATTTTTCATTGAGAAAAATAATAAATTGTTGACAGAATCAACGTAAATTTAGAAGGTCAAAAATGCCCATTACAAAAATTGGCAAGTGAACATTTACGGTTCAAGAGGTATGAAAAATATTACGGCTTTTTTTGTCCAGAACCGCATAAACTCCGAGTAATGCAAACCTTTGTAATTCTAAATTATTATGAAATTCGTATGAAATACAAAAACATTTATGGCATATTTATGCCGATAAAAAATACAAAATGTATTAGAATCGCCTGGCTTGTTTAATGAAATTTTAAGATATACAGAATTATTGCAAAATGAAAAATACGTCATTTCAAATGTGATGCAAGGAAGATTATGGGAAAGAAAATATAGCATTCAACAAAATAAAGAAAAAAGTTTTATTCTGCCTTGTTATTTATATTACGATGACTTCGAGCCAGGAAATACATTGGACAGTCACGAGGAAAAGCAAGAGCTAGGTGGTGGATATGTATCTTTGCCTTTTCTTCCTCCACATCTCATAACAAAGTCAAATATTTTTGTGATGGCTGTATTTTATTCGAAATTTAGAAAAAGTATGGATAACAAATCAGTATTTGGAAAAGTAATTGAAGAAATAAATAAATTGTCTTCAGACGGTATTTTAATAAATATCGAAGGTTCTACCGTGAAAGATTATTTTAGATGCATTTTAGTGCTTGGCCATAATTTAGGAGTTGATTGCGTGTGTGGATTCGTTCAAAGTTTTTTGTCTGCACGATTCTGCAGAATATGTAGGGGAACATCAAAATATTCTCAACAAATGACCGTAGAAGATGTTAATATCAAGAGAAAACTATAAAAATGATTTGCTACAAAAGTCAACAAGAACCGGCGTCAAGACCGTTGACATTATGCACGATATTTTTGAAGAAGTTGCTAAGTACACTCTTTTCAAAATTTCAACGTGCTTAATTTTTAAAAACAAGGTATTTTCTTTACATGATTTAAATCAGCGTATTTGTACTTTTTATTACGGGGTAAATGAAACAAATAAACTTCAACTTATAGAAAAAGACGCAGGAAATATCAATGTAGTGATAAAGTTCATAGCAAATTAAAAATCAAACAATCTTCTTCCGAAATGTTGTGCCTGTGTCGCTATTTAAGGGTTATGATGGGAAAATTCATTTTAAGGCAGATAATTGAAATTATAACTGCACCAAGATTTCACATAGCAGATGGCAGTGAACTTAGATATCTTATTCGAAGACACAATGAGATATATATCAATCAATGAGATGTATTTGAACCTCTATAACCAAAAATGAACTTTTTGTTGCAAATGCCAGATATAATATTAGACAATTAATACACTTTTGGAGTATGCCATTTGAGCGTAAGAATAGAAAATTAAAGGAAATGGCTGTAAGTACAACGTCGCATCGAAATACACCCTTAACCATAAAATTGAGGTATCAACTACGAAAATGATTTTTAAATATAACGTGTCAAAATTATTTAAGTGATACGGTTTTAGGGAACCTTAAAGATATTAATGACACGTACATTAGTAGTTTTATTCCATATTTAAAATCAGCAAAATCGTATGAACACGTTGAAACCTGCGGCAAAAAATTTATTTGCGGTTCTGTTATTATTACTGAAATCCACGATTCTACGAAGTCTACTTTTTAGTAAACGAAGTAATAAATGTTTGCTTTAATTATAAAGTGCATGCTTCCAAAGTTATTCTAAATAACAATCCTCATGCTATATACAATACGAAGAAATTATCAAATGTGGAGCCTTGTTCATTGTGCAAATTTGAAAATGATGATTATATTATTACGAGGTATGATGTTTAAATTTTCATTAAATTAAAAATTAATCTTTTGTATATTGTTGAATTAATAAAATTATTGAAAAAAACTGATGTACAAGTTTGCTCAACAATATTTATATCTTATTATAGACAATAATAAATAAAACCGTAAAGGTGTTAGAAAAAAGTTGAATTTTATTTATTGTAATATCAATTACAAAAAGAATCCTTAACGATGTTGGCAATCTCCCTGAATGTTGAAGATGAGAACAAACATATTTATTTAGCTATTCTAGTGCCTTTTTGAATGCTAACCACTTTATAATACTATCTTTTTCTTTTCGTAAGGAGCTTTGCAATTCTAAAGCAATGATTTTTTATAGACTTATTAAAAAACGATAAGGTAGATATAAATCAATAAAATCACATGAAAATTACAATGAGTATCGATGTAAGTTTAGAAATAGTTTGCTTTGTACTATTGTCTGTTATGTCATTTTATTTTCTACTCGCGAAATAAATAAAACGACGGTAAAAGTAGGTTTAACAAATTCATGTTTTAAATTAATGCATTCTTCTACAGTGTGTTACTGTAATTATTGATGCCCGTGAGATAATTTATTTTTTCAAACACGCTGACGACTTTTGCGTTTTTGGTACCTATTAACAGGGACTGAAAAAACTTTTTTTTTGACCGCCGCGCAAGACAAAACTTTTATAGCACAGTGTAGCTCAAATCCGCATTCAAGTCACGCCTATCCGTGGCGTAAGTAGTCGATTATTGCGCTGTGTTTATCACGCTCACTACACTCGTTGCTAAGTTTGGATTAGAAGAATTTAAGCATTTTAGTTTTATTTTGTCGGTTTTTCCAAAAGACTTCCAAACCTGTTACGCGTGGAGATATTACTGAGTGTGTTTTATAATTTTAGCTTTCCTCAAAGCCCTCATAATCTGTTACGAATGCAAATTTTGCTTATATTGGGACAGAGAGGACACAAATAAAACATCTCAAATCGCGAAATTTGTATCATTTAAAATAAAGTAGTCATAAAAATTACGGACAAATTTTCTGTTTCGCATAATTATAAGTAATTAAAAAGAAGCAAAATAACTATAAAAAAGTTAATTTATACTTTTATTTAATTAAAAAAAATATCTTAAATTCTTTACATGATGAATTTTATGAAATTCAAAAGACTTTTGTTTTAACTCTAAAGATCATTAAAAATGCCTGGAATGATGCTAAACAGGCCTGTAATATGTGTTCAGTTTCAAATTGATTAAATATAAAAAATGATTGCAAAATACAGAAAAGCTCCTTTAACGTTATAGCAATATATACGTTTTACTCGATGAAAAGTAAAGATTAGAAAGAAAGTACATGGGATTTAAGGTTTTTGGGCTCACTGATTGCAAAAATGGCATCAGTTTTGGATAATTAATCATTCAAACAATATTGTTTAGTAATAATTAAAAATTCAGCCGGTTATTACGATTACTTTGTTTCAAAAAGATTTTGAGATCGGTAATTGCTAATCAGCATTGCAAAGTAATTTTAATATTTATGTTAAAATGTCCTCTAAAAAATGCGCAAAATAGATAACTTAGAAAAACTTAAAAATTCAGCATAGAAAGTCTGCAAAAAATAGTAAACAAAATAAAACTGAAATGTCCTAACCCTAATAACCCAGACACAGCCAGATCCAAGCTCTCTTAAAGCTTAGGAAGGCTCCGGAAATTCATAACCAAAATAACACTAAAATGTCCTAACCTTAATAACCCATACACAGCAAGATCCAGAATTAGTGAACAAATAAAACTTAAATGCCCTAACTTTAATAACCAATACACAGCAAGATCAGAGCACTCTTACAACGCAGAAATGCTCCTAAAAAAAGTAAATAATTCAAAACACAAATGCTCTAACCCCATTAACCCATTTACAGCGAGATCCAAGCTCTTTTACGACTTACAGCTAAGGCTACGAAAATTGTGAACATATTAAGTCTTGAATGCTCTAACTGTAAAGTTCCTTGCAGGTTACGCAGGCTCAAGAATTTGGTAAATTATTCATAAGTAGAATTAAACTAAAACTTTAATAGACTCCTTTTATTATATTCTTAGTAAGCTTATGATTACATTGTTATAATTCCTATACAAATTTCGTCAGGCTTCCTAAAAAGTGAGAAACATTACAGTAAGAATATTCAATATTCAAATTGTTTATAAATTTTCGGAGCCTATGCAGTAAGCTGTAAGAAAGCTTGGATCTTGCAGCGTATGGGTTATTAAGGTTAGGACATTTATGTTTTAATTTATTTAATAATTTCCGGAGTCTTTCTAATCTGTAAGAGAGCTCCCATCTCGCTTTATATGGGTTATTAAGGTTAGGGCATTGAAGTTTTATTTGTTCACTAATTTCTGAAGCCTTTCTAACCTTTAAAATATTTCTGATCTCGCTCTGTATGGGTTATTAAGGTTTGGACATTCAAGGTTTAATTTTTTTACTAATTTCCGGAGCCTTCCTATCCTGTAAGAGAGCTCCGATCTCGCTCTGTATGTATTATTAAGGTTAGGACATTGAAGGTTTTGTATTATTGACTAACTTCCGGGGCATTTCTAAGCTTTAAGAGACCATGGATCTCGCTGTGTATGGGTTATTCGAATTGAGGCATTTAATTTTTTTATTTATTTTGCAAAACCGATGTTATAATTTTAATCGGAGATCCCAAATACCCTTAGATCTGAATACTTGCAATGTACGGCTTCATTTGGCATTAATATAAATAAATAAAATTGTTTAAATAATATATTACGTTAAACTAATGCCAGATTTACATTAAGCGACACAAAAAACCTTAAATTTCATGTTCTTTCTTCATTTCTTATCTCCTAAACCGTATTCTGTACTTTGCAATAATTTTTGCTATTTAAACATTTAAGGGGACAAACCAGCTTTGAATCTTCAAAAAATCGAATTTTTTTTATTTCTTATTCTTATAGGAAATTTTCCGTAGAATACGATTCTGAAGTCAAATTTTTCAAAAAAAAATTTGTTGGTAAAGTTTTAAGACCAAGTGTGAAATAAATTTTGTTAAATAATATAAAAAGTAGCCATTTTTACCATTACATAGATATACGTTATTGTTTATAATGATTTATAACACAGTTGTTTATATATAATTTTATTCGATTTTAAAACATATTATGAATGTTCAAACGCTGACAATTTTATGTAAACGTGATATTGGAACTCGCTGGCAGGTGAGATCGAAAGAGTTTTCGAACTACCTTCACGTAGCTCAAATTCGACTACGTTCACACAGCTTATTGGTATGTGTTGATAAACACAGCTGATATTTACATGTTGATTATTGGTATATAAACACAACTGATATTTACATACTGATATTGCTAAAAAAAAATTTTAAATTATACGATATTTGTTTGTTTTAAAGGTGACAGTTTTAAATAAATCTGTTTTTAAAATTCATTTGTGTATTTTTTTTTCTTGACAATTTGTGTTTGTTTGTGTCTATAGTGCAGCAAAATTTGTGCAAAATGTCTTCGAGGGATAACAAAAAAAAAGATAAGTATTATTAACTGAGTTAAGTGTGATAAGTGCAGTGTACTTAAATTTCTAAATTTTGTGTTTTTTTCTGATTTCAGCTCATGCAACAACAAAAGAGCGGTTCAACCCAACCCAACCGTGGAATATTGGTGCCAACTGGAGGATACGCTTATCTAATGCATTAGAAAGAGGAGATAAGATCCTGAACATATTAGATAAGTATTAATTATAGCTAATATAATTGAAATCTTAATTGTTAAATATCTCATAATATTGTTTTTCTGAATTTTAGCACACTGTCCGTAGGATTCCAAGGGAACGCATGGTTGGATTGGGCTTGTGAAGATGCTTGGGAAATTTTGTGAAGATACTTGTTAGAGGAGTACTTTCAGTATGAGCCGAAGGATTTTGAATTGAACGAGTAGAATTGATTCAACACCAATAAAAGTGATAAAATGATTGCAAAATAGGTGTAATATTGCAATTATTTAAACAAAAATATACTTCTACCAGCTCAAATGAAAATTTCTCCGTTCATACTGAAAGTACAAGTATGAAGAGTATCTCCACAAAATTTTAGCCCAATCCAACCATGCGTTCACTTTGAATCTTACGGACAGTGAAAAAAGTCATCGAAACTAGTCTGCTTTGCCAGGGAGGCATATCAAGTTGAAATATAATAAAAATTTAGATATTTAATGTTTATTGTAAGTACTTTATAGGAAAAGACTCTTTTTCAATTATATTTTAAAATTAAAATCTAAGATCGAATTTTTTGTTTCAGATTTTAAAGGTGCTTTGTCCCCTTAATCAACTTGAAAGTAAATGATCTTTGCAGATGAAAAGAATGTTTTATATATTGCATAAAATTCATGATGTAAAGAATTTAAAATATTAATTATTAGTCTTAAAAAAGTATAAAATCATTTTTTTTATAATTATCTTGCTTGTTTTTAATTACTCGTAACTATGTGAGAGAGAGAAAAATGTTTTTGCAATTTTTTTCTACCATTTTTGCAATAATATTTTAGTATTTATTAAAATAAAATTATTCAATTAGTTTTTTGTAAAATATTTAAATATATACCACGATGCATTTTGGTTTGATTATTAAATTCGTCTCAATTAACAATCTTTAACGTGTGGCACCACCAACTTTTCGAACGCTATCGTGGCTCGAAACGATGGGTGCCTCACACTACCATTATTGAGGCGGAGCACTCCCACCTCGGTGCTATAGCTTTCGACGAATCTTCGAACTTTGACAGTAAGTCTGAACGCTAGTAGTACAAAATTAGATACATTACTGTACAAATTGTTATTGAAGTTTGGTGGTTACATCGTGGTACTTTAATATATCGTTTTTGTTTATTATATTGCCCAATGTAATGGTAATAAGATGGTTTAACAAATTGTGGTAACCTGACGCTGTACTATTTTTTTCAGTGTAGCTGAAGCCATGTACTCACCTTTGGAACAAATTCGACATTTTTCCAAGCCACAAACAACGTGAAGAACTAATACACCGACAATACAAGACGCCATGTCTAGTCAATTACAATAGCTAGTTTCGACGCGAGTTTTGAGTGCCTTGGGGAACCCGCATCCACCGGAGCTCGGCTCAAGCATATTCAAACCATCGCTCTTGTTATTTGGAGAGGCGACGAGTATACCCCAACAGATGTTGTCACGAGTCACACCGCTTACAGACCAATCCTTACAGTTTATACCACGGAGTAGACGACATTTTCAAGGGATAACTCCGTATACAGAGACAGACAGAGCAACGACGTCTGCATCGAAGGGAGTTGCCAAGAAGCCACGCGAACAGGAAAATCAGAACCTCTGGAATTTGTTATCCGATGCAAACAATTCCTTCTTACTGCCTGGAGAATCCACACGTGAGACGAATAAAACGACAAAGACAATGGTGTGGCCAGATCAAGAATTCTATACTCTAGAAAAAGGAGGTAAAAAAAAAAATTACCACCGGTTTCCCTTGCTACTCAAAAGCAAACACCAGCATTAAAAACGCCTCTGACTGACAAACAGTCAAGCCGACGGTCGAGATCGAGAGAAATCATCATTAGTAGTGATAGTGAGGAAGATAGCAAGAACAGTAGTGAGGAGGATGCTCGTTTTACTTGGACAAACCTAAAGTTGACAATACCTAGATCAAACGTGCGCAGTTCTCTACCGCAGGCCGTGTCGACAGCTAAAAAATCGTCCGTGAAGAAGCCTGAGGAATCTCCGAAGCCAGTCAGTTGCAACAGAAGGCGCACAGTACGTAGTAGCAGTTCGAACAGCAGCTTTAGTGATGACTCCAGCCGAAGCTCGAGTAGTAGTTCAAGTAGCAGTTCTGTTATCAGCAGTTAAGGTAGCTCGAGCAGTACTCACAGTCGTCGGGAAAGACGCCGAAGGAAAAGAAATACTGAAAAATCCAATCACCACGGTATAAAAAATAAAAAATTAACACGCTAGTTAAATCAGATGCAGATCATTCAGGGCTGGAACATCAAGTTCGCTGGGGAAGGAAAAGATAATCCGGAAGAATATCTACTACAAATGACTGCCGGGATAGTCTACGATTAAAAGACGAAGATATGCTAGCAGTGATCCCTTATACTTTATCCGAAGGGGCCAGTATGTGGTACCGGACGGAGAAAGACGAGTTGACCACATGTAACATATTGGACCATTTGAGGAAACCATTAAAACTGAAGGAACAGTTACGATTACTAATAGAACGACTAAGGCCAGAGTATAGAAGAGTTATAAGAAGGAAGAAAATCAGAAGTTATAAAGAATTAAAGAAATATTGTAGAAGGTTGGAGGAAGAAACTGAGCAAGATGCCAGATATACTCCTCCGCCGCCTGAAAACCAGATTCCCAGCTGCCGCCTGGACGCCAGCGTCCAAGGCGCGTATAGCAGCCACAGAGGAAGTTGCGAGGTAGCTACGGTTTCTAATACAGCCAGTAGTAAAAAGGTAGATAACAACAAATTTATTTAGATTAGATTAGTTATTTAGATGACATTGTGATAGCCACGGATTCGTACAAGGAACATAAATATCAGATCAAGTACGTGATAGAGAAACTGATTGCCGCTAGTCTCATTATCAACCCAAAGAAATGCCGATTTTGTATCAATGAGATAAAGTATCTCGAATTCATACTAAATAGAGAGGGCTTGCGAACACATCCCGATAAAGTCGCACCGGTTCTAAACTACCCAGCCCCTCGTAACATACGAGAACTACGCAGAGTATTAGATATGATAGGCTGGTATACCTGGTTCATAGACAATAACGCAGAATTGAAATTGCCCTTAATAAAGTTACTCCGCAAAGATCAAGCCTGAAAGTGGGAGACAGAGTAAAAAGAAGCTTTTGATAAGCTCAAAAAAGCGCTGACTATTGCACCAGTTCTCGCCAGGCCTGATTTTACCAAACCATTCAGGATTCAGTGTGACGCCAGCAACTATGCCATTGGTACCGTGCTACCGCAGGAGTTTGAAGACAGAGAACATCCCATGGTCTATGTGAGCTGTATCCTGACCACCGCAGAAAAGAACTATACCACGACAGAGAAGGAGGGCTTAGCGCTTGTATGGGCCATTAAAAAATTAAGACCGTACGTAGAGGGCTACCACTTTGCTGGTTGCGATCTCTCAAAGAGCCCTCGGGAAGGTTAGCCAGGTGGGCTTTAGAGTTTCAGCAGTGAGACTTCGACATACTGCACAGGAAAGGAGCAAATCATATAGTGCCAGATACACTCTCGCGCGTGTACGAGACGGAAATTGCAGCCGTCGAAGAAACTACTGATCCTCGGTATATTCGACGCCTGAATGAAGTGGAGGAGATGTTGGCTAAATTCCCGCAGTGGCGAGTCGAAGAAGGGCGACTTTACAGGTATAAAAGGGATTGTTAGACCCCATCACAAATAGTGACGAAGATTGGAAACTGGTCTTGCCCTAGGAACAGCGAAAGAAAGTCTTGAACCTCGCACACGGTGAAATCGCAGCTGGGAATCTAGGAATCGAAAAGACGTATGATAGGTTAGCCAGGGAACATTTTTGGCCAGGCCTGTATCATGACGTGCACTCGTTTATTAACTCCTGCCAAGTCTGTCAGCAATACAAAGTTTCGCAACAGGCTCCACAAGGATTAATTGGAAAAAGAATAGTAGAACGTCCTTGGACAGTCGTTGCAGCCGACATGATGGAATTTCCCAAAAGCAAGAGACAAAATAAGTATCTACTCGTGTTCCAAGATCTCTTTACTGGATGGATAGAAGTTAAACCCTTACGAAACGCCGATAGTAAATCTGTAGCTCGAGTGTTTAAGGAGCTAGTATTATTTCGGTGGGATACACCAGAATACTTATTAAGAGACAATGGTACCGAATTTATTAATAAACATATGGCAGAAATATCAAAAGAATATGGTGTGACACATGTAACTACACCTCCATACCACCCTCAGGCTAACCCAGTGGAGAGCAGTAATCTTACTCTCAAGACTATGATTGCCGCCGTTACAGATACCCATAAAGACTGGGATAAAAATATCCACGAGCTTCGTCATGCTATCAATACAGCTGTGCAATCTACGCTAAAAACTTGACCTGCCTTTCTAAACTACGGTAGACACCCAACGCCTGTAAAGAGATTACGAAGGAAATTAGAAGCTGGTCAACTCAAAATCCTCATCATACAGTATGGGAGGATAGGATTAAGCGTCTAGACGCATTGCGTGAATTAGTCGTCAAATTTATTGATAATGCCAGGGAAAAGCAGGGGAGAATTTATAACAAAGGGCGTAGAACCGCGAATTTCAAAGTCGGAGATTTAGTATTAAGAAGGGCCCATCACCTGTCGGATGCCGCCAAGGGTTTCTCAGACAAACTGGCTGCTAAGTTCGAAGGTTCTTTTTGAAAGCTGCGAAAATGCATGTGTCAGATCTGAAAAGATACGTACCACCGCGAAACTCCGCAACTAACTCCTCGAGATCTCTTGCAAAAACAATGATATCGTCGAGGTAAACATACATCTCTGTCCCCTGTAGATCCGCAAGAGCCAAGTCCATAAGGGACTGGAAGGTCAAAGGAGCGCCCTTGAGGCCCATGCCTAGTCATTGGTAGCAGTAATGGCCGAAGGGCACCGCGAAGGCATTGTTCTGGAATCGTGTGGACAGTGCTTTTCGATGTTGCAATTCCTCATTGAGATCGAACAAGAATTGTTCGAGTGCCTCCTCGTCGGCGTTATTCTTATGAATGGCTTGTGTAATGTTGGAACACGTAGTCCGTAGTTGCCTGCACTTTCACCGCCGTATTGGCGAATTACTTTTGGATCAGCTAAAACTTTATCCGCACCGCCCACGCCGCTGTACTGCGTAGTTAGATCGGCTAGTAGCCGCTCGATGGTGTCATATTGCGTCGACCGCGTAATATAGCCATCGACCGCCCGTCCTTGGAATTTCGACGCCAGCGAGCTAAGTACCCAGCGCTCGGCTGACGACCCGAACTCGTGGATTACGTCGCGGACGGAGCAACAAAATAACGCGAGCATGTCTGTATTTCCGTCATAAGGTGGAATCGTATTAACTGCTTGGTGCAACGAAAACATCCAGCCCCCATCTCTTAAACGGTCTCTGCGTGGCTGTTCGGTCTGTATGCGTCCAATTGTCGGATTTGGGTTTGAGGTTTTTGTTGGGTATGTGTTTAGGCTCATGTTGAGTCCTTCATCTATCTTGTCCTGCATACGCTTTTTGAATCGCTCATACCGTGCTCTAAAACCCGTCTCTTGCGCTGGTGGTCTGTGTTGCTGATTGATAAGGCTGTCGAAGTAATTCTCTACTTCTGGCAAGGAATCGTCGGTTCTGTGAACGCGTTGCCGCGGTGGATTAAGCCTCCGTCGATGTCAAACATTTTATCATCCAGGTTAAAATTGCGGTCCCTTACTACTATTAGGGAGTTGGTCTATCCTTACGTGGGTCGTTGACTACGTCTGTGCTGTCGAGTTTCAGAACCGTCGACGTCCCGTCTGGGAAGGTTAGTCTACGGCCCGTGGGGGATTGACGTGTTCCTTCCTTAATTATATCGAATGTGACGTGCC
Source organism: Muscidifurax raptorellus (assembly GCA_020010945.3). Taxonomy (NCBI): domain Eukaryota; kingdom Metazoa; phylum Arthropoda; class Insecta; order Hymenoptera; family Pteromalidae; genus Muscidifurax; species Muscidifurax raptorellus. Next base: position 403,532 of record JAHUUD020000034.1, read on the forward strand.
TGCCGTGAGAGCCTACCTCCTTAGGAAGAACCCCAGTATTCCGTGTATTGAGTTGACAGAATTGTGACGGCGTCTGGCTGTCCGTTTTGAGTCGCATAGTTTGGGTTTTGAGCGATAGTAAACGTTCCGATGCTACCTTTGATGTCCGTTTCTTTTCTTCGGGGACTTAATTTCTTTCTCAAATAAGGTAAGGTTGTGTTACATATGTATAAAAAATTTCAAATCAATCTAACTTATCTGTGTGTAATTAAAAATTATTATTTTTTCGAGTTCCAAAGGTGGTGTGTCCTCTTAAGGTGGCTGCGATGATAAGCAGATAGACGTAATTCATCCTTCCTTCCTGTCTTGTGGGTTTAAATAATAAAACCCGCATAATCTATTTCTATTGCGTATATTTTGCGAACAAAATCCCACACCTAGCACCAGAAAATGTTACGTGTGAGGGCCGATGGTTTTGATCTTAGTGTGGTATTAACCTCAGTACTGCGAAATATCGGGACGATGAAATAAATACAACAGATTATCGGTGAATGCGTTTGTTTATTAATCGTAGTTCACAATGTATGGTTTGTATTAAAGAGAGAAACGTGTGTTTAAGGTGACTCAGAGAATACGTGGCTCTACTTATACGATTCTGGTCTATGCCGTCTCTTAGTCAAACGTCGGTTGAGCCGCGTGGTAGTTAAGTTGTCTCCTCGGTGGTGAGATTTCCTCCCCGTGCGATTGTCCGAAATCATGAGAGGGGTGTCGTGCTAAGTCGGGAGAATCTGACGTCCGGGTGAGTCCGTGCTATTGCTATGCACCGATTTGGAGACTCCTACTCGATTGCATTATAACTAGCAAGGCTATATACGTGGGACTCCTCACACGTGACAGCATAAACGATTCTTATACTTATATTATCCATTGGGATTTTTTTTTCTTCTTCAGCCAACTAGAGAAACATTTTCTGCTGCTTATATACCTATTTGAATATTATAACCATACTCATAATAACTTTAATAAGCTGATAAAAATTTCACAAATTAGAAGTTTCAACTAAGTTTAACCATTTATGTGATTACTCATCTTTTCTTACCGCAATCTGAAAGCAGTATTCTTTGTCGCTTTTACAACCTCTACTATCATCTTATCGGAATGTTTAGTGTATCCAGGATTTGCTATGTCAAATAATAAATCTCAAAAATATTTTCTTTACTCCAACCAACTATACAACGATATCATACACATGCCTGCTTCAATGAGCCGAAATAAAAAAGACTTACATTAGAAATTTCATTAAATATTACATAAAATATAGTTTGTAATATATATGTAATTACTCATGTTTTTTTGAACATACTTTGAAAACGGCGTTCTTTTTCCTTATAATCTCTGGCACGGGATCATGACTCCTAACTGGAACGGTTCTTATCCAGGATTCTTTCATGACAGTAGAAATCATGCGAGTGCGTGAATGCTGCTTTCAAATTGTGATGAAAAAAGATGAAAAATCATATAAATATTAAAACCCATATTTTATTCAATATTTATTGAAATTTCAAAATTCATGTTTTTCATTTATATTTCAGCTCATTTAAGTGTCTATGAGTTTGGTCATAAAATTCAAATAGGCATATATAAAGTGCAGGATGTTCATGCAAGTGGCTGTAATAAAATTAAAATAATCACAATGGACAAGATGAGTGTTCAAAATTATGTATATAAGCTCGTATGTGCTCACAACTAATTTTTAAGATTTTAGTAATGACATAGCAAATTTTGGATACAATAACCAGTGCAGGTTGTAAAGGTAAAGAAGAGTAATGCTTTCAGATTGTCATAAGAAAAATATTAGTTATCTCACGTGTAGTTGAATTTGATGTAATATTTATTGAATTTTCTAATATATCTGTTCTTTTATTTGAGCTTATTCAAGCGGCTATTGGCATTAGTCTAGTTGGCTGGAAAGAAGAAGAAAACGTCCCAGTGGATAAGATAAGTATTATAATTCTATGTGTCACGTTTTGTGAACTCAAACTTAATTGTTGATTTTCTCACTAATTAGTTTTTTTCAATTTCAGCTGGCTGTCCGTAAGATTCCAGGTGAACGTACGGATCAAATGGGCTGAAAATGTTTGTACATACATTGTATAGTTCTATATTTACATTGCCAAAGGGTCTATACAAAATTTTTTTATTTAGTTCGATGTCTTAACTTGTTTTGCTCTGTTTGAACTGGTAATTAGATTTATCACTCTTTTAGTAGGAGTAAACATATAAAATTTTCTACTTTTAGAAAGGGCAAAAGGTTTTGTGCTCACTGCAAAAAAGTAAAACAGAATTTCGCTCTTAACCAAAAAGTAAATCAAAAAGTAGAAAATGTATTCCGAAAATTGCAAAAGTGTAAATAAACGATTATTTACACTTTTGAAATCCCCGGGATACCTTTTTTACTTTTAGAAAGAAGAAAAATTCCGATTTACTCTTTTGTAAAGAGCGAAATTCTATTTTTACTCTTTTTAACTGAAAACAAAACATATTGTTCTTTCTAAATGACCGACTTCGTCTAATTACCGGTTTATTTAGTCAATTTTTTCCTCTTTGGGCATTAGAGTCTGTTATTATGAATTTTCTAAACATAGAAAAAACTTAGACGCTAACACACTCATCCACTTATACAAGGACACGTGTCTCTAGACGTCTCTACACGTGTCTCTAGACTCTGTCGCCGCTCGGTTCAACGGTCGCATACGAAGAATGTGTACTCCGCGTCGACCCAGGCTTGTTCGCAGTAAGTACATTCCGGTGTCGTTACTTTGTTCATTCTATGGAGATACTTTCGGAAGTACCCGTTCCCAGACAAGAATTGGGTAAGGTAGAAGTCTACCTCGTCGTGCTTTCTATCCTTCCAGGGTCCCACCTCCTATATCAGTCTATGCGTCCAACGTCCTTGTACGTCCGTTGTCCATCTCGTCTGCCATTCTCTAGTCGTCCTTATCCATTCCTTTATCGCAGCGTCTGCCCTCCCAGCGTGCGAGCTCCGTGCATACAAATGCTTCCGATCATGTGCAAGAAGGTCGATCGGGATTGCGTCCGCTATCGCGAAAATCGCGTTTTTAGATACGGCCAGGTATGCGCACGCAATCCTCAGCGATCCGATTCGTTGAACGCTCGTCATAACGTTCGACCATTTCTGTATCTACAGGGCCTCCGCCCATATTTCGACCCCGTAGAGTATGATCGAATGGGTGACGCTCATGAGTAGTCGCCGTATACTTCGTCTCGGTCCTCGCGTGTTGGCCATGAGCCTACTCAAGGCCTTTATCGGCTCCGCTACTTTCGTCGCCGCGTTACGTATGTGTGACCAGAAAGTCAGTTTCGTGTCTAGAGTCACCCAAAGATACTTGACTTCCTTTCTGGTCGTCATCTGTTCTGTACCCACAGTTATGGGTATAGTCGTGTCTGTCCGTTTTCTTGTGAGTAGTAGCAACTCAGTCTTTTGTAGTACCAGTTGTAGTCCGTGGTCCGTCATCCATGTGCTTACGCGCCACATCATTTGGTTCAGTTTTAGCTGAACCAGATGAGTGTCGCGTGTTCTTATTGCCGCCGCAACGTCGTCCGCGTATGCGATGAGGCACGTGTCAGTCAGCATGTCCAGTCTTATTAGTCCATCGTACAAGGTATTCCAGAAGTCGGAACCCAGGATTGAATCCTGCGCTACCACTGCTGTCAGCTTTTTCCGTCGTGTACCGTCCGTTGTCTGAAACGTCAGGTATCGATCCCGTGAGTAGTGCCTCACAACTCGCACGAGATAGGCAGGCACCCGGAAGGTTGTCTCCAACGCCCAGAATATTCGCCCACCTCACAAAGTTGAAACCAGTACCAGTGGGCTAGCTCCATGTCATTTACCTTGTCAACAATCTGTAATATGTCCGTTATTGCTCCGATTGTTGAGTGTCCTCGTCTAAAACCGTGCTTTGAGAGGTCTCCGACAGCTTCCACAGCTTGCAACAGTCTCGGTCGCAGCAAAAGTTCGTACAACTTTCCCGGCGTATTCAGGAAGCTCAGAGGACTATTCACCCATAAGCTCGCGAAGTCTCTTACGGGCCTTCTACCATGGCTTCCTTTCATGTTAGAAGACCCGGTTGACGCACAGTTCGAAATCACCTCCGTGCTACAGTGTCAGGATCGCCCACAAATTCAACCAGATAAGGCTCCCGGGAGCTTTGCACAAGACACTAGACTAGGTAGGAGGGATATCTTGCTGCTAACACTGGAGGACTAGTTCAGCCGCTATCGGATAACCTCTTCGGATTTGTCCTAGCGCCCGCGGGGAACTACGTGGATGCCTAGTCCCCGAGTCCCGCCTGGACTCGCACTTTTGGAAGACCCAAAGGCCAATTTATTGAGTGTTTGTGTGTCAGGCATAGGTGAATGGTCGCTCGCAGGCTACACCTTGGTGTATCCATTCGGCTCCAGTCTGCGGCCTGATTTAAATGTGTACGTTTGACAGGCATAGGTATCTGGCCGCTCTCAGACTATACCGTAGTGATTCACGACTTGTGCTAAGCCACTCTCACGTTCGAATAGAGTGATCAGCGGGACAGCGTGAAGGATGCAAGGCACTTAGCAATCAGAGGCTAGTGTCTCTACAACTGAGACGAATCTCAATGGTGAGTCAAATGTTCACTTGATTGCTCTAGCAACATGGCATCTCGAAAGGTTTCCTGTGATTTTATCAAGACCCGCTGCACTGCTGTTGTCTATTAAGAATACTTTCCTCTTTACATCCTCCCTTGACACTGGGGTAAGAATGCTTAATAACGAGCTCGGTGCATGCTCGTGTCATTAAAAACTTCAGCGCTTGCTGGGCCCTCGGTACCTCACAACCTTTTGTATAGCGCCTCTGCGCCTTCTCTTTTTGACAACGTTTTTGCCGTGATGAGCGACATGTCATCGGATGCAATCATGTCCACTAGTTTCTTGGGTTCGTTATCGAATAGCTCCTGACACCTGGCATATTCCAATCGTTTCCTTTCGCTCCTGCTCGGCGGTTTTGCGCGCTTGTCGCGTCTCCTACTTTTATTACAAGTCCTGTTCTTGCCCTGGTTCCTGCCGCCTTTCCTTGGGCTTCTTCCCTGATTTCTCCTTCAATTCGATCGGCGAGTTTATCCTTAGATTCCTGCCTATTGCTTTTATGCTATTTGGATCAATAGGCCAGGAATTAGCGATTTCGTCAACTCTGACAGCCCAACTTACCCACTCTTCGGTAAGTGGATTGCATCTCACTACCGCGTCTCGTAGATTCACCTGCCACTTCTCAGGTTCTGCTACTTGCAGCGGCTGCTTGGCGACTTAACTTGCGACCAAAAACTCGTCCGATGATGAGGAGTCGAAGCTCTCGCCTATACGTTCCCCCGCCTCGCTTGGATTCTCGTGAGGCTCTGTCTCTGGGGGTGCCGGTTCTTGTTCGGCTTCCACTAGTTCCTTCTCCATTTCACTCTCATTTGAGCTATCTTCCCTATTTGCTATCTCTTGTTGCGGATCAACAATTATTTGCGTTTGCCTCTCTTGGCATTCCTTGTGTCCGGATGCTCATCTCTTTCGTGTTGAGAGAGCCCGATTTGTGTCGTGAAGCTCTTGATAGGTTTAACACATTTAAATTCATGTTCGGCTTCTATCCTGCCGTCAAATTTTGGAAAGTGGCAGCTCCAGGCGTGCAGCTTCTCGAAACTCCGCCTGCATCGCCTACACCTCCATACCACTTTCATACCCATATGTTCTGCTTCTATATGTTTGCATAACTCAGTTGGCCTTAGGAAGCTTAGTATTCTGCCCCTGCTTACGCAATACGGGCAACATTCTGGCACTTCTTCTATAAAGGGTGCGTCGACGCAGGAGCGGGGCCCGCTGCCGCACCCGCCTGCGCCGGCACTGGAGTATCCGAAGTCTCCTGCTGCCTACTTTAACTCCGTAACGACCTGTTGTTTTATTGAAAATCGTTGGAACTTTGTGCGTCGGGATACGATTTGCCTTTTACACCCCTCTGCGTCTACGATCCTATCGGGCTAAGGGTATTGAGAATCCCCCATAATTATGCGCATGTGTGGGAAGTTCCAAGTTTCCCCACACGCAGTGCTTTTTTGGTCGACAAAAAATCGCGGCTTTCGGTGGTTAAAGCTGACTTACTACGCATTGCTTTGCTGGGTTTACCAATACGCATTGCTTTACGAGGATTATCCCAGACTTCCACTCGCATTGCTTGCGCGTAGTGTCTTGAGGGCCTCCCATAATAGGGAGAAGATGGAGTGCGCACCCTTTTTTTCCACCGCGCATTGGTTTAATGAAGCTCTGCATGCGGTTCGGCTTTGCAAAATGAAAAAAAATGCTCAAAGAGCAAAATTCGGAAAACGACACCAGAGGTGAACATTTTCCGATAACACCAAACGCGCCTAAGCGCGTAAGGATCGCACACACCTCTGCATCGAAGCGCATTAGGATCGTAAACATCTTTCGCGCCGAAGCGCAGAGGATCGCACAAGTCGCAATTTGACAGGATTTCCGCTAGACTAGATGATCGAACGCCTGTTGACACCGCCATGCTTTTGGTTGTCCACCCCTCAAGGAAGGTGGATATCCAACTTTCACGTGAGGAATCCTCAGATCCTTAAGAGAGTCATAGTTACTCCAGGTTCAGATAACTATAGGAGAATGCCGAAGCCGTATCCCCTTCCCTTTGGGAATAGAATAGAATAGAATAGAATAAGATTTACTTGATAAGTCAAAATTTGTACATCGTTCGTCCAGTTTAGAGCTGAATATCACAGCAGTCAATCACAGGTAGTTTATAAATGCATTTCTTAAAGTAAAATTATCACAGATGTACAGTTATGTCACTTATTCTACCGTATCACTAGGACTACAACGCATACAAGACAATTTATTAACAGTATGTACAAACTCAGTCAGTCTCCGCTTTTTTAAAAAGATGGTCACGCAGCGCCACCTTGAATTTTGAGAGCGACGCCATGGTTCGCATGCTCTGTGGAAGCGAGTTCATAAGCGCGCTCCATACGCTCTGAACGAGCCCAGGCCCACGTCCGTCCTCGATCGCAGCACCCTCAGGTCCCTGGTTGCCCTCCCAGAAGTCCTGCACTGGTTTCTGTCGAAGAGAGTAGAGAGATACGACGGCTGCCCCATAGAGTATACCTTGTAAATTAAAACTGCCGCGAAATAGCCACGTCTATCTTCAACATTCAACCAGCCCAGTTTCTTTCTGTGAGGGGTAATGTGCTCAGCCCTCCCAACACCTCTTATATACCTCACACATGAATTCTGCAACCGTTGCAGTCGCGTTTGGAGCTGCCCTGATACATCAAGGTACACGACGGAGCAATAATCCAAGTGAGAGACGACAAGAGCGCTAGCCAGCTACTTTCGCAGTGCTTCCGAGGTACATGAACGAAACGCCCGTAAACTATAAAGGGCCCTGTTAACCTTTCGGCTAACTGCATCTACCTGCGGCTTCCATGTGAGTTTTGAGTCCATTATAACCCCGAGATTAGTCACTGGTTCGACAAACGGCACATAGACGCCGCCTTGCACCTCCATACCGGACAAATTCAAATCTTGTAAATAATTAATATTATGCTCCGAACCGAAGATTATCGCCATAGTCTTGTTGGTGTTGAGTTTTAAGGCATTGTCGGAAGCCCAAGTCGACACAGCTCGTGCGACAGCTGACATGCGTTCCACGCCCCCGCAAAGATCACCCCACGCAACCTGAGTGTAGGCTTGCAAGTCGTCCGCGTACAGCAAATGCGCAACACCATCAGTTAACTGCCCCTCCGCGCCTCTAAACTGGGATAAGACATCTTTCAGATCATTAATGTACAAGGTGAAGAGAAGTGGCCCTAGTATCGAGCCCTATGGGACGCCTAGGTTGGTTGTAAGCCAATCCGAATCACCATTACATCTTGTAACCACTCTCTGATTACGTCCTGTTAAGAAGGACTTGACCCACAGTACTACCAATCTCGTTTAGCGAGGGATATTGTGTCAAACGCCTTACTGAAATCGAACATCAACAGTATAGTCATTAGTCGGTCGTCACTATCGATTCCTGTCCTGATGTCTTCAGTCAATTTAAGGAGTGCAGTTTGAGTCGAGTTATGTCGTCGAAATCCGGTCTGGAGAGGGTCAAGAACCTTCTGCACCTCCATGTACCCCACAATCTGGTCATGCACCAACTTCTCCAATACCTTTGAAAGAAAGCACAACAGGGCTATCGGACGAAAGTCCGATACAGCTGATGGAATTGCTGACTTCTTTAGGGGCACCAGGTGTGCTCTCTTCCAGGCCGAAGGAAAAATCCCACTTGATAATGAAGAATTGAACAAACTCACGAGATGGTGTCCGATAACTGGTAAAGATTTCGCGATGATGTCTTGTGGTATCCCATCTTCCCCTTTTGCTTGAGACGAGCAATCTGTTTGAGATTGTAGACCAGCAATAAAACATAGATCAGGAATAAAGACCAGCCGCACGCTCTTCCACCAAACACTCCCGCCATCAGACAACCGTTGTAGAACTGTAGCAACGTATCGGGGTGTTGAGCGATGATGAACCGCAGCAGCTCCCCAGGTACACCGTCAGGCCTTGGAGCTTTCCGAGGCTTTAGCTTGGCTGCAGCACTCTCAAGCTCCGCCACCACGAAAAGCGCGGTGCCCTCGCCTGTGTCGTCCGTTCTCTACTAGTGGAATGGAAAAAGACTGTTAACAATCCTCTCCATCGTATCCGTGTTCTTCGTCTCTGGGGGGTACCAGGCGCCAAGTTTGCTAGTCACAATCTTGTAGCCCTCCCCCCAGGGGTCTGACACTACTTTGTCCTCTAGTCGTCTCCAGCACTGTCGCTTAGTCCCGTTGATCGTATACCTGAGTACCTTTTTTGCAAGTTTTTATTCCCGCGAAAGAGCATCCCTTTCTTCCGTGCCCCTTGGGTGTCTCATTGTCTGTCTGCGAAGTCGGTGGCATTCCCTTCTGATTCCAGCAATCTCTTGAATCCACCGGTAGGTTTGCCGTTAGTCCCGTCTGTATTGTTTCTGTGGCAATGTAGCTTCGCAGATGCGCTGCAGATATGTTTCCAGATCACTAACACTCCGTTTAGCCGTGATTCCGCCTGTCCGCCCTTGAGACAGGTCCGCAGAAGGTATCGCTACGTTCCGCAGTTGCCTCGTGAGTTGGTACCTGTTTATAAGTCCAATGTCCCACTGTATCGTCCGTATCTTCCTCAGAGTATCGTTCGTTAGGCTGAAGACAATGTACTAGTGTTCACTGACCGTATAGTCCTCGATCACTCTCCATACGTGTCCAAGGTAATATCTGGTATAAAGTTACCAAAGCGGAGTCTCCTGTATGTAGACATGTTTCCGTCATTAATGACTTCCAGTTCTAGTCGGGCGAACATTTGCAGGATCAGTCGTACTCGTCTGTTCGTTCTTGGTATCCCCCATTCTATCGCTCGCGCGTTAAAGTCACCCGCCACGATCACGTCACCAGAGAAGTCTCTGACGACGTCTTCCAGGACTTCTAATTTCTCTGGGTATTCGCGCGCGCTGATGTTTGGAGAAAGGTAGACACTAACGAGAGTGACAGTGCCCACCCATAGCCAAGCATAGTCCTCCCTGGACCCGCTGTCTGCGATCCGCGCTGCGTTCGCCCCTCGGACCCACACCGCCGCCGTGTTCGAACTGCTAGCGGTCCATGACGAAAGGTTTCTGTACTGCTCGCTTATCACAAGCACGTCCGCACTTGTTTCCGACACATTTTGGGGGGAGCAGCATTTGTGCCATGCTGCTCCTATTCAAGTTACATTAGAGTATTCTCAGGTCCATTTTGATTGTCCCTTTTTTTTTATTTTGTGTAGTAGCCTGGTTTGTGGTGGTCAGGGGGCTCCGTAAGTAGCAGACCGATCATCCCTTAGGACCGGGCTTCCCCAACTAAAAAGGCTGCCAAGCAGTCCAGTGACATTGACCATGCCTCCCGCCCCTCGCAGCACCCACGCAGTTGCCGGACGGCACTACTACGAGAAACGATATTATACACACAATTTACAGGGCAGCCTCCCATGCTGGCTAGGCTAGGTTCGGGCCCTAAAATTATTTTCAGACCAAAAAATAGAATATATAATTAGGCTCAGGAATGCCTGGTTTGAACGGCAGCACTCTCCAGAGTGTAGCCACTCTTATTAATGAAGAAGCCCCCTCTGCTACACTGGAGGCCCCTCCGGAAGCGAATTTCAGCGGTTCCATGCACACATGGCAGAGACCCGTTTATAGACCCCCGCATACATATGAATGCACCGTTTATAGGTATTTCCCTCCAGCATTTGTGAGCAATAACCCATTTATAGAGCAGCCCGATCCACTCCCCACTTCAACCCCCTACCTTCAAAGCCCTCAGTGCATGTTTGGGTAGTGATGAGTGGATGTGCAAGTCAGCTGTTACCGCTATATCTGTTCCCTCCCAGAGTTAGAGCATCCATTTTAGCCGTTTTCGTTATAGCGTTACTGCGAAGGGTATTGACGTGACGAAGAACGTTTTCAGTAGGCAGTGCGTGGATCTTGGAAGTTAATATTTCCCAGAATCGTGCTGCCGCATTCCAGGCCAGGCCATCGTAATCGTCGTATTAGTCAATAAACGCTTGCACTCATTATTAACATTATCTATTAAGTATTCTCACTCGAAACAACTCCATGCACTGGAATAATAAACTATAAATTTGAATAAAATACATAATACATAATACATACTTTGAATCTCCCTTTAAGGCTCTGTTAATATCTTGCGATTTCTGCAAGGATAATTCTTCTTGAGTTTTACGTTTTTTCACTGGCGTTTGTTCTAAATCGCGTTGCATTCTTTCTTCCTTCGAAAGAGCTTTGAAATCAGCGGAGAGATTAAAAATCGGTCTTGCCCACTCACTTATTAATTTACCAGCACGCTCTTTATTTTCCTTTGTTTCTTTTGGATGTTTGTAGATGTACATTACTGCTTTTCCAATGCCAGACTGTTTTAGAGATGATTGATCAACGCGAGGAAACTATAATAAAATACATAAAATAATACTGTAATATAACTGTATAAAATAATATTTAATTTTTTCTCTCTAAATGTAAAATCTAGAATTGATATTTTTAAGTTATCATTACTTTTGTCTATAGAAAATAATTAAATAGATATAAGTATCTACAGAGTTACCACTTGGTAACAATTGCTAGGTACATTTTAGATCTACAGATTGTGATCACTATATTAATCAATATATTAATACGAGCAATTAGGCATGTGCTAACGCTCACCTGTGATAAGTCACGAATAATGTACAAATAGAATGTTTTACTCGAATGGTTTAACCGCTTCACCCAATGAGATAAATTTATTTTAGAATTTACATTATTTTGAAAGCATCTCTCCTAAGCTTTCTTCACAGTTTCGTTCATTGCTCCACCCCAGCCCCCTTCATAACGTAACCACATTTAGCAACTAGAGAAATCAATACATTGTGCAGCAAATGTACGTAGTAACAGCAGTAGATAGGCTATAGGCATTCTGGAACATAGGCATTCTGGAACAATGGGTATGGGGGAGGGGGTGTTCCAGAATGCCTACATGTGTATAAGGATAGAGATTCTCCCTCCAGAGTTGGAAAAGAGGTGCAAGAGGGGATGAAAAATGGGGGAGAGTCCCTTCCCATGAGTGTTCCAGAATGCCTACATGTGTATAAGGATAGGAGCCCTCTCTCCCTTTCCCCTTCCCAGGAGTGTGCCAGAATGCCTATATGTGTAAAAGGATAGGGAGCCCTCTTCCTTCCCTCAGGAGATGCGTATGCGTGGGAGGAGCCTTTAAGGAGAGAGGGAGACGTTCATAGCGCGCATGTGCGCGCATATTTTTTAGAAGAGAGGGAAAATTCTTTTTCGGCGCTTGAGCAGAAAGCGGTGTGTGAGATGGTCTTAACGCCGTCCCGTGAGAGAGGGAAAAGTATCTAGCACGCATGCGCCTATAAATATATATATTTTTTTTCAAGAAAGGGAAAAGTCTGCCGTCGAGAGATAGGATGTGAGGGAGTAGTTTGAAACGATTAAGTAATTTTCGAAAGAAATAATACAGAAGTTTATTTTATTTTCATGTATATTTATTCATTTTTTTTGTTTTTTACAATTTTTTTTTAACATATTGACTTGAATGCTTAAATTAGTTTTTTGACATCGCCACTAATAGGATTGTATTGAACAACGCGATCGTGTAAGATCATGCAGTAAGCTGAAGTATTATCTGGAAAGTCTGTTCTTGTTTCGAATTCTAGACGTACATCAACAGGAGCGTTTTTAAGTAACTCCTTTTGACGTGAACAGTCAATGACTATGAGTGGTTGCTTGGTTATAAAATCATACTTTTTCAGCATTGGGTATGGTTCTTTTCCATAATATGATTTTTGAAAATTTGTATACACATCATATAGAATTGCATACTGGCCCCTGTTTACATGAAGATTAAAGTTGTTGTATGGATAATATTGTGAATTTAAGAATAATCGTACGTTATTAATGTCACAATGATCAAAACGACTAGCATTGGCAGTTCTTGAATTTTTCTTCTTGGTTTGTAACCCAATAATTACAAATCGAGGTTTTTCTAGTTGATTCGATGTTTTTACTGTCCAGATATGTTTATTTGTCTTGGGCAGTAGCGGATATTCGAACATTTCCCATGAATGAAAGCAAATAGAGATAGGATTATCTTTTCCAATAAAATTTAACAGCTGAATTTTTTGTTTGTCAGATGCGATGACGTTTAGCATGAGCCACTCTATCTTTGCTATTTTTATACGAAAATCTTCATACTTAGTAACATTATTTTCTACAATGCCTTCCTGAATTATTGTGTTCAAGTCATTTCTCGATCTTGTTAAAATAAGTTCATGCTTTACATTAACTACAATTTTTTTATAGTCTTCTGCAAAGCCAAATATGTAACTAAGAGGGATAGAAACGTCAAAATATCCATTTTCCGCTTCAGTTGCATAACCTTCTTTGTTAATAATCCAGCCTGCATTTTCCAACATGCATCCTTGATTCAAATCATATGAAATCCATCCTTTCATGAGACTGTTTAAACCAACATTTTTACTCTTATCTATTTCTATTCCATTAATTTCATAGCGAATTTCATCAAACAGATGACAAATAGAATTATTAAGGAAACTTGTTTTAGTTAATTGTGATCCATCTGATTGTAGTAAAGTTCTGCATATATGAATTGAACTACGTGATGGTAAAAGACAAAGATCTTGATGTTGGATAGAAATACGAATTTCATCACTGTTATCAAAGCTGGCTGATGAGTATGGTTGATGTGCGTGTATTTCGTAATGAGCAATCGTCTCATCGAATACGACACCTGAATGAATACTTAGAATCTCGTCCATTTTGGAGGAAGCAGCAGAGAATTATGCAAGTGAATTTTTTTAACGCACTTTTAGACCTATGCTTTTGAGGAATTGAATGCTCTTCTGTGTTAACGGTTTGACCTTCTTCGCTCGACTGTTTAATCTTTGACATGTTGGCGTATTTATATACACTCCTTTAGAATTATAAACTATACCCATTATACTGATTTAATATGAAGTCTAATAGTAATTTCTTCTCCTCGAAAATTTACTAAATTTCCGTCTTGATCAACGATGCGAATTTGGAGATTATCTATGCACTTGACACTGAGTGGAAGATAAATAACGTGAGACGGAACTTCTACAATTTTATATCCTGGAGGAACTCTTGGGAAGAACTCGTAAATTGTATGAACTTTTCTGCTGTTCATGTAAGCACCTGCGGTGATACTACACTCTACTCTTAGAGCGTTGATTCTCAATATTTTTACAGGCAAATCAGAGTTGTGATGAATATTGGCTTCAAGAATTCTAGGTGTAAATCCAAGAAGACGACCTATTGAATCGTGAGGTCTAAGATCCAATGGATGACTGCAATAAATTTCACTCCTAAGAGTATTATTATTAGCTTTTAGAGAGAATTCAATCCCTTTTGACTTTAATAATCATTTTAAGAAACTATTTATAGCGTCAATCTCATAACTGCCAGTAGGTATAGTAACAATATCTCCTTTTATATGAAGTTTATTATTTGAAAAGTCAACATTTGGAATTGAGTTAAATGTTAAAAGTTCTATTAATCCAAGAACAAAATTTTTATGATGAGGTAATTCAATCGAAGGAAAATATTGTGCTTCTAACACTGAAGATTTCCCCGATAAAGTTAGAGTGAAACTATCTTCCATGACTGATTGTTCACAAATGATGAATATTCACAAGTGGACTCTGCTTTTATAGGTTTCCAGTTAAAAATCGGAGACAAAGATGACCACAAATGAATGTGTCAAAAGTTTGATATCTCTTATAATTATATTTTACTTCTTTTACATTAAAATATCTCATGAGATCAATGGGAGGTTTTAGGTATCCAAAACTGTCAAAGTAAATCACTTCAGTGTCTCGTTTTTGGTAGCACACCCAGTGAGTACCTTTATTTTTATAATCATCCAAGTTGACGACAACAGATTCATTTTTCCATGGACCATCGGAAGGCAAATTATTTCTCATGAAAACACTCCGAAAGTGTGGGATTTTTAACAAACGAGCATATTTTACGAGATTGTAGTCAGTCAATGGACGATTGGGCAAAGGTAAATCGAAGTCTTTTTTTGTTTTAGCTAGACCTCTACCACTGTATGGTTTCATGAATAATCCCATACCACCTTTATATGGTTTAAGATAGAGTCCCTTGCCCAAAGCAATAGCTTCCATTGTTTTATTATGCCTTTTACTTTCTTGAAAATTTTTTTCTGCTGCTTTAGCATCATTTACTGCTTTAGCTATTCCAGCTGCTCCTCCTGCTAAAGCACCGGTTGCACTTAATCCCGCGAACAGCGGTATGAGGAAAGGAAGAACACCACCAATTTTTGCGGGGAGTGGAAGAACGCGAGGAATTATAAGTTTCTTCTTTCTTAACAGCTTGACGCGCACCTTTCAAAGCAGATCGAATAACCTTGCGAGAACATTTGCTTGGTTTCACTGATTTTTTGGCCGCCGTCACTAATTTGTTAAATTTTAATCCCATTCCAGTTTTTGCCTTTAATTTCATAGCATTTGCAACCATGAAAGCAGTTGCTTTTTCAGCAAGACTAGCATCTTTTGCATTAACGCGTTGCCAAGCCTTATTAGCAAGCTTTAAATCGGCAGCTTTACGATCGGCATTTTTGTCAGCGTATTCTATGTCATGCTGCTTACACGCCTGATCAAGTTGGTTAATTCCAGGATCTCCTCTTTTCAACCGCTTATTCAACTTAGGTCCAGGACCACAGTATTGATATCCAGGTACGTGCATTTCAAACGGTAAGCTATTGATTACTTTATCAATCAATCCATAGCCTTCCGGCCGTTTTTTCGCCTTTTTGCCTTTGTACTGCGAAAAAGTTGTTGCTGATACTTTGAAACCAGTTTCAAAGTATCAGCAACAACTTTTTGCAAAAATTCAAGTTTACGCACTTCGAAGAGTAGAAAATACAAGTATGTCTTAGAGCCAATGTTCCGCAGATGTCGCAAAAATAAAAGCAAGACTACTACTGGAGCAGGACTCATACCTAAATATAAAATAGCAAAAAAAGATTCCACCATAGATTTAGTCTACTGGGATGATCCGAATGAGCCTGTCGAACGACTACGATTATTAATTGCTGAACAATCTGCAGGAAATAACAATCACAGCAATGAAATTCATTCGATTATTGAAGAATTACGTGAAGCTGGACATATATATTAACAGTCAAACTTATCTTTTGAATCAGTTCTATCATGAGTCTTGATGTGTTTAGAAGAATACTAGAGGGCCCGCAAGTGAGTCGTGGTCCTCCAGGCGTTGGTTACAACTTTACATTAGATGGAAATTTTGATTTAGAAAATAAGCAGCTTTGTAATGTAGGAGCACTTACGCATCCAAACGATGCAGTCACTTTACATTCGCTGAAAGTTATATTACAAACTGAAGTAGACTATTTATCTTCAAAACTTACTGGAATTAATGAAGTTATAGAAGAATATCAGAATTAAATTGAAAAGTTTGAATCAGAAGTGGATAAAAAACTAAAGTATCTTCATCACATATCACAGACTAATCGCTCAACTATTGATTATATTATCAAAGAGTTGAATAAGTTAAGCATCACTTTAGCCGAAGATGGAGCGTCAAAAAGTAGCTGAAGAATTACACAAACCAGAAGAAAATACGATATACGTGGCATAGACGAGTCTTGGTAAGCTGATCTAGTAGAAATGATACCTTACTCTAACGAAAATAAAAATTTTCGATACTTACTCACCGTCATAGATACATTTTCAAAGTACGCATGGGCCGTCCCAGTCAAGTCAAAAAGTGGCAACGATGTCACTTTAGCAATGAAATCGATTTTGACACAAGGTCGAGTACCAACGAATCTACAAACTGACCAGGGAAAAGAATTTTACAACTCAAATTTTCAAAATCTTATGAAAAAGTACAATATAAATCTGTACTCATCACATAGTAATCTTCATGCAAGTATATGTGAACGATTTAATAGAACATTAAAAAATGTAATGTGGATAGAGTTCAGCAAACAAGGAAATAATAAATGGTTGGATATTCTGCCCAAGTTGCTCAAAGCTTATAATTCAAGAAAACATCGGACAATAGGTATCAAGCCAAAAAATGTTACACAAGCCAACGAAAGCAAGATTCTAGAGCGATTTGAAAATGAGAGAAAAAAATTGTCAGTAAAAAAAAGAAAACCAAAATTCAAAGTAGGAGATAAAGTGCGAATAAGTAAAATAAAACAAGTTTTTGAAAAAGGTTATACACCAAACTGGTCTACTGAAATATTCACAATATCACGCGTTGTAAAAACCAATCCTGTAACTTATCGCCTCAAAGATTATCGCGATGAACCTATCTCGGGTGGTTTTTATGAAACAGAGATTCAGAAAACTAAATAACCAGAAATTTATTTAGTAGAAAAAGTTTTGAAGAAAAGTGGTGAACGCGTATATGTTAAGTGGTTAGGATTTAGTAACGAACATAATAGTTGGATAAATAAAAATGAGATTCTTTAAATTAATATTATTATTATTATTATTACTATGGAAAAGGATGTAAAGTGAGGATTATGGTTTGTAGTTCATAAGAAAAAACAAATTGTATTTTTGTAAGAAAATAAATTTATTTTAAAATAATACTGTCTGCATGTACATATGTCTTATTTTCTCTATGAAGTCTCAAACTTAAAACAACTTCCACCCAAATATATTACAAATAATGATAGCTTGTTTGCAGCGTCGCAGAGCTTATAAAAGAATTCTTGATCTTTCAAGATTGCTGATGAAATCTTCTCTGGCATGAAGATTTGAAAACTCTCATCAATTTCGGCAATAACCTTTTGGCCATATCTCGTCTTCACCTCCTTTAGTGCAATCACCATATATTGACCATTTTTGTCCAAGTCTGTCACTTTCTTCTTTGGTAAAAATGCTTCACACTCAGCAACTTTGTTAAGTGCAGATAGATCCATTCTAGAAAACAAAAAAGAAGTAGAAAATTAAAAATTTTGTTCAAGTTTGTTTTTTCAATCACATGTAAATTTATGAAAGAACTTACTTTGATGTTTAGGTGAGTCTTGGTCTTTTTCCACAAGGTTGGCATTTTTCTGGCTCTTCGATTGCTCGAATGTGGTCCTTAGTTTCCATCGGCTCTTCATATAGCTCGTTTCCCACCTCGATTCCAGCCCCTTCCATTGCCTCTTGCAGTATATCGCTTCTCATTAGACTTGCCCTCTCTACCAATGGGTCCCAGTCCTCCATGTACTCTTCCATGAGATCATGATCAAGTTGATACTCCCTCTCAGTGATCATCCCCTCTTGAACAATATTCGTACTATTGGCTGTTCCATTCTCCCTCTCTACCTCAATTTCCCCCTCTACTTCATCTACAGCTTGCGCCATCTGTTCTTCTATGACTCTGTAGTGACCCCAAGGCAAAGTATCGGTACTATGGGGCAATATGTATCTTTTATCCTCGTGAGGACTAAGTGCAATTTTATTTTGTTTTTCCGTATGCACTACATGCAACTTAGAACGAATATTGCACTGCTCACGATGTATAATTGCAAGGTCCTGAAGGCAAGTGCGATAATCCTCGAAAGTAATGGATTTTTTTAGTACGTTGGATTTTATGCCTTTCGCCTTTTTAATATTTCCTCCACCTTCGATTTATATGCTGTACATTTTGCTGCGTAATCCTATGAACTCAGTCATAATCTTACCACAGCATTCATCTTTCATCAATCCAAGGACTTTTTTATTCACTCGTGGAATGCCGAATGGATTGTTCTCCTCGTAATCAGATGTATCAAATTTATGAATGTCTTCTTTCATTACGTTATAGATATCGATGTCTTGAATCTCATAAATTAAACTATCTGTATCTGTGTATAAGAGTTTGCATTTTTCTCCAACGCGCTGCTTCATATAAGAATAGTGGAAATCATAAACTAACGTTTTGGACAAATCAAGAATGCTGAGACCTACGTATATGGGTTTCTTGATCGTGATGCTCGTCCTCTTCATTTGGATAGCAACCAAATTTTCGTGGAATATTGCACAACTATGAAAATTTGGTTGAACGATACGTGCTTCTGCTCCATACCTGCCGGTGAATTTGTTAACTAAGCGCACGTCTACTCGAGATCGCTCTCGCTCAATACACTTTCCATAGACTGCTTTAATAAGTAATATATAGAAGAGTATTTCGAACTCGTTCTTAGATTGCTTTCTTTTCTCAGTATTCAACTCAACATAAGGTTTGAGCCAAGCCTTTTGCTCAAATTTTAAAAGTCTATGAACCTTTTTCAAGCGAAGTCCATTGTCCAATGCTTGCTTGAGAGCTTGATAATGTATCACATACCTTTTTTTATCGTTCAAAGTTGTGAGGAGTTTCTTCTGTTTTGAGCCAGGTGGTGCAAGATGTTCAGCACAGAATGGCAAATCTTGATGTTCATCATGAATCTCTTCGGGATATTCCAAATCTACTTCTGCAATGTAACCTACATCTGAATCTGATGCTGTATTATAGGAGGTTGGATTCGTCTCGAAATCATCCCATTCAAATTTTCCAACTGGTAAATGCTGCACCATTGCCCATCCATACAGATTATTTATATCGAAATACATCAGAGTTTTCGTCTTCTCCTGTTTGTTGTATGAAGATCCCATATATGGATTATTCGACTTGGCATAGCGGTTGCAACATTGGCTTATTCCTCCTCGAATCCCAGATTCAATAAACAATAACATATCAATATCAGTTAGAAGCTCCAATTCAACCTTTGTCATTTTAAGAACTGCTGAAAATGCTAGTCCTGGAGTAGTGTAAAAATGTGCAGGACATAAATCGTAAGCTTTGAGAGATGTCTCACGAAAACTTTCGAATATGTCAGCCAGTAGTAACACATCTGTTTTCAAGTAAAGATCTGAATACTCTCCGAGTGTCTGCACATTGAATTTATTCCAAACTTGAACCGCATGCTTGTAGTCTTCATTAGAGATGTGGGAATCGGTGAGTTTATTGTAAAATTCAATTTTTTCCGGTAGACTTCTACATGACAGCTTATTTAATCCATCGACAAAATCATATGGAAATACACCTTTCCGTCTGAGGAGATAAATCTTTTCATCGGTAAATCCATCCAGTTTAAACACTTTCACTGCTATTGGCACGTTTTCCAAATATGATGCAAGTTTATCGAATGACGATGGTAAAAAGCGCCAAGAATCTATAAATCTGAAACTTATTTCACAATCGTCGATGTACTTTGTAAAGGAAATGTATTTTTTCTTATTGTGGGGTATGAGAGTCACTCGTCCTGGCATCAATGTAGAAGTGGCAATTTATTTTAAAATGAAGTGTGTGTCATAGTTGAGATTGTGGAAGACAACCGGAACAAATCTTGAATCTTGGTAATTTAAATTACACGAATTATGCGCTGCACCTCTGAAACGTCCTGTGAGATGACAATGATTGCGTACTGCAAGTTCCTCACGACGTATCGGTTTTTTACATATATGGCAGACAGTTGCCCTCCGGAACGATAAATCTTCAAGATCTGTTAGTTTCATTGGCTTCGGATTTTTGTAAAGATTATCTATGTTTTCACTCATTTTTTTTAATTCTTTGACAAACCATTCTGCAGGTGATTCTTCATTTTCATCCATTTTTCTGTACGATTTGTAGACGCACAATGTTTTATCAAAACTGCATAGCAAATAATATCCTATGCTGAATGCTTCATGAATTTGAAACGCTTTCTCACTTTCTGTAGGCTTTAGTAAACATTCAAAGTCTGCATAAATTACAAAAGGAACCTTTTCATTCTTCTTGTAATCTTCAAATTTAAGAATGTTATTTTTAGGATCTGGTAGGTTAATTCGACAATCGTTTAAATTTTTACAATCAACTTCATGGATGTTTAGTCTCTCTTCAGTATAAAAGCTTTGTAAACACCTTTCACAGTGATGTGATTTCACATGTGTCTTAGACATTTGAGAGCCCAACAGTCGAGACAAGTTTTTAATCCAAACATAATGGTAAAGTGGTAAACTGTTATCGTCCTTACAATTATTTATTTCATACTCATCAATGTATAAATCATGAATGATGAGTAAATTCACATGTTTTTCCTTCTTTTCTGATGAGATATGACAAGGTGACACTTCATACTTTGCACCATATTTTTTTACAATGTACGCGTTCACTGAAATATTATTTAATTTTTCAAATCTTACAATATCTTTTAATTTTACTGGAAATTCTATATTGTCAAATTTCAATTCATTCTTATATTGACGATATTGACACACTCGATGTGCATTTACTTCACTTGCATATAAAGCTGAGAGAATGGCATATTTGAAGCACTGATTGTCATTATTTTGAACATTCACACACGCTTTTTTAATTTGTATAAACTTTGGCAGTGGAATATACGAACTGCCTCTAACTGGTGAATATTTTTTCATATTTATACACAAACTGATGATGCTTTTGAGAGACCAGCCAGAATCCTTTTCTTGAAATTCTTCTATTTGAATCATGATTGGATTTCTAATACTTGCTTTAAACCATTCAATTATATTCGTTGACAAATATATTGTATCATTTTCACTGGTAAAATATTTTATATCACTAGTTTCTTCACCACTTTTTTGCATCGAAAATTCTGCAATAAAATCAGAATTCACTTTTAAAGCACTATATTCTTCTAAGCATGCTTTAACTTTTTCGATAAACAGCTTTTGAGCATCTTTCAAAAAACTGGAAATGTCCACATGTTTTATATTTACAACTACACCGGTCCTGATCCGATTTTGAAAAGCCGACTCCACATCTCGCCACTCAACTCTAGCTACTTCTTCAGTTTGGAAGCTTCCTCTACGTTGCAGATGTTATTCAAACTCAACTTGCATGCATGTCAGATGTGTCATGCAAGTTTGAAATTTCTGTTTTTCTCCTCTAGTGAGATCAGTTTTCTTAATTTTTTCACTTAACTCCTTTATATAAATGTGTATATTGTATTATTACACATTTCTATCCAATAATGAATATCATTATTGGGTAGTTCTCCAACCCTGTGTAAAGTTTCACGGAGTAATTGGACAAGCCTTTCAAACAAATCTAATGGAGCCATCTTAACTCTATCTCGTTTTACAAAGTGGCGAAAATAAAAATTTTTTCAAGTCACCGAGTTGCTGCGCTTGAGAAAACTGTGCTCATCCTGAAAAATCTATTCCTTTTATAGAAAATGCTTAAGGAAGAAGAGGTGGAAAATTTAAGCAGATGACCA
Source organism: Muscidifurax raptorellus (assembly GCA_020010945.3). Lineage (NCBI taxonomy): Eukaryota > Metazoa > Arthropoda > Insecta > Hymenoptera > Pteromalidae > Muscidifurax > Muscidifurax raptorellus. Next base: position 425,512 of record JAHUUD020000034.1, read on the forward strand.
ATGGCAAGAAGGAAAATCTTGGGTCTTAGAAGAGAGGAAAGATTTTCAGCAGGGCGTAAATTTTATCGTTTTTTTTTTAGCCAATAAGGAATAGCTTTTCCACTCCATCCAATAAGGGCTAGTTCTCGCAATCCTTCCCTTAAAAAGAAAAACAGCTTGAGGCGGAGTTTTCGCTTTAAAACTCTTGTGAGTGTAAGATTCGCTCACATTCTCCAAGTTTAGTTTACTTGAAGATACATCCTCAGAAAGATGGCCAGAACTATTGACTATGATATATTATTCAAAAATAATATATTGCAATGTACAGAAGAGAATGCATATATTTGCGATATTCAAGGCTTCCAACGAATTGCCGAAGATGCTTTTATCTTCTAAGAAATCAGTTTCCTGAATTTAAAGAAAACTGCTTTACCAACCGCATACCTTTTTAAACCTCCATTTCCATGGGAGCTACTTACCGCTGAAGAAAAATGCATGACCCAATGGCTGGAACGACAATATCATGGAATTCCGTGGGATGATGGAGATATTCCATATCATCGTCTTCAACATATTTTGAAAATATGTACACAAGGCGTGCAGAAACTATTCGTGAAGGGAGAGCAGAAAGTTCAATGGATCGCAAGTATTTTGCCTGACATGTAAGTTATTTCATTTTTGTATACTTTTTTTTAAATACCTTTCATACATTTTCATACTTTTTCATACTTTCTTATACTTTGAGTATACTGCCTCATACTTTCTTATACTTTGAGTATACTTCTTCATACTTTCTTATACTTTGAGTATACTTTTCCATACTTTTTTCATACTTTTGTTCATACTTTTGTGTTATTTTTCTTTTTCAGTTCCATTGTCAACATTAAGAACTTTGGATGTCCTCTACTAGAGAATTTACAACATATTTCAGATTTTTTCTGTTTTAATCACGAATTATGTATAACAAGAAAACCTATGTGCGCAGTTCAAAATGTTTTAAAAATACGTAATAGGCTACTAAATTATTTGGAAGGCATGAGTTGTAAGGATGTATACAATTTGGAAAAATAAAACAGAAAGTCGATAAATAAATTATAAATTATATAATTTATTTTATTTTAAAAACAAAACCTTCAATTATCTTTATTTTTAAAAAATTCCAAAAAAACTTAAAATTAATTACATTTAATATAATATAATATAAAATTATTGGCTTCAATCAGTCGATGATGTAGACGTCTTCGATGATTCGCGGCTTTTCCCCCTGAGGATTAATTAATTAATTAATTAATAAATATAAGTATTAATATATAGGAGAAACGGGTATTTTGAATGCATTTGCTATAATTTGTTTATGTAAATTTTATATAGTGCATTCAAAATTCCCGTTAAAAAAACATATATATATATATATATATATATATATATATATATATATATATATATATATATATGTATGTATGTGTGTGCGTGCGTGCGTGTGTATTTTAGTTATTTTAAAAATACTTACATAAATCATGAGGTGTTTGATGCCGCTGCTGATGTTGCTGTTGTTGCTGCTGTTGCTGTTGTTGCTGCTGTTGCTGATGTTGCTGCTGTTGTTGCTGTTGTTACTGCTGTTGTTGATGCTGCCGCTGATGTTGTTGCTGTTGTTGCTGCTGTTGTTCATTCTGCTGTTGCTGATGTTGTTGATGTGGCTGCTGTTGCTGAGGCAATAACGGCGAAGGAGATTTCTCTCCAACAGCCAATTTTTTGACTGCCCCATTTACTTGATCTGAAAAACAAAAAAAAAAAGTTAAAATATATTTTAGAATTTCAAAATAATATTAAATAAAAAGAATAATTACCCTTTCGCCGAAAGGGCGCTGTGCACTTGCTTGGCCAATAATGACACCGTCAGGGACAGTCCAGAACTCGGGTCAACAGGTAAAAAATCCTTTCTCTAATAAATAGCATGCGCTGTCCACAGTCCAGAACTCGGGTGCCAACAGGTAAAAAATCCTTTCCCTAATAAATAACATGCGCTGTGCACTTGCTCTCTTCTAAAAAATATGCGCGCACATGCGCGCTATGAACGTCTCCCTCTCTCCTTAAAGGTTCCTCCCACGCATACGCATCTCTTGAGGGAAGGGAGAGGGCTCCCTATCCTTTTACACATATAGGCATTCTGGCACACTCCTAGGAAGGGGAAAGGGAGAGAGGGCTCCTATCCTTATACACATGTAGGCATTCTGGAACACTCATAGGAAGGGGAAAGGGAGAGAGGGCTCCTATCCTTATACACATGTAGGCATTCTGGAACACTCATGGGAAGGGACTCTCCCCCATTTTTCATCCCCTCTTGCACCTCTTTTCCAACTCTGGAGGGAGAATCCCTATCCTTATACACATGTAGGCATTCTGGAACACCCCCTCCCCCATACCCATTGTTCCAGAATGCCTATGTTCCAGAAAGCCTATAGCCTATCTACTAACAGCAATGAATACAGACTCCTATATAGAAGAGCGGTCCTGTGTTGCGCCGAGGTCCCCAGTTTCAAATACACTTAAACCCTATCGCTCATATATAAACGTTAATAAAAGTAGTGAAATCCGTTTAAAAAATGTCAAGTACTAAAGTTTAGTAGCTGAGATTGAACCAACCGACTAATGGTTATCAAAAATAATACACACTTCCCGTGTCATGGACTTAAAGTCAATGATGTCTACAAAGTCTTGATCTCTTTTGCTTAGTTCTAAAATGTGATATTTTATGTAAACACCGCTAAATACTGTAATAAATATTTTATACAATGTTTTTTTATTCAATTGTTATCTCTGTATATCGACACATCGGTATGCGTCATTAAAAAAATTTTTAATGTTTACATTTTATAGATTTTTTATAAGAAAGTTACGAAACTAGCGTACGTACGTAGATAGGTGGATGCAACTTCTTGAACAAAAATTGTTAAACTTGTTTGTGAAACAGAATAATTTTTGGTATATTAGTGACAAAACAGAATCAGCATATATTTAAAAATAATTGTGAGAAATTTGGTCCAGATCAGAGGAATGCTGTAAAAAACTTCTAAATTTCGGTGATTTTGTTATATAAGTAAAGAAGCAGATATGATCTACAGGAAGTCGTTTTTTTTAAGACGATTTTTAAGTGTCATCCTGACACTTGAACATCGTCTACAGGAAGTCATAGCTTTTCTTCGGTATCAGCCTGCAATGCTGCAGACGATATCTGATTGACCTGGGAGTCATCCTGAAACCTAAATATCATCTACAGGAAGTCACGGATTATTCTTTTGATATATTCGATTATACTTAGTGCATTTCCAAGTAGACGATATTTCATCGACCGAGAGATCGTCCCAACACTTGAATATCGCCTATGGAAACCTTGGTTGATTTTTAAATATCTGATGTTTCTATTTATGAATAAGATGGACACAATTGCTCTCTGCGATTAACAGGGTACAGACTGCCGTAATTATTAGTAAAAAATATTAATTATGTTAACAAGGAATATGACTTATTATTTTTACATTATGTATATGTAAGGTCAATAATGGCGATTATTCAACCAACTTAATGTAATTGTGTCGAAGAATCTAAACATTCTTCATTATGTGTACACAAAAATAATAATGATGATAACTCAGCCAAAAAATAGGAAATACAATGGCAATAAATCAGCCAAAAATAGAATATATAATGGGAGGATCGCTTGGGAGCGTGCGAGTGGGCACACGTGTAGTGGAGAGCTCCTAAAAAATAAGGTTTTTTGGAAAGATAAAAGCTAGAAACAGAGCGGAAGAAAGCAGAAAAGTGAAATAGTGGCCGAGAGGAAGGTCAGCAACTAAAAATTCACGAGTGGAAAATACGGCCAAGTGGAGAAAAAAGGGAAAGAAGGCTGAGTTGGAGGAAGGAGGTTAGATACGGAAAAAGATGGCTGACGCCGCAAATCCAAGGGACGGCGATGAGCAATGAGGAAGCAAAAGAGGAGAAAAGATCAAGAGATAGACCAAGGAAGGTAAAAAAGGAGAATGAATAGGCCAAGCAAATACCGAATTTCTTGGAAAGAGGAAGCTGCGGATTCGAGGTGACGTTTGGGAAAAGAAACAGAGTAAAACGGTCGCCAGTATATAAAAAAGGAGATGAACAGGGAAAGAACGACGGAAAGGAGAAAGATTTGGAGAGCGACGACCAGAGCGAGCAAGAAGGGTCAGAAGATGACGAAGAAGGAGAAGAGGATTGGGCAGAAAAGAGCATGGAGACACCTGGGGAGGCGGCATCAGGGCAGAAAGAAGAGTCGGAAAAGAAGGGAGAGATTCCTGACTTACCGACACCGCAAACCGGGAAAGGAGAGATCAGGGACGACAGCGAGGCGGCAGGAGAGAAGAGGGACGAAAGGAAGACGATAGAGGGCGACAGCGACTTGATTAAAGGTAGGAAGAAAGAAGACCATGCGATAGATTTAAGGTTATTTAAGGAACTAGAATGTAAGATAATGAATGTAGACAAAGCGCTATGGGAAGAATTGAAAATTGTTAAGGATCAGTTACATGAGGAAATAAATAAGAATAGAGAATTGAGTAGGGAAATAGATAGGATGAAGGGATGGAGAGAAAAAAATGAGATAGAAGAGAATAAAATTAAAGAGGGAAGGAAAAAATAAGAGCTTTAGAAAATTAATTAGGAGAGGTAAAAACAGTGAATAAGAGGCTGGAAAATAGTATAGCAGAAATGAAAGAGTCAGTTGCTAATGATAAGAGAGGAACATAGAGGAGGAAAGTCACAAGAAGAAAAGGAAAATGAAGAAAATGAATCAGAGGGAGAAAAGGAGGACATGGGGGATAACACAGGATGCGAGTTAGGCGCTAGCCAAGAGAATGGGAGGAGAGGGGATGTACAGGAAGGGGATAGGGGGTGGAAGTTACAGGAGACAAGCAGGAAAAACAGGGATTACTTGAAGGAAATTCCGGAAGCGTTAGAGGAGCAAGAAGTAGCAGAAGAATGAGAATTAAACGAAAGGAAAAATAGAAAGAATAACATTATAGTAAGAGGGGTGAGAGTAACGGGTAAAGACAAGGAAGGAGAAATTAAGAAACTAATCAGAACAAATTTGGATATAGACATATATATAAATAAAATAAGGACGATAGGGGGAGGAATACTAATAGAACTGGAGTCATTTAAAAATAAAATAGAATTGATGAAGAGGAAGCAAATGCTGAAAGGGAAGGGAATATGGATAGAAGATGACCTTACTCACAGGGAAAGAGAGGTACAAGACTGGATAGAAAAAATAGTAGAGAGCGAGAGGAAAAATGGGCTGAAGGCTAAATCGGGATATATGAAAGTAAGGGTTGAGGGAAACTGGTATTTTTGGGACGAGATGAAGGGACAATTAGAGAAAGAAACGGTGACATTTCGGAAGAAACCGGGACAGAAAGGAGGAGGAGAGGACGATCATAACAATAATGTGGAATATAGCGGGAATAAATAAAGGAAAGGAAACATGGGATTTTTTAGAAAAGCATGATGTGATAATATCGCAAGAAACAGGGCTGGAAGAAGAAAGAGAGGAAAAAGTGTTGAGAGCACGGGACAAGAGGTACGTATGGAAATCAAAAATGGCGGTTAGAGAAAACAACAAAGGGAGAGCAAAAGGAGGAATATTGGTGGGAGTAAAAAAGGAGTTAATGAAAAATGTAGAAATAAAAGAGTGGAAGTACGGGCTAAGTATAAATAATCTAGAAGTGGAGAACAAAAATAGAGCGTGCATAATAACATGCTATAATAATGTGGGGATAAGTAAAATAGAATGAGAATTAGGAGAAATAGTTCAAGAAGGGATACTCGGAGGAAGGAAAGTGGTGTTAACGGGGGATTTCAATGCCAGAATAGGAGAATTACAAGGAGAAGGGAGTCAAGGAGAGGAGACGGAAAGAAGCTCAATGGACAAAACGATAAACGGAGAGGGAAGAAAACTATTGAACCTGTACGACGAACTGGGGCTGAAAATAAAAAATGGAGCCACTAAAGGGGATGAAGAAGGGAAATTGACTTTTACGGGGGGAGGGAGCAGGGTCAGTGTTAGATTTAGTACTGGAAGGGGAAACAGGCAAGGAAAGTATGATAAAAGATATGGAAATAATAAACAGAATAGAATTGGATCTTGTACCGGTGGTTTTTCGGATCAAAAGTAGGAAAAAAAGAGAGGAAGAAATGGAGACGGAAAGGGAAGGAGAGAATAGGAGACTTAAGTGGAAAGAAAAATGGAAAGCAGCATACAGGAAAATATTGGGAGACAAATGGAAGGAAAGAGAAGCAGATGAGGGAAGCAATCAAGAAAAATGGGACAGGATAAAGAAGGCAATCGAAGAGATAGCAGAAACACTGAACCTCAGGGTGGATTCGGATATGGTAAGAAAGAAATCTGTAGAAAATACAAGGGAAATAAAGGAGCAAAAGAAGGTGTTTAAGGCCCTGAAAAGATGGTTGGAAACAAGAATCGAAGAGGATAAAAAACAGCTGAAAACGGAGAGGGGAATTATGAAAAAGATAAGAAAGGAGAAGAAGGTGCAAGAGATGATGAGAGGGTGGGAAAAGGTAGAAAAGTGTAGGAATTTACAAGATTTTTGGACAGAAATTAGGGAGTACAGGCCAAGGAAAAAGGGAGAAGGGGGGGGGGGGTAATAGAGAAGCAGGACTAGATAAACCATTTTAAGAAACTCTTAGGGGAAGAGGGATAGGAAATAGGGGGTGAGATGAGGGACAGGAAAGAGGCTGAAGGAGAGGAGGATAAGGAATTAAACAGAGAAATAACACCGTGGGAATTGAAGCAAGTACTAGGAGGAATGAAAAACAAGAAGGCACCAGGAGAGGATGGTATAAGTATAGAATTTCTTAAGGAATTACCGATAGACTGGTTAGTAGAATTTACAAAGATTTTAAATGGAATCATGGAGGAGGGAAAAATTCTTAAAGGATGTGAAAGGCAAGAATATACCCCCTTTTTGAGGATGGAAAAGTAGATGAAGCAAAGAACTACAGGGGAGTGTCATTATTAGATACAGGATATAAACTGCTGACAAACATTATAGCAAGCAGGGTAAACGACTGGTTAGAAATAAAAGGGATTATAAAGGAAAGCCAAGCGGGTTTCAGGGGAAAAAGAGGATCGAGATATCACCTATTCACGTTGAATAGTATAATAGGAAACAAGATAAAAAGGAAAGGAGGGAAATTGTACGCGGCGTTGATAGATTTTAAGACAGCTCTTGACTCAGTGGACAGAAAAATACTGCTGGAAAAATTAGAGAAGATACGAGTAAAAGGGAAAGTGTTAGAATTGATAAGGGGCATATACGGAGAGACAACAAATGAGATAATAGTAGGTAAAGAAACAACAGAGAGTTTTAGATCATACAAAGGGGTAAGGCAGGGCTGTCCGCTAAGCCCAGGTCTATATAGCATTTATATAGAAGATTTGGAAGAGAGATGGGAAAAAAAGAATGAGGGAGGAACGGTGATAAGAGGTATAAAAATATTTTGTTTAAAGTTTGCGGACGACGTAATAGTGTCATGGAGAAGCGTTAGGTTCTTCACGGCATCTCCGATGGCCGCTACCGACGACCCGGGATGCGTCGTCAGCAGGGAACGCCGTTGCCTGCAGTTCTCACGCCCAGAGGTGCAACGCTTGCACTTCTACACGTGGAGACGCTCGCCACCGACTCGTCGCAGCGGCGGCAGAGCGGGAGACGTCCGGCGACCGCGACACTGGGCAGAGCTCTCTTTTCGGCAATAAAGAAGTGCTACACACATCTCCTTGCTTCTCTCTTGTGTTCGGAGGAGCACCCATCCTTCCCCTCCTATCCGTGACATTCTGGCATCCCTTGTAAGGACCTCCGTCACACCTTTATCGAAGCAGTTGGAGGACCAACATTGCCAAAATTTTTTTATTGGAAACAAAATTTGTTGTTTGTGCCAACGCAACGTAATCAATCCAGTGCACTTTGGTCGCCGAGGCTCGGGAAGGACCTGAGCTAAAAATAGTGAGTCTACACAGCCGTCTAGGCTCGCCAAGAGTTCTCAGCCTTTAAGGAAACAGGCGACGGCCGTGAATCTACAAGCCGATGAAGTCTCCTCGTCTATCTGTCAGACAGAATAAAAGTCAAGACGAGATCGAGAGGCTACTGTAACAGAACGAGATTTGTTCTGCAACATCAGCCTACGGCTCACCGGTTTTCGTCCTGCCAAGGAAAACCACTGTACGCCAGAATCATCGCATCATCGTTGACTTCAGGCGCATCGGTGAGCCCGCAGTCGCAGCGCAAAAACCACCTGCAGGATAAATAGATAATAAAAGCACGGCTAATCTTACGTGCGCTTCAAGCTGATCTCAGCCAACGGAAGCCGTCAGTGCGGACTAGTCACTGGCGTGCTCCGAAAGCCGTAGAGTGCAGCCCGCACACGCAGCCAGACACCGGCGCGGACCAGCCGCCGATGCGCGTGAACAGCAGCCATCTAGCAGCAACCACAGCAGCCCGCACCAACCCAGCATCCAGCTCAGCAGCAGCCAGCTCAACGGCGGCATCGCAGAGCAGCCACAATGCGTCAACTTAGTCTACTACTGTAAGTTTTTCTCGCCGTTTTTTTTATTATTACAAGCACCTTGGCTTTTGGGAGTGAGTGGACTTTCGCATTACTCGCGGTTCTTTTATTTGTATTAAATTTAACGCGTCGGTAGTCGCCAACTAATATAATGGTCCCCGGCCTGTTCAAAACAAAAAACCGCGGGTTGAAAACGCGATCGAGGAGCCGCGGTACCTGCAGCGACCCGGAAAAAATCAAATCGAAGGTGGTAAATCGGGTAAATAAAATTGCGGACCTGTATTTGAAAAATCCGCGAATCGTGCGTAAAGCTTTTATTCGCACAGCAAATCGCAAATTTTCAGCTTCAGATTCCGCGGACGAAATAAATCGTGACAATCGTGCTGAAGAATGTCAAGATTACTTGCCGGCTAACGCGTTGCCCGGCAGTTACAGACAGTCGGGCGCTAATGACTTTCCAAGCCGAACCGAAGACGAAAGTATCGGTCACATCCGTCCACCCGCGCCAAGCCCCGTAAATTCGGTAGAAGGAGCGTGCGCATGCAACTCGTTCGCGAGAACGGTGGAAATCCTGCATGGTACGATCTCGCAACGCCAGAACTATCAAGCCAGGTACCGGCACACCGAGAGCCCGCGAGCCAGCGGCCGCAGTACCAAGGTTCGAGACATACAAAGCCTCCGCGACAAAATTCGAAACGCGCGAGCAATAACGCGTGCAAAAACACTCTCGCCGACAACGAAATAAGAGACATGTCCGAAGCTCAATCCTTCGCGGTTCTACACTCTGAGTCAGAAGAGGAAGCCGCGAAAAGCGCCAAAACTCGTCGCAACACTCGTAAAGAAACCGAGACATCGTTAGATACTCAGACCCGGTCCACCGCACCGATAAATAAATCGGCCGATCGCACCGTCAAGCAGAGCCGTGCTGCATCTCAAGGGAAATTAACACAGCGCAGAATTTCGAACGAAAACAACTTCTTGGACTCAGACCTGTCCGACGGGGAAAACAAAAATAAGCGGTTTAGTAATCTGAATAAGCGGCAGCGCGCGGCGCCGAATAGAATGCACACGCATTGCGAAATCTCGCGCGACGACTATTCGGACTCAAATACATCCGACGGCGATAATAATTACAAGAGTTTTGATAATTCTGATATGCACCGGAAGTCGACCCCCAAGCAAAAGGCTGACAAGTCGACAGCAGCCAAGAGGCGGCGATCGTAAACGCTCGGCTCCCGACAAAAAATCCACGCGTCGCAAACCGCCTAATAGAAACGATCGCTCCCAGCTGGACGACGATCCGGATTCTGATCCGCCGGACGATGGCGACGACGACTATGACGACGATGACGAGGATTGACCTACAAAACCTCGTCGTGAGTCAGTAAAAAATAGCGATAACAGCTCACGAGCGAGCAGCAAAAAAGAACGCTCGCCGAAGTTGCCGTTTCATCAAGCCGTCTCTTGTATCCCGGAATTCAACGGAGATCTGGATAACCTCGGGCTTTTTCGAAAGGAGTGCTGGATGTACTAAAATCACATCCAGCCCACGAACAATTCTGGCTCTTGAACATTGCTAGCAAGTTAAAAGCGAAAAAGACCGAAAATTATCGCGCGCGCATTGCCAATTATACATCTGTGGAGAAACTTCTTCACGACTTGACTTTGCATTACACGAACGTCGGAATCGACGATCAAATTTTTGCTGAATTGCGTGCGATTAAGCAAGGCGCACAGGAGTCGGTAGGCGACTACGGTGTGCGCGTTGAAAAATTATTCAACCGCTTCATGACGATCACCGAATCAGTCCCCGGTCTATCTGATCCAGACAGGCGGGCTCGGAGACGTCAGACGCGAACCGACGTTTTAGATCAATTTTCGTTCGGGTTGAAAGCCCCGCTTGATCACCAAGTACTCTGTAGATTCCCGAAAGATCTGAATGCAGCTATAACCGCAGCCATCGAATTCGAGGGTAAGCAAAGCGGCCGAAACTTCGATAACGCCACACCGGCGCCCGGAAAAACCTCGCAAGTGCGCAGAACAACGGCAGAGGAAGCCCAGCCGGGCAGTAACGAGCAGGACGGCGCGAAAAATTCGCAAAGCCCCAAATCAGCTCAAGACGATAATCCTCTTGCACATTGCAGCTACTGCAACACGCATGGTCATGCTGTCGATCGCTGCAAAATTTTAATTCGGCATGCGTCTCAGCATATACTTAAAAATCCGTTTCCCAATAACAACGGGAATCGAAACAACAGAAACGGTGTCGGCAATAATATTGGTAATAGCCGCAACAATGGCAATGGCCAGGATAACGGTAATAATAACCGTAATGGTGGCGATAATGGCAATCCTGGAAATAATAACGATAATTGCAATAACGGCGATAATCGTAATCACAACGACTACAAACAACGAAATTTTCGGAAAAATAATAACTATAAAGGCAAACGTGATCGCTTAAACGAGAGTAGCAGCAGTAACTACAGACCCACCGGTTGCAACACAAAATCGTGTTAAAATCGAACAGGCCTATAAGGAACCACCGCTTTCGATTCCCACCCGCTATAAAAGAGCACGCGAGTTAGCTACGCGAGTTAGCTAAGTTGCGAGAGCAAGACATCGCTGTACCCTCCAACTCGAACTACTCTTCATCCCTCTGATTATTCCGAAAAAACCAGACGCTGACGGCAACAAACGGTTCCGCCTAGTCACCGATTTTCGGGGCCTGAACGAAGAAACAGAGGGAAGCTGTCATCCTCTTCCGTTTACTAGCGATATCCTCGAGCATCTCGCGTCGGCCAACTACATAACCGTGATGGACCTTAAGTCGGGGTACCATCAAATCGAGATCAGCTGTTGCAATTCAACAGAATGGCTATGGGCCTAAAGGAAGCGACTATCACGTTTACACGTGCAATGTCGCTAGCCATGAAGGGCTTGCAAGGCGATGAGGTCGAAATTTACCTTGACGACCTTATGGTGTTCGGTGGGACTCTCGACGAACACAACAAACGCCTGCGTCGCGTATTAAGAAGACTCTTAGAGGCCAATATGACCATCGAGCCAAAAAAGTGCCAATTTTTGAAAAGAGAGGCACAGGTACTCGGGCATATAGTCGGCGGTGGTCTAATTAAGACAGACCCGGCGAAAGTTTGCGCCATGGCCAACTACCCGACGCCAACAGACGCAAAAAAGCTGAAGCAGGCAATTGGATTGTTTAGCTATTATCGGCGATTTATCCCCGATTTTTCAAAAATCGCTTACCCACTGTTCAAGCTCTTGCAAAACGGAATGAAATTTGAATGGGGCGATGCCGAGAAAAATGCGTTTGAAACTCTTCGAAAGCTTATGTCAGAAGAGCCAGTCCTAAAGGCTCCTGACCTATCGCAGCCATTTATCGTCACAACAGACGCAAGCGACTTTGCACTTGGCGCAATTTTAAGCCAAGGCAAGTTAGGCTCAGATCAGCCGTGCGCGTACGCGTCGCGATGTTTGAAGGGCAGCGAATTGCGGTACCCGACGTACGATAAAGAGCTCCTCGCGGTCGTGTTTGCAAAAGAACAATTTCAATGTTATTTATTTGGAAGAAAATTCACAATTGTGACCGACCACAAAGTTCTTAAGCATTTTCATACGACAAAAATGCCGGATTTGCGCTTTAATAGGCTAAAGGCCGCGCTTACGGGCTACAAATTCGACATCGTGTATCGCCTGGGAATCAAAAACGCGAACGCGGACGCCCTCTTTCGTAACCCAGTGCTAGCCGAAGACGAGATAAATCCGGACCTTCCGCGTCATGAGCTTTACGAGCTTGCCGATCGGCAGGTGCTAGATTCACCGGACGAAGAAGCAGGCGCCCCACCGGGAAGGGTTTTCCGTGCGCGCGCGACGAGAAAGCGAGGTCAGACCGTTGGAGGAAAGGTCCGAATATCTACCTCGGGATCCGAAAACTCATCAAATCGCGCCGCCAGTAAAAGGCACAGAGAAGATAACGCGCTAATTTATAAACGCGACGAGATTCTGGCGGTAAGAAATGAGTTCAACGGCTACTTTATCTGCCGCGCGCTTCATGACGTTTACCACGGAGACGAAAAAGTAAAAATTCAGTGGTTCACAGAAAACAAAAATCAAAAACACGTGTACGCGCCGGATTACCGCGACGCGATTTGGTTCGATTGTATTTTAACAAATACATTCTTGAAGCGCATGGATAAAGACCACTATGCTTTAAGTGCCGGGGAACGCGCACGTATACAGGCAATTCTTCGCGAGTCAATCGAATTTCGAGCCAATCCTCCCGCTCCAGATCCACCTAAGCGATCGCCAGAGGTCGCAGAATCATCAGATTCTGACGAATCGATGAAATCGATAAGTTCGGCAATTTCAAGCTCATCGGGCGATTCAATAATTCCCTCCGAAGTACGGACGTATATAAAATACGTGGCGCCGTCCGATCGTAAAACTCGCCGCTCGCGAAATGCTCAAATCACTGCCCCGCAGAAGATGCACGAGCCCAGCAACTCGAGCAGCGACCAGGAGAGTATACGGATGTTCCCGTCAGGTAAAGTTGCCAACGCAATCGACGCTCCGCAGACATTCGCTTTTCCGCGAAATTTGCTCTCGCAAAATTCGAGTCTGCCGAAAATTTCGCAACCGCACGACTCCTTGAACCGGCCCTCACCGAGTAAAGTCCTGAGGCCCACGGCCCCCGAATTCCATATGCCAATTATTACGGAAACTGTTTCGCCGCCCGAAAGCCAAAATATTCCAGGCGTCGAGAGCTCGCCGGCCAAAGCGTCAGAGCCCCAGTCGGCAATGATTTGGCCGTGGTCTGGCAACCAGGCCAAGAAAAAGCTAAGAGTGAATATCGAGGGAAAAGATTTCGCAGGGAGGGGCGGAGTGCGCATCGATTGTTGGGAAACAAATTCAACCGCTGCGTCGCTAAATAAAAGAGCACCGATGGCCGTTGAAAATCTCCCACGGCACACGCGCGCACTTGAGCCGCTTCGATAAGAGAAGATCCTCTAGAGGCTCTAGAAGACGCTCAAAGCATGGTCGACATAAGTAAAATAGCTGACGCATGCAACACGAGTGCTTCCAGCGGAAAAATTGGCTCCAATGCGCAGAGTCGCAATTCGGACTTTAGAGAAATGACTTCAAAGCAAAAGTCGACACCTCAAGGTGCCTCGCTGCTAAAGCCAAATGTGGGAAAAGCGCTTGGCGAGCGAACGCTTTCCCCTCCCGCAATCGATGGCCCCTTCGAAAGTTTCTCCGGCATTCCTCTTAATTATGAACGCAAGCCGTTGCCCTCGGACGAGAATTCATCTGCAAGCTCTGGCGATGCGTGTGTACAGATATATATTCGCAAAAAATATTGCGCAGAGCCGCACCAAAATTTCGGCGCTCAGACAATATTCCCAGCAGTCCACCGGGAAATTGCCTGTTTTATTCTCTCATGAAAATCATGAAACTTAAAATTTCAGCGACGAAGTTAAGGCGTCAACTCTTAGCCTCCCCGTGGCTCATGGCATGCGGTGAACCGGCCGAAGCACAAAAGATCTTAGAATCTGTTTCAGATTATGGCACCATAGACTGTGTGCTTATTTTTGCCCACGAGTTCAAAGTGAACGCTTGCGTACACTATGATCTCCCTGGTGGCTCGCGGATCTACTGCCACGTGTTAGTAGCTAACGCTACCGATACTATACATTTAAACGTGACGGGGCAGCATTTTACGCCGTATTTACGCGTAAGCGCCCCCAAGGCCACCGCCAAACAGGCTAAACCCGGGCGCGAGCGATCCCCGTCAAGTGAAAGCGGAAATGAGCGTAGTAAATCGCCAATATGTGGGCGGAGGAAGCGTCTCAAAAATAAGACTCCTCGTACCATGGCGCACTCGAACGCCAATAATAAGTTCGCAGCTAGCGATATTGGCGATCAGCTGGCCGCAGGTGCGGGAAATAGCTCTCTGCCTGAGCTGCTTCAGCCAGCGCTGAGCCAGCCGGTTGCCTTCGCAGAGTCGAATGCACCAGAAAATTGGTCAATGCAACCGAGCTTAGAATTAATTCCGCAAGCAAGTTTGGAATTTTTGCCAGAAGCTGCGTCGATCGAAAACGACCCGCCGCTGCAGTCAAGCAGTGATGCACGGCAGCGATCGGCAGAGCATCGGCACAGGCCAAAGCAGTGAAAAGTCCGGCAACGCCGCTATGCAGCTCGGCTCGTCGCATTCTCATGCCGGTGCAGCTGCACCGTTAAATAGATGCAGCGCCAGCTCTGATAAAGAGGCGTCGTCTGACGGCGAAAGAGCTACAGCTGTAGTTAAAGCAGCACTTGACAATGACAAGCTAAAACGCTACGTCACAGCAAAAGCGAGGCCGCCCCGTGAAAGGCTGCCTTGGGCAATTCCGGATGATCAAAAACCTCCAGCTTTTAACCACTTGAGGTCATATGATAAGCATCCCTTTCGATTCGTGGAAAACCTTGTGTACTTAATTTCGGCCGATAATTTTATATCGACCGAGGTACAAGAAGCCTTGATCGAACGAGGATATTTCAACCCAGACGATTTGACCGATAGTCAATTCAAATTAGGCGAAGTAAATGTCACAGCTTGCAGAAACTTTAAGTTTTTCGGAGTCTACATCAAGGCTCACTTCGAAGATCGCCCGCTTCGTGTTGATCTTCGAAAATGTCTGAAAACTCTAAAAAAAGTAATAGCCAAAGAGAAGGTGCGCAGCATCGCTGTAATAAAAGATCTAGCGATACTCACGCTTGCTGAATGGGCATACTTTGTCGACCTTTTCGACAATATTTTTGGCGAAATGGCATTGCATGCAGTTCTGTATAAGAATAATTTGCCAATCCCCCGGTCTCTGATCGCTTTAAGTTAATTAAAGAGTATCATGAGGCAGTGATGGGCGGACATCGGGGTATGTGGAAAACATATAGCAAAATAGCTAATGATTTCTACTGGCGGAATATGCGCCCCGATGTAAAACAATTTGTCGCTTGATGCGCGGTGTGTCAAAGCAATAAATAGCAATAAGCGTTAAAACCCGGCTGCCAATGCTCATCAGCAATACACCTGCAACACCTTTCGCGCACCTCGCTTTGGACTTTTACGGCCCATTAGAGCAAACCAGACACGGCAATAGGTATATTTTATCAGCACAAGATATGCTCACGAAATATACAATTGTAACGCCAACAAAGCATGCAAACGCGGACGAAGTAGCGCGCGTGTTAACCGAAAGAATAATCTGCATTTTCGGTCCTCCCGCTGCTATCGTCACGGATCAAGGCTCTCATTTCCAGAACAGGCTGCTCGAGGAGCTTGCCAAAATTTTGAATATAAACAAGTTCTGCACGACCGCTTATCACCCGCAAGCGAACGGGTCAATCGAGCGAATGCATAACACATTGACTGAGTATCTCAGAAAATATGTAAAGCGCACTGACAGGTGGGACAAATGGACCGCCATTTGTCAACATGCATATAATTGTACCGAACACGAGAGTACCCGGTACTCGCCGCACGAGTTGCTTTTCGGCTTTAAGCCAAGAACGCCATCAAGTTTTCCCCGCATAAACGACGACTTATCGTACAATGAATACTTAACGAGTATGTTGAATAATCTAACGGCTCTACAGTCAGTAGCTGCTATGAACCTGGTACAGTCGAAGTATCGGTCCAAGCACTACTATGACCGAAGATTAAACTCAAAGCATTTCCGGGAAGGCGAAATCGTCTTTTTATTAAACGAGCCGAAGAAGGGAAAATTCGCGCGGGAATACCGCGGACCGTACGAAATTATTGCGATTAACTGTGAAACAAACAACGTAACGCTGCAAAACGACGAGACAACAAAAGTCGTGCACGTAAATAAAATTGAGCGTCCGAGCGAACTAGCAAGAGACGCAGAGGCCTTGGATTTGGACCCGGTGGGTTAAGACGTTTTTTTTTACTGTTATCTGAACGAAAGGATGCGCAAGTTAGAAGCACTTTCGACCGCATGGGCGAACAGAACCGCTGAAAATGCGAAATACATCAATGATCTTGATGTAGAAATGAGCATTAGAGTCAGCCTAGTGCAATTCCGTTCTGACACCGAAGTGATCACTAATGCAATTCTTTTTGCATTAAAAGGGCTTATCCACCCAAAGGTTATGACCCCGGAATCTGTTGCCTGTTCGGCAAAAAGCATCGAGAGTTCGATTAGTCACGCGAAATTTCCTCTTAAGCCGTACGAATTTTCGGCAATTTCGATAATGAAAATCTCTAAAATTTCCATATTATTCTCGAACGGCCACCTGGTATATCACATTGCTATTCCATTGGTCGACGTTGAAAAGTTTTATTTATTTAAGGCCTCACCGGTTCCCGCAATCCAACAAATATCTAATATATCGTACATGGCCGCTTACATTTGACCAGTTCACACGTACTTTGCAATAAGTTCGACTAATCGCACTTATCTGCCAATCCCAGCCGAGAAAGTACCAATACTTCGAAAGCTTCAAAATACATTTATTGCGGTAGACCCAGAACCGGTGCGAGAAATTCGCGACAGCGCAGTTTGCGAAATAAAGATTGCAGCCGGACGTGAGATTCATAACCCAGATGAATGCGATATTCGCATTAAGAGGCTGAAAGAGTCATTCTGGTTGCGATTGCACAGAGTGAACACCTGGGTTTATTCTGCAAAGCACCCAGAGGATATCTATATCCAGTGCTTAAGAGCAGAGCAAATAATGGCGCAAATCGCTGGAGCTGGTATCCTCGAACTACGCGAGGGCTGTACTGCTCACGCGGCGAGCGCACGTTTAGTAGCTTCCTCCACAGTAGCTAAAAAATGGAACGACACGTCATTTGGCGGTCTGCAATTTAACGTGTCAAAAATCATGGCACGGCTAAATGAATCAGCCGCTTCCGCCATGGATCTGCACCAGGCTATCTTAAATCTGGCCGAACATTGGGCTGACGCCTGAGAACCTGAAGAGCGGGGCCAATTTGTGCGAAATTGCGACTAAAGCTCGCGAGATCGCACAGAGAAGGTCGTCGGCCTTCGAATTAAAAGATTTAAGCTACACCACTAGCCTGCTCAGCTGGGTCTCGTGGTCTTCGCTCGGTCTAATCGCAGCAGCGATCCTTGTAATATGGTGCTGTATGCGCGACCTTATGCAACAACAGCGCGAGATGTTGCAGCTCGAATCGATTCGGGAAATTAGCCGCAGTAGAGCGAACTTGGCAAACTAAAAATGCTGCTCAAGTTCGACGCATCCTCGCCGCCACGGCCGTAAAAACATCGCCGCTAATCAAATTCAATTATGCCCCTATGAAAACGGGAAACAAATAAGCCGACTCATTCTCGCGCTACGAATAATTACCTTCTTTATTCACTCACTTCACTGCCATTAGCCAGGCTGCTCAACGGCGAGAAAGACCAGTAGCACTCTAGAAATATTCATAATAATAAATAGGTGCATTACGATCACCTATATATCAATGGGTTATTGGGTTTTGTTTAATATTTCAGCTATATTACAATTATATTATAATAATCATTAATATACATACGCTAGAGGGGTTAGTATAATTTTGTATGTACCTCCCATTCATATAGGCATAAATCATACGCAGTATCCAATATTTTGTATCCACAAATAAGCTACGGCTAAGACAACCATATATCTTGTATTGATACAGGCTCGCACAAGCCACGATACGCAAAAGGAAAGTATTCGGGGGTTTTCGAGCATGAACTTCAACTATAAATAATTATACAAATATTTTTCATATAAATTTTGTATTTAGATATAAGGTATTTTTTTATGTAAGAGCTCTGCCAGTCCAAAATGTAAGGCAGCAGCGGCTGTCAGGGACAACACCCGCGCCGATACATTAACACCTTTACAACACACACGAAATCATGCATAAAACAAGCTTTTCCTTTTCTCTGTTTAACTCGACATTCACGGAATCGAGGACAAAATTGGATCAGAACCCAATGCGTGCACCTCACGCGTATGTGCACAGGCAGGCCCGGAGCACGTCCTTGCGCGTCCCGACGCCTCACACTCTTGCGCTGCACGCATGGCTTCGCCGGCGACCCTGTTTTTTTTGGGCGCCGAGGACGGCACCCGCGCGCCCCGAGGACGTGTCATGGAGAAGCGTTAGGTTCTCCGATGGCCGCTACCGACGACGCCGTATGCGTCGTCAGCAGGGAACGCCGTTGCCTGCAGTTCTCACGCGCAGAGGTGCAACGCTTGCACTTCTGCACGTGGAGACGCTCGCCACCGACTCGTCGCAGCGGCAGCAGAGAGGCAGACGTCCGGCGACCGCGACACAGGGCAGAGCTCTCTTTTTGGCAATAAAGAAGTGCTACACACATCTCCTTGCTTCTCTCTTGTGTTCGGAAAAGCACCCATCCTTCCCCTCCTATCCGTGACAATAGCGCTTGCAGATACAAGGGAGGGGTTGCAAAATATGTTAAACGACTTAGGAAAATATTGTAAGGAAAATAGCATGACACTTAATATAAAAAAAAAGGAAAATAATGGTTTTCAAGAAGGGGGAGGAAGAATAAGGGAGATAAATGGGTGTATGAAGGGAAGGAATTGGAAGTAGTAAAGGAGTACAAGTACCTAGGAAAATGGATCACAAGCACGAATTCGAAAGGGGTGCATATAAAGAAAATGGCAAGGAAAGCAAACAGAGCAACGAATATGGTATGGGGAGTATGGAAAAGGACGAGAATAGGTAGCTTAAAAAGAAGGCCATTCTTACTGGAAACGATAGTGAAAGCAAGCTGTCTATATGGAGTAGAAGTATGGGGGTGGACGAGAAAAGAAGAGCTAGAAAAAGTGTAAAACAGATATATGAAGATGAGTATGGGCCTAAACAATAACACGCCGGGGTACATCTGGAGGAGGGAAGCAGGAAGACACAGTTTGGAGATAGAGATGAGGAAGAGGGCAAGCAAATATCTGCTGGATATATTAGAAATGGGGAAGGAAAGATGGCCTAGGATATGCTTAAAAGAAGAACTGAGAGAAATTTTAAACAAGAACCCGTCAAAATGGGGGGAAGAATTGGAGAGAGCACTAAAAGAGGAAGGGGACTCAGAACTGATAAAAAGCATGTACATGTGTGAGGATAGGAGAGAACAAGAAGAAATTAAAATTAGATTAGAAAAATGCATAAAAAGCAAACTGGAACGGGAAATACAAAATGACTGGTCAAGGATAGAGAAATCAGAGTACTGCAAAGAATATAAGAATTGGAAAGTAGACTTAGGAAAAGAAAGGTACTGGAAAAGCGGGGAGATAAGTGGTTTTATAAAGCAGCAATGGGCGAGGATGAGGTGCGGGAATGTAGGAAGGGAAAAAAACAAAGGATACAAGGAGAACTGCTGTAGGGTATGTAGGGATAATGAAGAGAGCTTGGGGCATATTTGGGTATGTAAAGAGGCAAGAAAAGAGTTGAAGGAGTGAGTTAGTGAGGTAGAAGAAAAAAATCTAACAGGAGAGGAAGGGGAAGTAGTGATAGAATTAAGAAAGATACTGAGAGGGAAACCGAATGAAAGGCTATGTTTTTATGCGCACCACTTCGAAAGGTTGGCTAGATCTAAAGCGAAAGGGGATAAAGAAAGGAAATGAAAAACTGTAAAAAGGAAAGCGAAAAAAGGGGCAGCGACAAAAATGTAAAAACAAATGTAAACAATATAGAATAATATGTAAAAATGGATTGTATCTAGATTGTAAGAAAACTATGTAAACTATGTAAATAATGTTTAAACGGATAAGAAAGGAGAAAATTAATAGATTGTAAGAATTATATTATAAGTATATTTATTATATTATGTAAGGTAATGTAGTAAAATGTAAAACGTAAACAGATTGTACATTTTTTTCATTCATTATTTGATTACTTGTATGTTTATTTCTGAATATATCAGTGGTTTATAGGACGTAGAGAGGGTTTATGGACTAAATATGTGATTATAGACTTCAAATAAGGGGCGAGTGAAAATTGAAATGACAAATATTCATTTCCTTACTCATAAAACTGCTGTGATTACGCATCTCGAGGTCGGCAATACTGGTCCTCCGTTGTTTACAAAATCCGGCTCGAAAAATTAAAATATAACATTTCGCGATAAAAATACTCACTCTTTTCACGCTGCTCATACTTCGTTCTCAAATATAATTTGTTCAATTTTTTAAAAAAGTGTTCTTTCAGATTTAATTTGTTTATGACAAAATTAGATTATTAATATATTTTGAAAGATCACGTTATTACTTAATTATTACCGTAGAATTCAATTCCAGCACAAAAATTATAAAAAAATAATAATTTTGCAAGAATGTGTTTAAACAAAATTGCTTGGACAATTAATTTTATAATTTTGACATCGGATTCATAATCAGCGAACCCCAAATCGTTAAGTATCGCATTTTCATGTTGATTGGTATTTTTCTTAATTGCGAGACAGAAAGGGTTAACTGCAGTGGTAACTCACCCCTTGCAATGAATTTTTTTCAAAAACTTTGAAACATGTGAACTTTAATTTTTAATATTTATATTCTAATAACAGTAAAATAGTTAATTGAATTCAGCTGATTTAATGTTTTACAAGAAAAAAATATTAACAATATATTCACCCTTTTAAAAAATAGGGGATGCAACCCTACAGTATGAAAATAGGACAGTTAGTTACACTTGTTTAAAACAATTTTTTTGGCGTTGGTTTCATTCGGATATATTTATTAGTTTTCGAGATAATAATAGAAATAGGGGGTAAACTTTATGGGTGGTTGTCACCTGTTTGAATTGGTATTCCGCCGATAAAACAAATTACGTGTCACTTATTTTTTAATGTACTACAACATATTATAATATTATCGAAATCGGTGACAGACGAGGACCTTTCCTTATGATCGATAGAGTCAATAGAGAAAAAAACCACTTCTCCAACATATTGCATTTCGAATATAATTTCGAGAAAGTTCCATATATAAAAAAGGCTTGACTCAAGGATAGTTAGATTTTGATTATAGTTTTGAGACAGAGATTTATCTTATCTCTTTTGAATAAGAGTAGAAAATATTTCGAGGTATATATATATTGTAACGGGCGGCGAGACGCGCACGTCGGCGCGGGTACCCGAAGCGCGGGAAGGCCAGTAGAGAACTCGCAATTTGAGGAAAATTCGAGTCAGTTAGCTTTTGGCTGCACTCGCGAATAGTTGAGATTACGCGCGCCAAAAGTTCAACGTGATCAGCAGCAGCAACAGCAGCATCGAGAGCAGCAAAAGCAACGACGATAGCAGCAATAGCAGCAACGGCAGCACCGCAGCAACCGCAGAACCACAGCTAGTACCGCAACAGCAACACGGGAAGGTCGAGAAGGAGACTCCCTTGCCAGAGGCCGACGTTGATTAGCGCGATAAAAGAAAGTAGGATTTAATTTCTATTTCTTTATGCGCGATCGACTGGCCAGGCATTTGGCCCCAGTCGCTGATCCGGTAGTAGATTTTACGGCCTTCTCGCGACGCGGACGACGGATTTCTTATTTAACAAACGCCATTTTATTAGAATCGGTAGTGTGTTCATTAGATTGTCGTCCCGATCCCTCTTCCTATTCAAATCGCCGGATACCACCGCCTCCGCGGGCACTACCGAGAGGTGTAGTGCATATTGAGCACCGGGGCATTGTCGCAGGTAAGCGACCACACGAGCGAGATCAGCATCCCGCAGAAGCAAGGTGCAGGGACACTTTGCATTTGTACGGTGGCCACAGGCATTTATCCGCCTAGAAACAGCCCCGTTACAACTAGCCCCACGTTGGGCGCCAGTTGTAACGGGGAATGGACGGAGGAAAAATGGTTGAATTTCCGCGAGTTCGAAAAGGCCTAGGCGTGATATACAGCATTATACTAACGCCTAGCCGATCAAAACAAACATCGGTTCATTGGTCGGCTGAGCAGCAGCGCGCGAGAGTAGGAGAGTCCGTGCGCGCTATAGTACTGTGCGAGCGCCGAGTACGAAGCAGCCGGCGCATGTGAGTACGCTGCGTAGCGGGAGTATACGTGAGCGCGCGGAGAGTGTGTGCATGAGCCGCTTGGTGGGAGCGTCTATGAGCGCGCGGAGAGTGTGTGCGTGAGCCGCTCGGTGGGAGAGTACGTGCGAGTGCTACAAGTGAGAAATGAAATCCTACTTTCTTTTATCGCGTTAATCAAGGGAGTCTCCTTCTCGACCTTGCCGTGTTGTTGTTGCGGTACTAGCTGTGGTTCTGCGGTTCCTGCTGTGCTGTCGTTGCTGCTATTGCTGCTATCGTTGTTGCTGCTGCTGCTCTCGATGCTGCTGTTGCTGCTGCTGATCACGTTAAACTTTTGGCGCACGTAATCTCAACTATTCGCGAGTGCAGTCAAAAGCTAACTGACTCGAATTTTTCTTAAATTGCGAGTTCTCTACTGGCCTTCCCGCGCTTCGGCTACCCGCGCCGACGTGGGCGTCTTGCCGCCCGTTACACTAATAAATTATTAGATTAGGCAGCCGCTGCTGTGGCGTGAACTAGTTTCATAGCACCCGTAAAATTAAGCTACTTGTGAAAGATTGCTCAAGAAACCGAAAAGAGCGTAGGAGACTGGTGCTATGCACTAGATGCGGATTTAGTAGAAGCACCGACTTCGCAGAATCTTCGAGCTGATGGCTTCAAATTAGCCAAAGTGGCCAGACTGCATCGATGGTTAATGGGCGACTACGCTGAAATAGTATTTTTCGTCACAAGGCCGTAAAAGCTGTTTTCACGGCCCGAGTGGGATCGCAGCGTACGAGGACCGGCGAAGCCGGTCCGAGTACCGTCGTGATCACACGAGACTGTGAAAATTTACGGCCGAGTCACGAACATTATTTTTTGGTGCCATCGCCGTAAAATTCACAACAAAAAATAAAAGAAAAAAGAAGCTAAACGATAGCGAGAGGTAGGTTGGTGGGGAGTAGTGGCGGGTCCAGGGCCGCAGGCCCTGGTGGGGGGGCCGGGGGCGAAGCTCCCGCCGGGAGGTTGGGGGGGTGCCCCTAAATAAAAATTACTGAGATAAATCAAAAAATGCAATGCAAATGACAGATGATACGATTGCAGATGAATCGTATGACCCTACGGCAACACACCCGCTGGAAAGATTGTTGCGCGACCAGACCGTAGCCGAACGGTTAAGGTGGTCGAGTGAGACACGGGTCCTATGCGGGTAAGGCGCTATAAAGAAGGTAGCGCGAGCCTCAGCCAGTACACCGTGGGTAATTCCGTCGATGCAACTTTCCAATGAGGAGGAAGATGCAAGAAATGTTGCAGACAAGCAGAGGGAGGACGATGAGCAGCTGAATCCCATGTCTTGTCCGACTTACGGTAGAAGATGAAGGGAGTCTACAGCGAGCGCGAGGTCAAGCTGCGATACAGACGGCAAAAAGGAAAGAGACAGATGAATCTGGCAAGGATGAGCCAGAGGATGCTGTAAAAATTCTGGCACGCTGAGTAGAGGAACCAGACGCCAAGATGGACCAGGTAACGAAGAATATGGAAACGTTAATGGCGATGATGATGGGTAAAGCCGTTTTGAGCACAAGAGTGGAGCAAACTCCAGTTCCTCCGAAGCCAACGCGCAACGCGCGAGGTGGTTTACCCCCGCCAAGGGCCGATTTTCAAGACACGTACAGTATCTTTGGAAACGAGGACATGGCCAGTCCAGTAGCGCCGCCGCGTAATACGACGACGTTGCCGGCAAGGGGCGCTAGACGTCAATGCCTGGCAGGTGCCGGGGGGAGTAGAAACGCTACTGGTGAGACGAGCAGCGTCCCTGGTAGTAGAAGCACTACCAGTGGTATGACGTCCTCTCACAATTCATCCAGAGCGGCTGGTAGTGTATTCGGAAAATGGCCAGTCCGGTTCATCGGCGATTCCAGCATGAACATCGAGCACTTCATTCAGAAAATGGAGGGAGTGCAGAGGTTTAACACGACCTCACAGGTTATGCCTACGAGTGGTTGTTGAACTGGGTTGATGAGACCGGAGGGTGGACTAGCTGACAAGAGTTTTGCGCGTGTGCCAAGATATGGTTCGATAAAACTCAGGGACACCAGCAGAGGCTTCAAGCAGAGGCACAGACACGCACGCAAGGGCCAAAGGAGTATACGCGTGCATATCACAAGTGTACAAGGGATTATGCGCAGGATGGTGCCGAAGCCTAGCGTATCACAGCAGTTGGATGTGATCTACCACAACATGCTACCTGCAATAAAGATAACGTTGCAGCGAAAGGATTAGAACACGGTGGAGCAGATTTTAGAAGCAGATACTGAGATAGTAGCCACCATCGAAAGCGAGCCGGTATATAGACTCCCTCCACCTCCAGCAGCCTCGTTGTTGCCAGAATTGGCGTACAAGCCAGATCTCTGTCCCCCTAGCTCCAATGCCAAGGTAGCGGCTTTGGGACCAGAGGTAACGGAGGAAAAGCCAATGAACCTAGCAGCGATAAATCGCCTGCTCGACGATTTAAAGAAGCTTTTCAAAATAAATTCCCGACGAAGTCGCCACAGCGGCGAAAGGCTTACCGCAGTACTAGCCGAGGGATAAGAAAAAGTCCGAAGAAGAAGGATAAAGAGTCTAGCCCGCCACGAAACGAACGTCGTAAGACTGGTGATGAATCGAAAAGCCTCGGCGGGAAGAGAAACAATATCTACCGCGACGTGGAGTGCTTCAAGTGCGGTAAAAAGGGTCACATCGCCAGGAATTGTAGACACCAGGCGGGAAACGCCAAGAAGGAGGCGTAGGTGAGGCCCCTACATCTCTATGGAGGGCGCAGCATGAGACTGAAGGAAGTCCGGCGCGCCAGGCCTCGCCTGATGCTCAGTTCGACGTACATATGGATGCAAGCGATACTGGATTAGGAGCCGCATTGATGCAAATCATAGACGGCGTAGAAAGAGAGTTTGCCAGCCGTACCCTCTCACTGGCTGAGCGAAACTACTCAGTAACTGAACGTGAATGCTTAGCTGTGATATGGGCGATAAGGAAGTTTAGACCTTAAATCGAAGGATAGTTTAAAGTCATAACAGACCATAGTAGTCTGCGCTGGCTATGTAACCTGCGAAATCCTATGGGGAGATTAGCCCGATGGGCTTTGTAAATGCAAGGACAGAGTTTTACAGTGGAGCATAGGAAGGGCTCACTGAACGCCGTACCAGATGCCTTATCAAGCACGAAGACAGCGCGGCACCAATTTGTGTGGTCAAATGGGCCGATGAAACACAAGACGAATGGTATCAGGAAAGAGTCAAGAAGGTACAATCGAGACCACAGGATGTACTTCGGCTCAAACAACATGAAGGGCAATTGTACACTTATCGCCCGGATAGAAACTTGACACTGTCATTTGAAGATGATGAGGCTTCATCCCAGCCTCAGTACGCGAATCCGGGACTACGAGTTCTTTGGGGTCCCTGCTCAAGGTCCTAGACTGGTTTCTCTCAAAAAGAGCAGCAACATATGGAGACTGCCTCATAACTGTAGTCTTGTACAACATGACCGCGGCAAAATACTCTCTCCTCTCTCGAACCGCTTTCCATCCCAATTTCTTTCTGTATGGGGAAATATGCTCGTCCTTCCCAACACGACAGATATATCTTATACAAGAATTCTGCAGCCTCTGAAGTCGAGACGAAAGCTCCCCTGAGATATCCATGTAAACAAGAGAGCAATAATCCAGATGAAAGATTGCAAGAGCACTAGCTAACCGCTTACGAAGCGCCTCAGTTGTGCAAGATCTGAAAGATATGAGACCATATAAAGCCCTATTTACTTTACGACTAACTGCATCAACCTGCGGCTTCCACATCATTCTTGAGTCCATCACAACACCAAGGTTAATCACAACGTCAACTTTCAAGGAACAAAAACACCACTTTCAACCTGAATGCCGGGCAGCTCTAGACCTTGTATTTTACTAATGTTATACTGCGAACTAAATATCAGAGCTTTTGTTTTGCTAACGTTAAGGCGGAGCGCATTCTCAGTCGCCCACGCCGACACAGCTCTCGCCACCATCGACAAACGATCCACACCCTCCATAAGATTGTATCTAGCTACCTGAGTATATGTTTGGAGGTCATCCGCATAAAGCAAGTGTCTAACACCGTCTGATACTGAACCATCAGGCCCCTGAAAATTGGCCAAAACATCCTGAAAATCGTTTATGTACAAACTGAAAAGCAGAGGTCCCAACACCGAGCCCGGTGGTACGCCAAGATTGGTAGTGAGCCAATCTGACTCGCCGTTTGTTTTTGTAACTACTCGATGATTACGTCCTGTAATATATGATCCAATCCACAGAACCACCGACTTAGAGAACCCTAACCTAATCAGCTTGCTAAGGAGTTTAGAGGGAGAAATGGTGTCGAACGCCCTGCTAAAATCGAACAGCAGAGGAATAGTCAGTAGCTGCTTCTTGCTGTTAATGCCTGCTCTGATATCCTCCGTCAGGCTTAGAAGCGCCGTCTGTGTGCTATCGAAAGAACGAAAGCCCGTCTGACGGGAATCAAGGAGCTTCTTCGATTCGATGTATTCTCAAGTACATTGGCGAGGAAACACAGCAGAGCAATTGGAAAGAAGTCCGAGGCAGTAGATGGGATTGCTTTTTTCTTCAGAGGAACCAGATGAGCCCTCTTCCGTGCTGCAGGAAAAACTCCATTTGATAGAGAAAGGTTAAAAATTATAATCAGATGATGACCCAGAACCGGAAGATACTTTGCAATGATATCCTGAGGAATACCGTCTACCTCTTTCACCTGAGATGTAAAATGCGCAACAGCCAGAACAACATTAGAAAACGTTACATCACGAAACTTTAAACCATCTTTACTGGCCGTTGCAAGGACAGCATGCAAGACCTCCTCACGCTCTGACTGACAAATGGAAACGCCCGCAAAATGAGTATTCATTTCATCTGGTAAAAAGCCATGTAATTCCTCTCTAGTCCTAGTTAACATCCTAAGATTGCGTAGCTCATTCCAGATGTTTTTATCGCCATCCAAGGCCTCCGCAATTTTATTCTGAATGAAGACATCCCGCGCCTCTGCCGTGCGTAGCTCAGCCTCCGCAGCGAGCGACTGAAACTCAGTCCACAGGCGATTGTCACGCGTATGACGAAACCGACGTCTAACAGCATCCGTCGATTATACAGTTCTTGAAGCTCGACGTTGATCCATGGCGAGAGACCCTTCCTCTTTGGTTTAAACTGCTTTAGGCGCGCAAGTTCATCAATAGCAGCTGCGACATTTCGGCTTAGAGATTCAAGCTTTTTGTCTAATATCTCAGCAGGACAGAGGACAGTTGACCAGTCAAGTGTCTCAAGGAGAGAAAGAAGCTCACCCTGCGTAACAGATTTAAAATCTCTGAAATAAAAGGAGCTCAAAGTAGGAGGTGAGGACCTAGGAGCAGGGATGGTTAGGTCAATGATGTTGTGCCTGCTCGGAAAGGTCGCCAGCAAGTTATTCCTATCCAGGTCTGTCTCACCCACATCCACAAAGATCACATCAATCCAGGTGTGAGAATCCGCAACATGGTGGGTCGGGCCATGATCAACAAGCTGAAGATTCAGCTCACAAGATAGCTCTCTGATGAAATTTGCATCCTGGGACGCCAACAACATATTTGCGTTCAGATCTCCCATTATTATGCGATGATCAAAGTCAACCGCATGTAGTCTCAAGTTATCGAGTAATTCTGAATTCTCTGTGAAAGAGATAACCGGTGGTTTGTAAATTACAGCAACAAAAACAGGGGATAATTGGCCCCTCTGTACTGTACACATGAGATATTCAGGAATTCCCGGTTTGTCAACATCTGTCATTATTGAGGATGAACATAACAGAGTAGGCTTGTAACTATTATGGATATAAACATCCACTTCACCTCCCTGGGTATTCCTATCCTGTCGGAGAACCGAGTATCCATCAACCTGCGCAAACACATCATCAACATTTTACCCGAAACGCGATTCAGCCACACCAAACAAGTGATAGAAGAGACGAGCCCCTACAATGAATTGGCCAAACATTTCCGTATGTTTATTCAAGGACGTTGCATTTAAGAAACCAGCCCTCAATCCCTTGAGCTCAGCTCCCTTAGCCTTTTCTCCGTCTAGTCAAATATTATTAGCCGTATCTCGCGCTTTGTCACACGAAGATACTGCATCGTTTGCAGAAATACAGTTTTGTACCGCTGTCACTATATTTACGGGCTTAATGGCGCAAGTTGCGACCCTCCTTTTTTCGGTTTCTACCTAGCGATCGATGGCGACTTTTACAAATTTTGAAGTCGCCTAGAGAAACGTCATTATCCGCAGAGGCACCTGCGCCATTACTAGAATTTTTTGAAATCGTATCTTCAACGGTAGCGCCCGCACTATAAGCAGAGGTATCCAAACTTCTGAGTGATACGAATACTTGGGAAACATCAGTACAACGAACACCTATGTCCTCTGTAGTGCCACCATGATCCGAGCTGGATCTGTCCTAACTGCAATTTGATGCTGCGATATCAACAATCTTTTCGATTTTTTGCATTATGGTATTTAATTGATCCTTGAGTACTCTATTTCCCTGAAGCAAGAGCAGGCGATCATTGCGCAAACCATCAACCTTAGTATTTTGCTCGATTATTATTTTTTCAAGTGACGACACTTCATCTACTCGAGTGTCAATAATACACGGTTTCTCAACCGCTGGAGCCGGCCCCTGATTAGCAGTACTAAGTTTTCTCTCCATAAGAGATCTAAGATCATCCATTGCCGTCTCAAGTAGACCAAATTGTGATGTAAACAGATCCAGAATGGTCGGTGGCAAATAGCAAAAACGTAGCGCGCTTAATTCTATTAACGAATCTCCCGCTACCTGTTTCCTATCGCAGTTAGGTTTCTTGGAGGCAACAGCTGGCATTGAGGCTGCAAGGTTTATACTGCTGGAGTTGCAATTGATAACAGCGTTATTATCAACTTCATTATTATTATTACTATTACAACTGTTATTACTATTATTATTACTTTTAAAAGTCATAGCATTATCTTTAACTTTAATTTTAGCATTATTATTATTACTACCACTGTTGCAACCAATAAAATTATTTTTTGTTTTACTCCCATTAGCAGTCGGTGGTATTTTATTACTGCTACGATTTGTGTTATTGTCACTATTGTTATTATTAATTTTAACATTAACAGTCTTTTTCAACGTCAAGCCCTTACTTCCTGTTTTATTTATTTTATTAATATTATTATTTATACTAATACTGCCATTGCTAATTAAATCGGCTGGGTCAACTGCAGAGTTCGACGACGACAAGTTGTTGAGCGCTGTTACAGGTGCCTGGGTTTCGGGCACCTGAGTTCGACCTGCAAAGGCCCCGACCGCAGCACGTGCTGCTATCGGTGCGGAGGACAGCAGCACAAAGCTGCAGATTGCACGGCCGATGTCAAGTGCTACCTCTGCGCCGATGCAGGAGGATCTGGCGACGCATTAAAGCATAACGCCGCATCAAATGAGTGCAGGGCTTTTCGGGAAGCTCTGAAGAGAACCCACCGAAATGGCTAAGGTTCTCCAGGCAAATCTACGGAGAAGCAGGACCGCTCAAGACCTGCTCACCCAGATCTGTCTCGAGAAAGACGTCGACCTAGTCCTGGTCAGCGAACAGTACCGAGACAAAGAAGGGGATGCATGGCACAGCGACAGCCTGGGCACCGCCGCTATATGGATCTGCAATCCACACCGCTTCCGAGCGGTGAGCCATGGATCCAGCAGCGGCTTCGTTTGGATGAGAAGCGGCCACGTGACTTAAGTTAGCTGCTACCTCACTCCGAACGAGGAGATAGGGCGATTCCAGGAAAAACTGGACGCTCTTGAAGACGCTGTCAGAGAAATGGAGGGGGAGCTGATAGTGGCCGGAGATTTCAACGCCAAAGCTCTCGAGTGGGGCGAACCTCATCCGGACTCCAGGGGAAGACGAGTCATAGACATGGTGTCCAGACTGGGACTGGTGGTACTTAACACCGGCTCCACGTCAACCTTCAGGAGAACCGGATGTAGGGAGACCATCATCGACGTTTCGTTCGCTTCAAAACGCTTGGCCACACACGTGTGGGACTGGCAGGTGATCGAAGACTATACAGCCAGCGATCACCAGTTCATCACGTTCGGCGTACGTGGGAATGAGCCAGTCGAGGAGGCTCCACGGAGCCACACTCGCAGGTGGAACGTCGAGAAGATGGACACCGAGAAGCTATCTTCGGCCCTAGAACGTGGTCAGCGAAATTTGGTTGAGATACCAGACGGGGTTAGCGTCACCGAGCGGGCTGAGCTGGTGGTGAGCGCGATCATGCGCCTAATCCAGCGAGCCTGCAAAGAGACGGTACCTATCAAGAAGGTCGTAGGCGGGAGAAGCCCTGCATATTGGTGGACGAACGAGATAGCGGAACTGCGTCGGACGTGCCTTCGATTACGACGCCAAGTCAAGAGGGTACGAAAGAGGCAGGATCCGATCTCCGCCTCGAGGGCCATCCAGTATCAAGCGGCGAGAAAGGGCCTCGGTCGGGCAATACTGGCCAGCAAAAAGAGGTGCATCGAAGACCTGCGGGAGGATCTTAACAATGATCCCTAGGGAAAGGGCTACAAGATAGTCATGCGCAAAGTGGGGGCGTTTGCCAAGGATGCCCCTATCAGTGCAACGACTATGGACGAAATCGTTCGTACCCTTTTCCCAGAACATCTAAAACGACCGGATGTCCCGCGGGCACCGCTTGAGATCGAGATTCCTCCCTTTACATAGGCGGAGCTCGACTCAGCGGTGAAATCGATGAAAAATAAGAAGGCGCCAGGACCAGATGGGTTACCGACCGAGGTACTGAAAGAAGTAGCGAAGAGCCATCCCGAGCTCTTGCTTTTCATGTACAACACCTGCCTCCAGGCGGGGATATTTTATTCCTGCTGGAAGGAGGCGAGACTGGTGCTGATAAGTAAGGGCAAGGGACCAACAGGCACGGCATCGTCGTATAGACCTCTGTGCATGTTGGACACTCCGGGTAAACTCCTGGAGAAGCTCATAAGACCCCGGTTTCACGCTGCATTGCGAGCAGCCGGTGACCTCTCTGAAAACCTCTCTGAAAGTCTACCATCGAGGCAGTCCAGGAGGTTGTGGAGGCAGCCACGAGTACGAAACACGGGAATCATTTTTCCCGCCCGATCTGTCTCCTGGTGACGTTGGACGTCAAAAACGCCTCCGACTCGTTGCGGTGGTCCGACGTGCTACAGGCTATGGGGCGTGACTTCCAGGTACCAGAGTACCTTCTCCAGACTATCGGAGACTACCTGAAGGATCGCTTCATCCTGTACGACACATCGGAAGGTCGAAGACGGCGAGAACTGACCGCAGGAGCGGCTCAGGGCTCCATCCTGGGACCCGATCTATGGAACATATCCTACGACGGGCTCTTAAGGCTGGAGATGCCAGAGGGCTGCTCCTTGGTCGGGTACGCGGATGACGTCGCTGTTACCATAATTGCACGCAATGTGGAAATAACACAGACGCGACTCGACCAGGTCATGTGCCGCGTGCGCCGCTGGATGGTCAATGCGGGCCTACAACTGGCAGAGGCCAAGACCGAGATCATGCTTCTGACCAAGAAGCGCATCTCCAAGGAAATGGCGATCACGGTGGGAGAGACTACGGTGCACTCTAGAGCAGACGTAAAGTACCTGGGGGTGATGCTTGACACAAAGCTCACCTTCGGGGAAAATATTCGCAAGGCGGCTGACAAGGCGGCCGGGGTGACGGCGACTCTGAGCAGGGTTATGGCCAACATTAACGGGCCGCGACCCTGCGTGAGACGCCTGTTACTTCGAACTGCCGAGTCAATAATGCTCTACGGTGCAGAGATCTGGGCCGATGCGCTGCGACATAACATCTATCGCAAGCGCCTTGCGGCGGTCCAGAGGAGATGCGCGTTACGCGTAGCCAGTTACTACCGCACGGTCTCGGAACCAGCAGCGCTGGTAGTGGCAGGGGTCATACCCATTGACCTTCTCGCACAAGAGAGGAAGTTCGTCCACCAGAACAAAGAAGTCCTGGGACGAGGGAAAGCCAAGGAGACAGCCAGAGAGCAGACGCTGCACTCTTGGCAGTCTAGGTGGGAGCAGGAAACGCGCGGAAGATGGACGACACGGCTTATTACCCAGCTCTCCCCATAGCTGGAACGTAAGCATGGAGAGGTGAACTTTTACCTTACCCAGCTACTGACCGGACATGGATACTTTCGCACGTTCCTGCATAGAATGGGGAGAGCAGAGGGATAAAACTGTCTCTACTGCGCCTCCCCCAAAGACGATGCCCTGCACACGTTTTTTACGTGCGTGCGGTGGGGCGCCGAACGATCCGGCCTTGGGGAAGATGTCGACTGGTTCACTCCGGACGGCATCGTCCCCCACATGCTGGCTCGGGAGGAAAACTGGACGAAGGTGGCCTGCTACGTTGAAGCAATCCTTTGACAAAAGCGGGCCGACGTCCAGTAAATAAGAGGTTGAAAATGGAGGGCGCCGCGAGGCGTATTGCTGACCCCACCCCGAAGTATTCCTAACGGTAAGTGCCGGGGTGGAGTAAGGTCAGGTGAAGAGGGGTCTCCTCGGTGGATCTTTGTCGGCCTGGAGTCGCAGCGCTGCTGCGGCTCTAGGCTGGCAGGCATGCACTGAGGAGGTGGGTTTAGTGGGTAGTCTGCGTAGCAGGAGTCCCACACTCTGGTTTATCCAGGTTGGCGATCAAGCGCTTCCCCCCTCTATAAAAAAAAAAAAAAAAAAAAACTGCCATTGCTAACCTTTTTATTATTATTGTTATTGTTATCGCCGTTGTTACTACTATTACTATTATTATTATTGTTATTATTATTATTACTCTTATTTGCTTTGTCTGCACCGAAAATGCGTTTTTCGCGACCTAAGCTATAACTAGCAGCACCTGATTTCACCGTCGACCTCATCGCGTTGCATTCCTGGCATATGTAACTAGTATTATTGTCAGTATTATCATCCATGTTATTATCAAGTACCGACCAAACATAGCAGATATCATGATATGGTTTATCGCAGTCGTTACATCTGCGAATAACAGCATTAGGACAATTTATTTTCTTGCATTTTGTACATGACAACGGTGCCATAATAATTATTAATAATTAAATGACTCAAGAAATATACCAGTAATTTGTTGTTATAATTGGTTAATTATTGCTTTATTTATCTGCTTAAGTTCGCCCCGAGTTGGATCCGCGAGTAATTGGTCAAGTTCAAGATAAAACTCAAGATCCAAAAACCCAGAATCCAAAATCCAAAATTAAAAATTAAAAATTAAAAATTGAAAATTCGAAATTTAAATTTAAACTTAAGACGATTCCCGCGCTAAGTTCAAAGATGCACACGCTCGAAGTCAACAGTGCAACCAACCTACGAGAAAATTCGGTGCAGATGTACCCGCGCTCTAGTGGCGTAAATTATTCGCAAACATACAGCGCCGATGACTAGCGTTTTCGCGCGACTGGAAGAGGTAAGCACTCCCTAAAAGATCTAACCTCAACGATTCTTTCTGTCTTGCACCACAAGCGAACCGCCACCCCGATGATCCTCTCCTTGGCTCAACATTGATGATGACGGCGATGAGAGAGAGACCCGATGACGACGACGGTGCAGATGAGAGACAGACGGCTGGAAAATCCCGGTGACAACCAAAAGTTGAGGTTATGTGGGCCCGCCGAATTTCAAGGAGCGAAAAAAGCCAAAATGCACCGTTCTTCCTTCAATAAATTGTTTCAACAGGACGGCCACAAAGTATATTTGCAGCCACCTGTAAAATAAATCCACGCTCAGCGTGGCGGCAGTAATAATTCTTGAGAAAATTCGAGAGAGAGAATACAGGTCTACTTACTCGCGCGCAGTTCGTTCCGGATCTCTCCGGAGTATGCACGACAGTGCATAGTCTGCCAGCAGAGCAAGGTAGAGCAGCGTCCTCTAGCTGGACTTATGGGACGTAGGATCAATACGAGGCCATTGCAAATAGTGGCTAGTGATATGATGGGTCCGAAACCAAAAACGGCGCATGGAAACGAATATATCCTCGTGTTCGAAGACCTGTTTACTCGATGGGTGGAGTGTATCCCCGTGAAACGAGCGAACGGTCCTACCATAGTAAAACACCTAAAGGAAAGGATAGTTTTGAGGTATGGCGCTCCCGAAGTGTTTCTCTCAGATAACGGCACGGAGTTTAAAAACCGTACTGTAGACAAATATCTGGAGTCGATCGGTGTCAAACATGAAACAACGCCGGTGTACCATCGTCAGGCTAATCCAGTTGAGCGAGTCAATAAGACGGTAACCAGTATGATACGAGCGCTCATAGACGAGAACCATTCCAAATGGGATGACCACTTGAGCGAAATCATCTTTGGATATAACACTGTCCCACATTCTGCGACAGGGGTTAGTCCAGCGATGATGCTATACGGTAGACAACCGCCAAACCCAACGTCTGCCAGGCGTAGCCAAGATATAGTGGCGAATTTCAGAATAGTGCAGACGCCGACTGGTTAAACCGCATGAAATGTCTGAGCCAAGTGCATGAGAATGCAGCTGAACGAGCCAAGTGCGAACAAGAGTGCCAAGCTGGATATTACGACGCTCGACACAGAGAGGCTGAGTTCAAAGTCAACGACTTGGTGTGGAAACACAATTATGTGCTGTCTTCAGCAGCTGACAAACGGTCAGCCAAGTTTGTTCCACCATATGTTGGACCATACAGGATTACATATGTCCTGGGCACCAACAGGTATCGTTTGAAGGATGAAGAAGGGCATGTGGTAGACTTGGTCCATGCCAGTCAACTCAAACGATTTTATCCGGCGAGGACAATATCTCGAGAAGAGGAGACCGTAAAAGGTAATACAGACTGTCCTAGGGAAGCGGATACTAGAGCAAATACGCGACAGGAACGCAGGCGACTCGACCCCGTCCCCTCGCAGGTTGCGGGGGCAACGCAACACTGCGCAGCGGACGGACGAGTCAGTCTCTGGCCGCCCGGTAGGCCACGGAAGGCCCACCAGTGCCCGCACAGCCGTCGACAGAGGCTCGTGCGACAGGCATGGTTAAGAGAAAACCTGGTCTTCCTAAGGGCTCACGCAACCGTGCAAGGTAGGCAGAATAATCTGTATTTTTGTTTCAGGATGGATTCGGCTGACTGGGACGGTGTCCTCAGCAGGCTGTTTGAAGAGGCCCGCTTACCGGAGGATTCGGTCATAGATGAGGATGACCTCATGGACCACGACCACCTGTCTGAGGAGGAAGCCCCACCGAGAAGGGATTGGACAGAGGAGACTCCGGAGGATGAGATCCTGATGATGCCCCCGAGTACCATCGTCAACCCACCACTGGAATAAGACGGTGAGGCTCTGCCGCACCGCCTGCGCTTTGCAGGCTTGCCTATCTCGGCGCGGTTGGAGTCCGCCCAGCCCGTTGCCCCAGCACCATCAGCACCTGCTCCGAATACTGCCTCAGACGAGGTAGAGAAGGAGTGGGCCGAACTACGACCAATGATCGAGGAGGCGATCGAGGCGAACCTGGAGGCTCGCAAGCTGGCGCGGGAGGCCTTTAGGCGCTATGATAGTGCCGTACGCCAGCACGGAACGGCCTTCCGCCAGCGCTCGAAAGCCTGGGTGCAGCTGATCGAGGAGGAAAAGGCTGCACTCAAGGCCATCGATCAGTCGCGCCGCCATAGAAGACCTGAGGGCCGAAGAGTGGGCCTAAAGGTAGTGCCCCATCAAGGAGCAATCGCGCTGGCGCGCGAGAAAGCTCGACGGCGGCGTGCTCAAGAGGAGCAGAGCAGCGCAACCCGGGCCATTAAAGAAGCCGAGGCGGTTTTGGAGAAGGTCCGGGCGTGGAAAGAGCTAGCCGACAAGAACGCGGCCAGAGGCGAAGTTCCCCGAGGGGTCCGGCCAGGGGCGTGCAGGCGACCCCGGACCGATGTGCGTTCGGACTCGCGAATAGTTGAGATTACACGCGCCAAAAGTTCAACGTGATCAGCAGCAGCAACAGCAGCATCGAGAGCAGCAACAGCAACAACGATAGCAGCAATAGCAGCAACACCAGCACAGCAGCAACCGCAGAAGCACAGCTAATACCGCAACAACAACACGGCAAGGTCGAGAAGGAGACTCCCTTGCCAGAGAACGACGTTGATCAACGCGATAAAAGAAAGTAGGATTTATTTTCAATTTATTTATGCGCGATCGACTGGCGAGGCATTTGGCCTCAGTCGCTGATCCGGTCGTAGATTTTGCGGCCTTCTCGCAACGCCAATACGCGCGACGCGGACGTCGGTTTTCTCATTGAATAAACGCCATTTTATCAGAATCGGTAGTGTGTTCATTTAATTGTCGTCCCAATCCCTCTTCCTATTCAAACCTCTGAATACCGCCGCCTCCGCGGGCACTACCGAGAGGTGTAGTGCATATTGAGCACCGGGGCATTGTCGCAGGTAAGCGACCACACGAGCGAGATCAGCATCTCGCAGAAGCAAGGTGCAGGAGCACTTTGCAGTTTTACGGTGGCCATAGGCATTTATCCGCCTAGAAACAACCCCGTTACAACATATATATATATATATATAAGGTTGCATTGAAACGTTTGGTGACCCAAACTATTCTAAGGGATTTAAAGGAATTTTCTGGACCAAAGTAAGAACCGGAATGAGCATGAAAAGCTGCAACTAAAACAGTGAAGCATGATTGAAAAATCAGTCTTCAACTTATTTAAATAAAGGAAAATATTGTATTTGGACTTCTCGTATAAAAATATAACGATGAATTGTTGTAATAAAAATAAGGTATACTTTTTTCGGAAACAATTTTTTTATATGTTTTTTATCATTCATTTGAAGACACTTCTTTTTAAATTGAGTCGCGCAGAGATTTGATTACTATTTGTATGTCATTAAACTTGAATATACACTTTATATATGTATGCGCCTAAAATTACTTTTCCATTTTTTCAGAGATCAAAAGTAAAGATTACAGAAATTTCCTCGTATATATGATTTCTTTTGGTAAAAATGATATGTATTATATATACTTTCAATAATCAAAAATTGTTCGAAAGTAGATTAAAAATAAAATTTTGTAGGAAGAACATTTCTTTGATTACAGTATCTAACCCAGATTTAAACCCTTAAAATTAATTAAATATATATACTTGTTATAATATAATAGGCATACTGTATACTGAAACAAAATTTTATATGTATTGGAAGTATAAATTTAGTCTACGTGCAATCAATTGGAAGCGCATTTTATTATTGTGACTATAAGGATTTCTTACCTCACATAACAACTTTAAAATTGAATCTCTTATTTTTAATGATGGTAATGATCGATCTGGCATTGGTGATAACCAATCTGTAAGAACTGAAAGAACATTATGTTCCAAAAATGCTAATTGTAAATCATGTTTTTTCAATTGGGATAACACTTTTGGCAACATAGCTATTTTGTTTTTTGCAGGTTTATTAAGTTCATTTAATTTTCTATCTTCTTCATAGGCATATTTCATATCTGCTAAAAGCTGAGCTATGATATCATCATTGTCATTTATGATGTCTATATCTTTTCGTTTGCGCCTACGAGACTGTTCTTCTTTTTTTCGAGCTAACATACGATCAAAGTCTGATAGAGTATCATCACTGAAAAAAATATTACAAATGAGCTGTACATGAAAAATAATTTATAAAAGTGAGACATATTTAAAGTAGTACATTTTGTACCTCTGGCACAAACTCCAAGCTTGCAACCACAGGATTAAAATAGAACCTTTTGTATCTGAGATACAAAATTTAATTTTTCACCTTGATAGTTGTTGTAAAGATTATGAGATATTAATTTCTGCTCTCGATAGTACAAACAAGTTTAAACCGTCAAAAAGAGGCTTTACGCGATCTATGTATCAATCTTGCTAATAGGGAGCTGTTAAGATTTTTGTGAGTAAGTGAGATGTGATTCAATTTCTTACAAATAAAAGCATTAAAAGGACATAGAAAATTAATGGACAATATCATAGTCTACAACATGATTTTTAGGAATGTAATTTTGTTTTTTAAGTACACATTAATGTGGATAACTAAATAATAATAATTTGTAAAACGACTGTGGCTCAGTTGGTTAAGGGAGCACAACACCTTTAAAATGACAAACAAATCAATTATTTTATTTCTTATTTTGATAGAAAATTTTTCGTAGGATATGTTCCTGTTAATTTTATCATTGAATCAATTTTCCATAAATTTCCGTCTGTTAAGTGACGGGTTGTCACTTAAATAACTTAATTTGTGAGTTCATTCACATGCACACAGCTATACAGCTGTGGGAGAGACTGGACTTACTTAGTCTCACCTAACTGCAAATACTGATTGCTTTTCTCTCTTTCTCTCTCTCTCTCTCTCTCTCTCTCTCTCACAAACACATAAAATATGAAATTTTCTTTACCTTATTGTAGGTGTCGTAGGCAAACTCGTCCTCTGGTGAACGTGTCATTTAGCACCCGCTTTGACTTTTTGGAACTTAATGTCTTATTGTTAGAACCAATTTAAAACCACTAGGATACTTGTTTAAAAGGATTTTATTCTCAAATTATTCAATATAAAAAATGAAACTAAATTTATATTACAACTGAATGAACAAACAAAAATTAGAAAATGGAAATGAAATTAGAAAAATGGAACTAAAAATGTTCGTCCGCTCGGCAGCTTTGCTCAAGTCGGAGTGCCGTGAGGTAGCGTGGCTTGGGGACTCTCGGAAGTATTTCCGGACCTCCCACGCGTCTTCAAGCTCTACTTGTCCACGCTGACGTCACTACGTCGACACTTCTTGCACTCTCTAGGCTTTACGACGCCTAACAACTG
The DNA here is from genome assembly GCA_020010945.3 of Muscidifurax raptorellus. Taxonomy (NCBI): domain Eukaryota; kingdom Metazoa; phylum Arthropoda; class Insecta; order Hymenoptera; family Pteromalidae; genus Muscidifurax; species Muscidifurax raptorellus. The sequence continues at coordinate 465,134 of JAHUUD020000034.1, forward strand.
TGTAAGTGTCAAAACTGCAGCGTGGCTTCGCACGCGCGGTCTTACTCAGCGTAGTGAAAATTGTTTAGATCAGCGAAATTCTTGGCTACCTGATATTTTTGTGGCCTTGAGTCTCGTTGTACCTTTTATATGTAGAACATTCTGGATTCTTTATATTTGAAATAATTCTTCGAATATAATTACGGGAAAGTTGTCACATAATAACGTCTTATTACGTAATTTAGATCATTAATTTTTAAATACATTACAACTTTTTTTAAGTTTTGTAGTGAGTAAAATATTGATGAAATTTACGAAATTTATGCTAAAATATTTATTTATTTATTAAATCCAGAGTAACAAGGAAATTTACATATAATAGTACATATCATACATAAGTTCCTTACAAGTACCTTCACAGGCAACTACAATGCCGAACTTATTTTACAATGAACCGCTGTAGTGCCATGAATCCTGCAGAGGAAAAACAAATTCCTGTTCGCAGGTCTGGGATGAACTTAACTACATTTGTCGGGTAGTTTTGCTGCGCATAAACACAGCAATAACCTCCGGCCATACAGCACACATTTACACTAGTATACTAGGCAGCGGTAGCACCTTCTCGGTCGCAAAAACTGACAAAGATCGCTTATCACTGCCTACACATTCATACATATATTGGATATAAGTGCCCTATGGCCTACTAATACTCCAACTTGTCCTACTTATAATTTGGCTTACAAAGTAACATTTTCAATGTTGTTGTACATAAATGCCAACCTTAGATATTGCGTCTTATCCAGTTCTTAAGTAACTTTCTATTCGTCATTTTTTTTCAAATCTAGTAGTATGATGATCATATACTTTGACTGCCTTGTAATAATGATTTTTGAGTTTATTGTAGTGAAATTTTAGGCACTCTTATGCAAAAATTTGAGTTACGCTTAATGGGTTTTCTTGTACAAATTTGTTTTTATTAACTATTCTTAGTATTCTATTCTATAGTTTTTGTAAGAGAGATAAAATGGTTTTATAAGCACCTCCCCATGCAATGTTACCATAACTGATGGCACTGTGGAAGAATGCATGGTAAACCATTATCAGTATGTCTGACTGCATATACTTGGACATTTTATATAAGATATAAGTAAGATATTTGGTCTTTTTTATTATGTACTCAATATGTTTATCCCATTTTAAATTGAAATCAATATTTATCCCCAAGTATTTACAACAGTCTACCCTAGTTACCCTATCACCATTAATTCTTATGCCAAAATCTTTAGGAACACTGTCACAGTAATTGCCAAAGGTTATATATACTGTCTTTTGTATATTTAACGATAATTTATTTAGCGCTAACCATGTGGCTACTTTACTGAAATATCTATTCATAGCACTCTCTACTGCACTCCAGGTATTAGCAGAGGATACAATTGCTGTATCATCCGCATAGGCAATGGCTTTATCCGACATGTCTATTTAGAGATCATTAACGTATACAATAAATAGTAGAGGTCCTAAAATTGTTCCTTGTGGAACACCAGTGTTTATTGTCATGAAGTCGCTTTTAACAGTCACAATTCTGATTCTTTGTTTCCTTCCATTTAAGTAACTTTTAATTAGGTTATATGCATTGCCTCTAATCCCGTAGTTGAATAATTTGTTTAATAATAGCTTATGATTAACAGTATCAAAAGCCTTCGCTAGGTCTAGGAATGTAACAGCTATTGGTTTGCTTCTATCTAGATTATCATAGATTTTACTCATTATGTAGCTTAGTGCATCTGTAGTACCTTTGTTTTTAATAAAGCCAAACTGCTTAGTAGCAAGAATGTTGTTTACAAAAATGAAGTCATAGATTCTATTGTATATTAACCTTTCAAAGATTTTAGCTATATTCGGAATTAGAGATATAGGTCTATAGTTAGATACTTTAGTTTTCATTCCTGACTTGTATATGGGTACAACCTCTGCAACCTTTAAGGCATCTGGCCATATAGTTTCTTCAATACAGTGACTGAAGATGTTTTTTTAAGGATTCTGTGATATAGGGAGCTATCACCTTTCATGTTTTAGTATTGATTTCATCAATTCCTCCGTTTTTTAGTTTCATATTATCTATTATTTCTAGAATTTCAATGTTGTTTACTGGATTTAAAAATATGGAATTGTTGTTCATTGGACGCATCTTAATTTTAGCATTTGTAGGTGTAACTATTTTATCGCTTAGATTTCTTCCTACATCACAAAAGAAGATGTTCATTGAGTTTATAATTTCTTTTGTATTCTCAATCAAACTACCATCCTTCAAGGTAATTCGTTTAATTATATCCCTTTTTATATCTCTATTTCCAATTTTATTATTAATAGTTCTCCATAATTTCCTTGGATTATTTATATTTCTTTCAATTTCTTCCTTATCATGCTTAATTTTGGCTAGCTTTATTATTTTGTCTGGTTGTTTGGTATAACTCTTATATATTAGTTATATATTAGGATTGCTTTTCATATTCCTATACAATTGTTCCTTTTTACCACATGATACCATAATTGCTTTCGTAATCCATTCTTTCCTAGGTTTATTTTTTGCATTTCTAGAATTTCTAGAGTTTAAAGAATATTTGAATTTATTCAAGCAATCTTGGATTGCCTTATTAAGTACATTAATAGCATCATTAGAATTATGCATTGATTCTGTAATATACCATTCTTTTGAATTCGCTACTCTTACTAGTTTTTTGTAATTATAAAAATATTACATTAGTTTTCGTGACTTTAGGAATTTTATTTAGAACGACAAAAAGCGGATAATGATCAGTTATAGGCACTTCTAGTTTGAAAGTATTAATTTTAACTGAGTTATTTTTAATAAAAATGTTGTCAATGCATGTACCTTTGAGCCCATTATCAGATGGTCTAGTCGTATTTTTAAATCCAGGGAAAAATCCTTTTTCAAGAAAAGTATTCAAAAACTCAAGGCTGATATCATTTTCTTCCATAATGTTTATATTAAAATCACCAGTGATCAAGTGATTTTTGTTGTTCCTAATATTTTGACGATATTTTTTCATATTAAAGATAAATTCATGACAACTAAGTTCATGTGATCTATATACAGCTGATATATCTAGTGTACTATTATTATTTAGATGAATTTGAGTGTTTAATATTTTACTATTCCCAAACTCAATTATGTTGGTTGTCTCATTGACATTTTCACTTATGTATACGACTACACCATCCGATTTATTTATTCTACTATTATTGTAATATATTTTGTCACCTGGTAGTATAAATTCTTGTATATTGACTATATTCCAGGTTTCAGTGCATATTATTATGTAAGGTTTGATACTCAGACTCTCAACAAAAAAATTTAATTTGCTATGATTTGCATTTAGGCTTCTTATATTTACATAAAGTATTAAACTATTATTTTTATCCATATATCTGTTGAGAACCTTAATATCACTAAAAGATTTTTCTTCTTGGATTAGTTCTGTTTGTATTTCTTCAATAAAATCCAAATGTTGCTCCATTATGTTGCGTGACTAGTTTGTTGATATAGTAGTATGCAGGAGGGGCTCTTGTGTAGATTCGTCTGTGAGTTCCTTGATGTCAGCTGAATGGGTTTGTACATTCGATTTATCTTAGTTCGATGTTCAGAACTTCCCACATTATCCCAAGTCGGTAATGTAGGTTTGATAGGATAATCAGTCATATCAATGTGTTTCTTAACCTTATTTCTTAGTATCTGACACGTGTTAAAATCTGTTGCACGATGATTAATATTTATCTTTGTGTTAAAATTATTGTTGCTACATATGCAGTTTATGCATTTAGATATGTGATTTGAACACGTTAGTCTATCATATTTTTCAGCACAATTTAGGCATACCTTTTCATTTCTGCATTTTATTCCATTGTGGCCAGACCTTCCACAGTTAAAACATGGTTTTGCATTAATGAGATTGAAGACTTTGCAGCTCTGATGTCCCACAAATATTTTATTGTTATTCTCTCTAATGAGCTTGTATAGTTCAGCAGGTACTTCAGCAATAACTGTGTCCATGCTGTTTCTCTTTTTTGTGTACATATGTAATACCTAACACTTTGAGTTGAGATTCTTAAAGTTCCTGTTGTTTATATCTGCTTCAATTTTTTTTTAGCATCCATCTCTTCATAGTTGTCTATCCCAACTATTTTTATCTTTGGTTTAGACAATTGTTCAATTTCAACTTTGCGCATATGAGCTAGCTTACTGCTTAGTATTTTTTCAGCTGCCACCACACTCTCATTACTCATACAACTTATGGATAATTCATTATCATTTTTCATAAAATTTGTTTAGCCTGAATTGCTTTGTCCTTAATTATGTAGTGTGCAACTCTTTCTTTAATGTTTGTTTTATCTTCGTTGTTTTTCTTTTTAATAATTAGTTTGGGTACTCTTTTTGGCAGTGGTTTGGCTGTTATTATATCAGCAAAAGTTGGTTTACTTGAGTGATTATAACTGTAGAATACCTCATCTTTCTGTTTCTTATTTAATTTCATTAATACCTCATTCTTCTCCTGCATTTCTTTGTTTAACCGTCTCAACAATACGTTCTCTTTTTTTAACAGCTCTAATTCATGGTCAATATCTGAACTTCCACCCCGGGATGGCGAAACAAGGATTGTCTTACTTTCTTCTTGCATTTCAGATAATATTTGTTTTCTTATTACATCTTCACTCCTATTTTTAATTTGGGTAATAATCATTCTATTAGCAAATCCATTAAGTGATTCGTCTTCTTTGCTAGAGGTTATGTTATGCTCAGCACATAGGACTAGTGTATTTGTTAAGAATTTCCCACCAGCAATTTTTTGAAAATCACTTTGGTGATACACACCTTCACATATAATGCATAACACAATTCCGACTTTTTGTTTCGGGTGACAGTTAAAGAACTTTTCCGATATCCCATCAGGAGGACGTGTCCCTCCCGACGGCGACATTTTACGTATAAGTTGAAAACTTTATTTTTAAGATTATAAGGGATATATAATAGATTAATATATAAAATTCATTGATAACAAGAAATTAAAAAATCTAGCATTGAATCTTTTGAGAATGTCTTGTGAGCATTTCCTCCATTCCGTTACTACATTCTTATTCTATAATCACTGTTCTATACTCTATATGCTGCGCAGGTATATTGAGTATACTGAACATCTGATACATGTAAACAACTACAGCTATTATCGGCTTTTAGCATATGTCATTTTTTGCCCGTCATTCTAATAATAATTAATTAATATTAATAATTGCCTTATAATATGGGTAGTTTTTTCGCGATCGAGAGTGATTCTACAAGTGTATTTATATGGATTAAGTTTTTTCAAAGTGCAACTTAGTAAAAGTGTATTTATTTTTATGTAAGTGTAAATAAAATAAATAATTTAAATATTGTAAGTATAGTATAACGGCCAGTAAAGGCAGAGATAGCACGGGGGGTACGTTGGTGCTCATTCAGACGAAAAATTCTCTTGGGGTAGGCATAAGAAAAGGCAAGGAAAATTTTATGGCATCAATAGAACTCAGCGAATCAACACTTTTGAATACTTCTGCTTCTATACGGAATAGAATTACAGATAGCATTCTATATTCTGAACTTCAAAAAGTGTTGTATTGTGATATCTGTTACAACAATGTATATTTCAAGTGTACGAGGATTTGATAGATTATAGAAAATAGTGATTTTTGATAGATAAAGGTGATTGGATTAATACAAAATATTTATTTATTTATTTATTTATTTATCAAACCACTTAGAATGCCTTTAAAAGGCATCCTATAGAGGTAAATAAAATTACCTGTACATAGGAAATCCGCTCTTATAAAAGTCATGGCCGGATGTTGTGAAACCTATAAATGAAGTTAGCGTAGATCGATGATTGGTTGACAGATATATCTGGGTTAGATGGCGCCAAAATTAAAAATTTAATATTTGAATTTGAATGGTAATGAGTTTAATGGAGGCAAAAATGGAAGAGCACATAACCTAAATTGCATTGGGCGATATATGATTTTTAGAAAGATACAAAATTAACCAAATATATACATATGTATTATATTATAGAGTGTGGAAAATGTTAACATTCGAATTCTTTTTAGAATGTAAAAAATGTCGTGCGTAACGATATTAAACGCGAAGCGCGGACGATTTTCCTAGTGCTACAAAAAAAGAGGTTTAAAAACTAACCTAAAACTAAAACAAACAAGTATGTACGTTGCATAATTGTTGTGCTCCTCACTTTTCCAACCTTTTCATACCGTTGTACAAAATTGTTGCTCATGATTGTGTTTATTTGTCTTTTCTAGCTACTAGAATACATTGCAAAATACACGCAGTTCAATAGAATTTTTTGAATGCGATTACAAAAATAACTATGATAAACTGTTTGATGGTTAACATAATACTGCAACGAGACAGCTGTCTCGTGCAAATACACATAGAAGCTCAGCCGCGCGCACACCGACACAGGGCCGAACACAACAAACAGAAAGGCCGACCCGCACGAACGGAAAGGCGAGTCCGCACGAAGCGGAGCGAGCGAGCGCGTACAGAGACTTACACCGAATTCGGCAAGAACAAACCGTAGACATACCGTCTCGTGAATATACGTGATGGTGATCCTACGACTATCACCCGTACTCCTGATTACTACCGTATACACATGGAGTATCCACGAAACCTAGGAGTCAAAGAGACGACCTCCTCGTGAGCACATGTGGAAGCCGTCTCTACGGACCGTAGTTTTTCTTGCCTCTATGAGCATACAGGATAAGAAAGACTACTAGTCAAGGACGCTAGGAGTCGAACCAAGTTGTGCGCACACGTCTTGATGAGACACCGCCATTCACACTACATCGTAAGCCTCGTAGTCTCTTTCTCACTGTGCGCACACAGGACAAAGGGAATAGGGGACCCACCAGAAATAAGGGGTATGTAGTCGTGAGCACACGTCTCCACACCAACCGACAAAGACACAATCGCCGCCTAACGTACCAGACACCACTGTGCGTACAGGGGGTGGTCGGGAACCATAGCAGCAGAGGCATCTAGAAGCTACGTAGACGTGCGCACACGCCTATGCCGCTGACAGATGAAACACTAAAAACATCACACATGCCCACACTCGCACTGCACCGTACTGTACCAACAATATTGTAACGCTAATCCGTGCTGAGACTCTGTAACCATACTGTAAACGAAATCTTTCTAAACCATTCGCATTGGTTTATCTGTTTCAGATCGGAGATAACATCTAAACTCCATATGTACAATAAGTGCTTTAAATATACAATCATTAGCTACAGATAAGCTTTATTATTTTACATTTCCCCATTTCGAATCCTGGTTCCGACTGAGACCTTCGGCACAGGGGAAACGCAACCGTTACAATACTTATCAATAATACATTTCTATATATTTTATTCTACAACATTCAAAAATACTGTATTTACCTAAATGACTATTTTGAGATCACTTACATTGCATTGGTTAATTTTCAATTTCTAATTATTTGAAATTTAAGAGTTATTCTCCACTAAATTGCATTCTTTTACTTTGATGTAATCTTTGAGTTTTATTTTTACTTGCACCAGTTAATTCTTTCAGATCATTTGTTAAATTATTAAAAATTTTAATCGCTACGTAGTAACTATTCTTTGTATCTATTGTCTTAGATATTTTAGGTATTTGAATAACGTTATTTCTTGTTTTGCTCGTCGAGTTAATATATTTTTGTCATAGAGTATTATGATGGGACAAGATTGATTGAAAGAGGAATAATTGTTTTACATTTAGCGGATATTTTTCTTTTATAAATTTGTTTTTACTAATAATTTGTATGATTTTAATTGTACTCCTTGAATTAGTTTAATGCATGTACCATAAGCTCCGCCCCATGCAATTATTCCATAATTAATTATGCTATGAAGGTATGCGTACTAAACAGCAAGTAGTATTTTTGTGTATATGATGTTCTTAATTTTAGCAAAAATAAAGATCAAATATTTGATTTTTTTATAATATAATCAACGTGTTTATCCCCTTTCATATTAAAATCGAAGATTAGTCCTAAATATTTATGGAATTCAACTCTTTTTTATGATTTGTTATCTAGCTTTATATCAACTGTTAATGGAACTTTATCACAGTAATTTCCATATGTCATGACAACTGTTTTATCTACATTTAAAGACAATTTATAAATGTATCGATATTATGTACCGATGGGTACAAAAACTCCGATAAATGATATTCTGTCTTCAAAAACATAAAAGAGAAATTTTTATGACTACAATTCATAAATCGAATAAAATAATTCCTGCAGGCGTCTCGAAATCCCTATCGATAGGATTTTTAATAGGTTTTGAGGTAACAGAAAAATGTTTTTTTGTATGCATAGATAATGAAAAATTATTAAAAATCTTTTTTTTAATTTCTCTGTGGTATTTGACAGAACGATCTCAAAAACATAAGAAATTATGCCTTTTTGAAAAAACAATAGACAATTATGATCAAGATGAAAACTAACGTACTGTAAACTAAGCGAGCCGAATGGTTACCATAAACCAGGAACTAAAGTGAGGCTTTATGAAAGGCTGTATGGCAGACTACATCTCGAAGTGGAGTTGAATGGCGGTCAAAAGAGAAGTGTTCAGTACATAGTATGCATGTAGTGCGTATGTAAGAATCAGCTATTAGGCCTAATAGAGGTATAGGTAATGTACCGACTGGGAGCCCCAGGAATCATCAAATCGAGGCTCGCCTTCGTAGAGTAAGGACATGTATAGTTTTACCTAAAAGAATATATCTTTTTGAACTGGACCATCCCATTTTCACATTCATGCAAGCGGGCCTTTCATGCTCTTGTTAAAAAAACGGTGTGAAATGTGGGGACAAAATAATGGGCATTTCAAGAATTAGATGATGTTATAAGCATGCATGTCGACCTCAGTCGCTTACGGCGCCCTTGAATACACTCATGCTGAAACATTACCTTCGTTTGAAAAAATATATTTTCGCCCGTAGTTGTACAATATATTATTTGTAACACATACACAATTTTCGCCTTTACAGAACAACAGCGACATATTGTGTTTTAAAACAATTTCACATAAATTAAATTGGAGAAATATACTTGCCAATGCATTGGCAACGGCTTTTTTTGCACTGGTAATTAAACCTAGATCTTCAGGAGGGCACATAATCACACTGACTACTTACCTAAACAGAAAACTTATAAATAGAAATTAAGATGTGATTTATAAACTATGTTAACGTATTAACTCAAATCAATGTACGTTAAAAGCCATGGTCACACTAAAAGCATAACATTTTATTATTGCATTATGCAATAACTATAATATATATACCTACTGAAAACCTTAGACCAGATCTCAGTTGAGATTTCATGCAAAAATCTCATGTAACCGATTTTTTGTTCTTTACGTATTTAAAACCATAGTTAGTTGATTGATAACTATTTTTAAAAATTCGAAAATAAACATATTTTTGAAAATTGGACTCAAATTTTTAAATTATATTTGCCATGAAATTTGTTTTAGTTTGAATTTCAAAAATAGTTACCTTTCGACTAAGAATACTTGATACGGTGTAATGTGCAGCATCGAATAGCGTTTTTTGATACAGGGCGCGTAAAGTGCGATTTTACGTACTTTGCAACTTTTTAAAATCGCATTTACGCTCCCTGTATCAAAAAATATTGTTCGATACATGTGCGAAAATTGATTCTACACTCGTAAGTTTATCACTCGTGTTAAAACAACTTTTACGCATTTGTATCGAAAACTACTATTTCGTTATACAACAAGAGCAACGGCCAAACTTCCTAATCGTATCACCAGTTCGTGCTACGCTTTAAATTAATTAAATGCCAAACGTCTACTTTTGGATACGAAGCGACACGCGAAGGTGTCGCTAATTTTACAGGTGGTGTAGTCATTGACAATGACACAGTTCCTGCATCAAAATATGACATCGCTTTAAGATTTATTGTTGGAAGATATGACGCTGTTCAACTAGAAATTAATTTTAATTTCGACTCTAATACTCGTTTTATTTGGTTTAAGTGAGGTGGAGAAATAATCACTACGAGTAGTTAGTTGTTTGTTCGGTCGACGTTTCGGATGCTTAATCCTCCCTATTCAAGGCCACTAAAATTTATTGATAAAAAATATTTACAAAAGTACACTGTTGTACAATAATTTGATTTTGAAAAAATTTACGTTATGTGTGTCTGACAATAAAAGCTATGCTTGTCAATTATTAAAAGTTGTGTATAGTACAAATTAGTAAAATGAGTTTTCCAGAGAAGGATTTATTGTCAGCTCTGATGTTGTTGAGCTGACAGGAGATATGATACTGAAGGATTTGCTGCTATTGTGAGATGGGGAGAGTGTGTAAGTGTATGTATTGTGTGGTGTGTGAGGTTGTAGGGGGGTAGCGTTTCGCGAGAAAGGCGAGAGAGCGGCGAGTGGGTATCAGTATTCGCCTTTCTCGCAAAACACTACCCCCTCTACTGATTGATATTTAACGGTACATCATACAAATGTTACATCATACAACGATCGATATATGCTAGAATATGCAACCGCTTTGATATTCCAACCTATTTGATATTTTTTGTAAAGTCATTTAACTTCTCTAGAGTCGATTGTTCTCAAAACTACTCTGCGTTATCGGGCTTGAGACCGTCATACTTTTACTACTCTATTACTCTCTACTAATTACAGTACAATTTAAGTAAGACTTAAAGGATAAGATGAAACCAATGACGAAATTTGAGAATTCCAAACAAATATACTAAGTTAGTTAATTATGAAAGTTTTGTGAGATCTGTCAAAGATAATGGGTATATATTAAAGTCGCCAAGTGAAGTCGTACGACGATATGACAGATAACTATACTAATTGTTTGCTGTTGAAGAGAATATTTGACGTTACATCATATGAATGTTAGATTATACAATGATATTATGAATAAATTAATAGATATATTATGAATTAAAATATTGATATATGGTAAAATATTTGATATTTTTTGTAAAATTTAAATTTTAGATGAGTTATCCATATCACCAAGAGGTACGGACAGAAGCATATTGTATTAAAGTCATAATACAATATACTTCAGATACGTTGATTTATGTTTTATTTTTTTATTTTATTATATAAAAATACAATAATTTCATATAATTTAATTACATGATCGAATTATATAAAATTATATTTATTGTCAAAAATTAATTTTCTTCTAAAGATTATACACTTATAAACAAAATGTTTATTACTGATTCATTTTTAGCTATTAGAATTTTTAGCCTATAATCTAAAAAAACCGTGCAATCATCGCCTAGAGCCATATAACCACGAAAGTCTTACAATTAGATACCAATCCTTCGCCCCTAAGACTCCACCTAATACCATCCTCCGTCCTACAGAAACACGTTTACTTGTAAAAGGTTTTAAGTATAACAGTCAATGTTCTATCATTTATTTATTTGAACACATTATAAAATCACAAACCTGCTCGAATATACGATTGAATAATTAAAACTTTTTTCATGTAAAAGTATACAAATAATCATTAAATTTTTACAAGATAATTAAGTATTACTAAATCATGTCCTATAATAATGCAAAATTAACTTAGTATATTATTCAATGATTATTTGCGTCCCTGCTATGTATTGGCTTCTGTGTTGTGCATGCTAAATGTGTCTAAAAACGACCTTTTTTGTGGACGTGGTGGTTTCGTGAGACCGTCCCCTTGCTTGGCGGAACAATTCGATGGTCATACGTGTTAGCAAAGCCACAACGTCACAAAATGGCGCTCAATGTGCATTAATTAATTTATATAATCAAAGGGCGCGCCACAAAATGGCTCCCAACGTGAATTAAATATATTATAAAATCAAAGGGCATGCCACAAAATGGCACCCAATATCGGTGAGAAATAAAATAAAGATTAAATTATAAAATTTAACGGGACGTCACAAAATGGCACTTGAATGATTTGATTAAATGCTCTTCCGACATCATAAAATTCTATTTGTATGTCCATTTACGTCACAAAATACCGTATTGCAAAATTAACAGTAGAATTACATATTCAAAGATATTAAAACGTGAAGAAATTATCAATAGGGAAGCCAAGCCCGCATAATGTAACAAAATGGCACCCATTCGCATTATCGGAAATACCAAACTAACTAAATTCATTTTATCATAGTCATTTTTTTTGAGAAATAACGCGATTGATGCGTGAATATAAAAATACAATGCAAAACTATGGAATTTTTGAAAGTATAGAGAAATTAAACAGATTCGAAAGAATCATAATTATTGTTGGCGAACAAAGAAAATAGGTAAATAGGCGTTAGGATTTATCCCCAATGGAATGTGCGAGTGTAAACACTTGCTGGAAAATTCTAGGCATAATATTCTGATGTAATATGTAAATTATTATAATCGTGATCTAACCCAAAATGGTACACGTCGCGACATCTCTGGGTTCGCGACGATTTCGTGCAGTCAGACGAGCACATGCGAGTGCAAACGAACTGCGCATGCCTCGCGTCTACACTCTAATCCAGTGTAGCCAAAAGGGACAGAATAGAAGGAGAGAAAAATTAAAATTAAAACTCTAAGAAAAATAAATATCGTCGAAAAAATATTTAAAATATTGGACAATTATTTATGGGTGAATATAAGAAAAGTTACTGTAAAAAATTAATATACGTAAAACTTTGATTATTTATAACAATGTTAATTGATGCATAAAAATTAATTTTTTACAGTAACTTTTCTTATATTCACCCATAAATAATTGTCCAATATTTTAAATATTTTTTCGACGATATTTATTTTTCTTGGATTTTAAATTTTTATTTTTCCCTCCTTCTATTCTGTCCCTTTTGGCTACACTGCTCTAATCGCCGACTATACTGTACACGCTATCCTCGCTCCCTTTCCTGTAAGACTCCGAGCAGACGTGCCGACGACTCATGGCTCTCAAGCCACTCTTTAAATAAACTACTATTATTAACAATATAAACCTTACAGTGTCTAATTTTTATCCATTAATTTAATGTCAAGCGGAAGAACATGTATTATTCTATCCAGACAAATTTAAAAGATAAATACCTTAATGATCAAACAAAGTATACAAGAAATGCATACCGCAGTCCAATTTTAGTACAAAAAAACGATCAAAATTTGGTTAATTAAGATTACGACAAAATGGCAAAATTTCATTAAGCTAAATTTCGCGTACTCCGTCCAACGCGAGAAATTAAATAAATGAACGTATTTATGAACATAAATCGACATAATTCAACATGCCAGAAATATATTTATCCGATAACGGACGCGAATTAATTAATGATGCGATAAAAACGTTCTTAGATGAGTATTTGATAATTCACGAAAGAACGCCAGCGTATCACCCGCAAAGTAATCCTGTAGAAAGGGTGAACCCAGATTTAAAAACACGTATAACCGTGTATATAAAGGATAATCATAAAGAATGGGACAAATTCATCCCACAATTCCAATTCGCGAATAACACTATAACGTACACAACGACGACAGACAAGACACCCGCATTTTTCATTTTCAGCCGAAAGTTACATCCACCGAAATTATGGCGACGGGAAGTCGAAGCGCGAATCGAGACAAATCCGAAAGAATCAAACTCAGTAAATCGCAGCGCGAATGAGAGTGTTGAACAAACGGACAATCGCGACAGCGATAGCTCGCTATCCGACGGATCAGTACAAAAGTACAATACGCGAGACAGAAAGAGAAAGAAATTGGACAAATCCAAAGATTAATATTTAGATTATATTAATATTAATACAAAGATAAATTAATAATAATAATAGTTCAAACAATAAAATAAATTATTGGTCCCAGCGAATGCAAAAATTAATGCATGTGCAGGACAATACTCTAGTCCAATAGACAAAGAAAAGAGTAAGCAAGAAAAGCATTATAATAAAGATAAACGCGTGCAAACTGTCAAAAGTTGTCTCGAGTCACGCAAAAGAATTAAGAGAACACACAAGCGATGAAAAGCCCGAAGAGAAGCTCGAAAAGAAGGTAACAGAAAAAGCTGAGGAAAAACCCGAGAAAATCGGCAACGCTGCCGCAGTCGAGAAACGAAAACGCAAGTCCGGCAGGCCGCCTAAACAGGGCGCCCAGTAGTGAGAGCAACACCGAGTATGGCTGAAATACAAGAGGGAGTATCAACAGGAAGCGAACAAGGGCCACTCAATGAAGGAAGAAGAGAATTAGTAGTAGAAATAGGTAGTGATAAATTAGTGATAATCAGTTTTCTGTTAAATGATAAAAATTAAAAGTGTTAAGTAAAAACACGATCGAGTGTAAAGTATGGAAGAATATGTGTTAATTAAAATCCCAAGCGCCATAAAGAAATATGTTAAAGCGCAAACGGTAATAAAACCAAATAAATTTTGTTTTTTTCGCAATGACGCAAATATTTTGTTTTTGTATGGAAGCATGCAAACCATGATTATATTTTTACACATACTATTTATCATTATGTAATGTAAAGCGTGACCAAACAAAGCACGTAAATGCAATTGAACAAAAATGACACATCGAGCGATCAGCACGATAGAGCCACGGTGAGCGAACGGCATACACGCATCATCTACGAGGACAGCGCGGCGAGCACCACGAACGCCTACTGCGAGTTGCAACGTGTCGGCCATGGAGGAAGAGAGAAGGAGACCAAACTCTTATGGGCTCGCGTTGCCGGAATGGACCTCTTTTACCGACGAAGATCGCCAGGTTCGCTCGACTAAAAAGCCCTGACCTAGCGAGTATGAGAGCCGCCTGTCGGCGACTTATCGCACTGATCAGCGAACTCCTGATTACGAAATATATGGGAGTTCAAATCCACATAAAATCACTTTTTTTATCGTGTTGTTAATGTTATATAAATAATTATTATATACAATTATTAATTATATTGTAAAAAGTTCATACAAAAGAAACATAGAATGTGCGTTTGTTCTACACTTGATACATTCAAATAAAAAAGTAATACAATATTGAAGATATATTTGTAAATTTTCACGATAAATTCGTATAGGCATTAATTTTTATAATAAATAAACAATCCTTTTATTATTAATTTAATAAAACCGTACATAAATAACCGATTACTTGTACCGACAGAAGTTATAAGGATAAAGATAAATATTTTGAAACCCCTTCTTTTGTTTAAATTTAAGCTTTTGTTGAAACTTAAATTTAAACTTAAAGTTAAACTGAAGCTTAAATTTAAGCTTAAATAAATTCCAAGCCCCCACGTGAGTTCGATGATCATATGTAACTTTCAATTATATATTCTCAACGATTTTGATGGCTTAGGGGTTATTGTGTTGTCCTATTGACTTATTGATTCGGGTTCGATTCTCGGTGTGGTCAAATTTTTTTTCATGTCATAATTCAGAGGTACTTTTTATTTTTATTATAAATAAATCACTATGAATTTCAATTATGTATACTGTAATGGTTAGTATTATTTTAAATTATATACAATTGTTATAAATTCCAGAAGAGGGTATAATAAAGAAACAATAAAACATAATGAACATATTAAGTGCTTTTATTACATATTTTAATTTGTTTTGGTTGGTGAGAGGCAGTCTTAGATAAATTTCGCTTTCTCTTGGAATTTGTATGTAAAGTAATTCATACTTTTATTACATATACTTACCATCTTTTTCTATAGAGCGCAGATTTTATAAATTCAATCATAATTATTTAAAGATTATACTACTTTACAACAGAAAATCAAACTTACTATATAAATAATCTAAATAAATAACAAGTAGCACAATCACCCAGCTACTGATCGCTATGATTGCAAAAATGAAGGTGAAATTGATCAAAGACTGTCTTTCGTGCTCTTCTGTATTATATAATTTAAAATAATACTTAGCATTACAGTATACATAATTGAAGTTCATCGTGATTTATTTATAATAAAAATAAAAAGTACCTCTGAATTATGACATGAAAAAAAATTTGACCACACCGAGAATCGAACCCGAATCAATAAGTCAATAGGACAACACGCTAACCCCTAAGCCATCAAAATCGTTGAGAATATATAATTGAAAGTTACATATGATCATCGAACTCACGTGGGGGCTTGGAATTTATTTAAGCTTAAATTTAAGCTTCAGTTTAACTTTAAGTTTAAATTTAAGTTTCAACAAAAGCTTAAATTTAAACAAAAGAAGGGGTTTCAAAATATTTATCTTTATCCTTATAACTTCTGTCGGTACAAGTAATCGGTTATTTATGTACGGTTTTATTAAATTAATAATAAAAGGATTGTTTATTTATTATAAAAATTAATGCCTATACGAATTTATCGTGAAAATTTACAAATATATCTTCAATATTGTATTACTTTTTTATTTGAATGTATCAAGTGTAGAACAAACGCACATTCTATGTTTCTTTTGTATGAACTTTTTACAATATAATTAATAATTGTATATAATAATTATTTATATAACATTAACAACACGATAAAAAAAGTGATTTTATGTGGATTTGAACTCCCATATATTTCGTAATCAGGAGTTCGCTGATCAGTGCGATAAGTCGCCGACAGGCGGCTCTCATACTCGCTAGGTCAGGGCTATTTAGTCGAGCGGACCTGGCGATCTTCGCCAGGAAAAGAGGTCCATGTTGGAAGTACGGAGTTTGATCTCCTTCTCTCTTCCTCCATGGTGTCGGCGAATAGCCCAAACGTCTCTTTCTCTCTCTCTCTCTCTTACACACACACACTGCGTGCAATTAAGCACGATGGTTAGAATAGGGTCGCACCGCGGAAAATCTCGCGCACGAGCGACGGCCGATCTCGATGACGGCCTCACCGAAATATACACATACACTTTACGCGACAACTAAATGTAATTAGATGGAGAAATCTGCAAAAGCATTATTGATTGTTAAATAGTAGAAGGGCGAATTCAGCCGCGTGCAGTTTATATGAAGTAATAGAGAAATAATTGTCTGCATGCAATCCCGACTCCAAACATTTCCTAATGCGAAGATAGGCCGAGGCGATTATTCCTTTATCTAAAATGACTTTTTTTGTCGACGTGGCGGTTTCGTGCGACCGTCCCCCTGCTTGGCGGGACAATACGATATTCGACACGCGTTAGCGAAGCCACCACGTCACAATTTGTAGATAATGATTGATGTTGATCTGCATACATTTGATCTAATAAACAATTTTATAAATTAAGTTATATAATTAATAACTTCATAAAGAATTTGAATTGCTCTCTGCATCTGAAAAAAATGATAAATATGATATATGATGTTGCTTATATTTAAAATATATTTAACATATACCACCATTATCATTATTTTGGAGTTCACTAGGCAATAAATTGTTTTTTTTTACGGAATTGTAGAATCTTTTGAGTAGCTAAAGTAATATCAGTTGGAATTTCATCTAAATTGGAGAATGTAGAAGAAATATTTAATTCATCAAATATTTCATAAATTTCTATTTTATTATCTTTTAAATGCATTTTAGCTGAATTGTTTGTAACAATGAAATGATTAGAAAAAAAGAAAATAATGTTTTTCGGAAATCAAAAAATGGCCATAAAAAAAGTAATTGAAAAAATTAAGAAATAAAATGATTTTCCCGAATTTAGAATCCAAAAATAAATATGCATGTTAAATTTGATTGATATTGACTGAGTAGTTCAGAAATATCAGAAATATCACGGTATACACACACACACCCGTACGGATATTTCCTAAAAACACCTAATTCGAACTTCCAACATCTAAAAACATGTTTCTATGAAGTGTTATCGAAACTGAAAATTTTACTATTACAAAGCTTCCTCTAGGAGGAAAAATAAAGGAAAAATACCCATGTTAAGTTTGCAAAGAGACAAGCCATTGAGCAACAGATTGCCCTCAGAAAAATGGAAAAATTTGTTATCGGTTTGGCAAAACAAATGTAACGATCAGTACATGCCCCAAATGCTCTAAGAATTCGGGAAACGGAGACGGAGCAAGACAGTAAAAGCTAGGTTAACACTCCAAACACTCGAATGTCTGTGTATAGCAGACCGAGCCAATAATCATCGAGAACCTGAAATCGAATAGTAGGTTAATAAATGCTGGATATGACGAAAATGTGGAAATAAAAGCAAGCCCGGACGGCAACAATAAATAATAGAATGTACCTAAATATCGAGATAGTAGACAAGATATTCCCCGCTGTAGTGGATCCACGGGGAGTCGGCACATTTATTAGTGAAAAAGATGTTAGAGATTTGGGAGCAAAAAAGTTCAGTGAAGACGGCCATATAGTAATGGCTATCGAAGCCATGGAACAAATCTGCGGTTCACTAAACATACCTAACATACATTTTAAACTCGAAAATAAAGAAATTACAACACTCATACTTGTACCGAAAAACTTGGATTACGACCTTGTATTAGGAATGGATATTTGCCGAAGCTAAAAATGAAGATTGACTTAGAAAATTGAACTTGGCACACAGAATAGTAAAGAAATTTTATCCGGAAACTCAAGGTCCAGGATGTATAGTGGCAAATGTTGCTATAGGTAAGTAATGTCGGAAATGTCAATGTGCCAGGAGTAGCTGTCCAATTATCGTACCAAAAGCTGACAGAGGGATAAGATTTTGTATAGATTACAGAGCCTTCAATGGGGTAACGAAGAAAAATGCACATCCATTACAATTGATGGATACGCTGCTAGGTCATTTACGAAAATGTAAATACCTATCGAAGATAGACTTAAGTCATGCATATCACCAAATCGCATTAAATAAAAATAGCAGGCAATATACAGCCTTTGCAGTCCCTAGAAAAGGATTATTTCAATTCTGCAAAGTACCTTACGGTTTATAGAATGCTACGGGCACATTTCAGACAGCTATGGATAAAATGTTTACGGCAAAACTGTAACCCTCATATATTTGTGTACATGGATGATATTATAATAGCAGCAGACATATTCAAAAAGCATTCACAGTACTTAGAAATTGTGTTACAGAAGCTAAAAGAAGCTAATTTAGAATTGAATGGAAGGTTATGTCAATTCGAGGCTATTAACCAGCGTAAGAAAAGGGATGAGCATGCTTAAGAGCTTTGGGCTGATGTTGCTGAACAGCCCATGAAACTCGCAGGCCCACGACGGGAATATACCACTAGCGACGCCAAGGAGGAGAAAGGAGATGCCGCCTCCACAAAATGAAGTGAAAGAAGAAAGGCCAATGCAGGATCAGAGATCGGAAATGGCGCATAACAGTGCGTTTCAGATCTCACTGTATAACCAAGGCATAAAACCACCTTAATAGGCCCGGAGAGTTACAGATTGGCATGGCTCTAACGTGACTTAACTTAGATAACTATTGGAATCGCTCGAGAATAGTATACCTATTGAAAATATCGAGGTATGCCAGCTTGAAAAGGTATGCTATTTGCATTAATAACAAAATAGTGAAAAAAATGCGAAAATTGCGTTTTTTCCCGGAAACAATCGCATATAACTCTGTAAGTATACATTTTGAGAAAAAAGGTTTACTTATAAATTTGTTCGTTATAAAATTTTCTACAAGATAGAGTTGGTCCGATATCCATAGATTTGAAATGTTCGCTGCAAAATGCTCGAAAGTGC
The DNA here is from genome assembly GCA_020010945.3 of Muscidifurax raptorellus. Classification (NCBI taxonomy): domain Eukaryota; kingdom Metazoa; phylum Arthropoda; class Insecta; order Hymenoptera; family Pteromalidae; genus Muscidifurax; species Muscidifurax raptorellus. Next base: position 484,914 of record JAHUUD020000034.1, read on the forward strand.
AAACATAGTAGGTAAAAAACAAGATAATTTTAAATCATTTATTTAACAATGAAAAAATAACCCAATCACGCCATAAATTTAGAGACAGGTACTTGACTCCAATACAAAACGAGAGCCGCATAGCCGATTAAGATCGGACTGACAGTTTTTGCACAATGCAATTGTTAATTAATCTACCTGGAAAAAAGACCTTTTCTTCATTTTGTGCCAGGCTCAAAGTTATGAATATTTTTTTATGCCCGCGCTTTACACCTTCTTGGACCCTTAAACTATTATATATAATTGTTATCTTAACAATTTTACAATTTTTAATAACTTTGAGTGGTTATAAAAAGTTTGAAAATTTTTGCTTTTAAATAAATTAACCTGCGAGGTGGAATTTGCGAGGGAAAAAATCGGAAAGAATAGAAAAATAGTACTCGGAAAGACGCTTCTTTTAAAAAAAATATCCAATTTGGTCCAGTAGATGTTGAAATATCAACTTCCAAAGTTGGGAAGGGTATACGGCGTAACAGTTAATCATGTAACAATAAATTATATTATATTGTATCTGCTTTCAAAAATTACATTGCACACGTGAGTAGAAAAAGGGGAGGATTTCAATTTTCATAGTTACATTTATCAATTTAAAAAAATAAAAAGTCGTTGGTCGATTTTCGTAATTGAACACTTTTAAATGTTGCTAAAAATTAATCCTAATGATAATATACTTATTGGGCATACATTTTTTATATTTCATTAAAAATTAGTATTAAATTGAAGAATAGATGCGTAATAATGTTATAAATTAATTTAATTATTGTTTAAAGCATATAATACATTGGATAACAGGAGATAAGGTATGCATAATCGTGAAATATTGACTATTTCATTAAATTTACATAATTTACATAATTTATTTATAAAACAAGTTTATTTATTACATTAATTGGAATACTTTGTTCTTTTACATCGTCGCTGTCTTCGTTGTCGGAAATGCATTTATGATGCATTAAATCTTAATATAAATAATTAAGGATGTTAGTAATTCAATGCAATTTTTTTGTAATGTAGCTTTTACTACTCCAAAGCAACACGTTGATGCTAGACCTTCAAGAATTCAAGAAGACAATCGAGCGTTAGACTCGAATGTTACAATTATTCACTTTTTACGATCCATTCGTAGTCTCTGATGCAATTGTTTAACTTAGCTTAAGCGTTAAAGGTAATGGAAATATTAATTGTCACAATGCTCTAGATATCGGGTTAAAAATTATGAATAATATTGTCGGAAATAATTTTAAAGCGCTTAAATTCCAACGAAAGAATCGAGTAATGCCTCTTCAAGTTATTTATTCTATTAAATAAAAAATGAAAATGTCATTATGAACCGTGCATTAATATTTCTATTAGTATAACAACCGAGGGTAAAACCTAGTTGAAAGATTGTTTTGCATATGAATTGGCGCCTTATCCACTTTTTATGTTTGATAATGGTATAATGCGTAAAACTGAGAAATCTAAATTGTATGATCATTTTCAACCTATGTACGACGAGTCGTCGTTAGATAATTCTTATCATGTAATCGATTATTATTTCATAAGGTTAGATGGCTACAAAGAGAAACTTTTAAGTCATTCTTGATAGTTATGTAACTTATGTAACTAAATATTACGCTGCCAATAGCTGTATCATATTTGATGGTTACCCTGAAAATTTAATAAGTAGCATGAAGTAGCTAAAGGTTCAGAACGATTACATCGACAGGCTAGAAATTTATGTGCGGAAATACAATTTGATTTGTCCATGGCCGCATCAACATCGCAAGAGAAATTTTTATCTAACGCTCACAACAAAAATCGATTTATTTTATACTTATGAGAAAAATTGCAAGATGCTGGATATCGTACTGAGCAAGCTCAAGAAGACGCTAATACTTGAATTGTTAAACCCGCTATAAATCTAGCAACCAACGAAAAGCCAGTCAATGACCATTATCCATTGTTCATAAACATGGACGAGCTTAGATTGCAGAAAGTTAGTGAAAATGTTTTAGCATACTTATACTATAGTAAATTAATAAATATAGCTAAAAAGCTTGAATGGCTGTCATTGCTGGCATTACAAGACTCCAATGAAGCTTTGAACAAACTAGTAAAAATGATACAAAAATGTGTCGAGAGAGCCACGCGTGATAAAAAATTAAATAGAAAGAATAATAATTTGAGAACTAGAGCAATACAAGTGTCTTGTAATACTAAAGAAAATTTGTATAAACTGTGGAAAGATAACCCAACTAATTATGCACTGAAAAACGAATACAAAAATTACGAAAAAATTTTAAATAGAGTCATAAAAGACGCGAAATACAAATTTGAAGATAATGAAATAAAACGAAATATTGACAATCCAAGACAGCTTTGGAATATCATCAATACTAAGTTAGGCAAAAAAAAAAAACAAAAAAGCAAGGCACTTGACTATCTAGTTGTAAACAACCAAAAAATTGATGACAAACTAACTATAGCGAACACAATGAATGATTATTTTTGTAAAGTGGGCATTGATCTAAGTAACCAAAATCCAAATTTGGATAATGATCAACTAAAACTTCCAGAAAGAAATAATAAATCTATTTTTATCTACCCATCTAATAGTTTTGAAATTCTAAAAATCATAGATTCATTGAAAAAAAAACTGGAGGTGTTGATAATATCAATGCAAAAACGATCAAAATAATAGCAACTTTTATAGCGAAACCGTTAGAACACATTTTTAATCTGTGTATCCAGCAATCCACGTGGCCTAATGCACTAAAAAATGCTGACATAGTTCCAATACATAAAGCAGGTGATAGGTCCTGTATGGCGAATTACAGACCAATCTCGCTTATATCAAACATAGCAAAAATGTTTGAGAAAATCATGTTCAATAGATTGTACATGTTTTTGACGGAGTGTGAAATTATATCTGACAAACAATATGGGTTTGTAAGGAATAGAGGAAATATGGACGCGTTAAACTATATTTCAAACATTATTTATAAAATTTAGGCAAAAGTAAACCTATTATCACTACCTTCCTGGACTTAGCAAAAGCTTTCGACACTGTGAACCATAAACTACTATTAGATAAATTGGAAAGATACGGAATAAGAGGCAGCGCCCTAAATTTAGGAACTAGCTATCTGTCAGGTAGAAAACAATGTGTTAAAATACAAGAGTGTAAAAGCGAATACAAAGAAATATCCATTGGTGTACCACAAGGGACCATTTTAGGACCTTTATTTTTCATTCTTTATGTGAACGATCTACTGAGAGATATGCAAAACGACACTATTATGTCTTATGCTGATGACACTGTTATAGTAGCTAGCGATAATACGTGGTCATCTGCACAGGACAAGATGAATAAGTATCTAAGTAAAGTCACGAAGTGGCTTACTTTGAACAAATTGTCATTAAATGTTAGCAAAACAGTTTACATTAGCTTATGGCAGCTACTGTGACAGCGTTCCGGATAATTTACAAATTGAAATAGGCAATAATATAATAAAAAGAGTAGAAAGTCACAAATATCTAGGATTAATTTTCGACTTCAATATGAAATGGGATAAACATACTGATTATATTGTAAAAAAAACTAGGTATTTAATTTTCATTTTTGCTAAAATTAAAAATGGAATGGATCGCAAAACATTATTGATGGTATATTATGCATTTTTTCAAAATTTAGTTAACTATGGTATAATTACCTGGGGAGGAGCATACAATAACTGTTTAAATTCAATTCAAAGAATTCAAAAGAAAGTACTAAAAATTATAAATAATAATCACTTTTCAACACTAGACCTACCTCTTACAGCCAGGCAATTATTCCAATTAGAAGCTATTTCTTTCCATTATGATACATTAAGAAAAATATATACATCAAGCACTAGCAATACTAGAAATAAGAGTATACAATTGCCAAGAATAGGTAAGACTGTAAGTAAAAAAAAACAGCTATTTCGTAGCCGTTAATATATACAATAACTTGACAAATCATCTCGAAAAGTTAGTATACAGCAAATCTGCAATAAAGAAAAGACTAAAAAATTATATAAGAGAAAAATATGTATTATAAAGAAGAAACGTTGTTATCACACTGTTACTTAATTTTAGGATGGACCTCCTTAAAGGTTGTAAAGAAAATTTTATTTTAGACATTATTTAGTTTTGAGTTAGTTGTAAGTTTCGTACCATCCCTATGTACAGGCAACTCTGTTTGCCTCTATAGGATGCCTTTTTCTTTGAGGCATATGTAATGGTAATAATAAATAAATAAATAAATATACACATTGTAACCGGGCAACTTGGCTTAATGCATAACGACCGCGAAGATGCCGTCGGCTCATGCTCTTTCAGCTTGTCCTGGCCCTTAATACATCTCCCACCAGTCCCACCCGTGCAAGCCTGACAACACATGATGGCTGTGCCGTCCGTCCCGCCTGCGGCCGAGAGCTATCCCCACTGACACTTCCACGAGGCATAAGGATACGCACATTAACAGCATCTTTGCGTGAGAGAGAGAGGGGAGGACGGTGTTGAGCACCGCGAACGCAATATCCTTTTAAGCCTCTTGGGAGGTAGCAATCTTATCATTAAGAATCCCGCGTACAACAACCTCGCGGCTCTCAGAACCCTCAACCCCTGCACTACCCTTAGATTCGCTAAAGGGACCATCGCTGTAAGATGTAACTATGATAGGCGAAAATGCGTCGGCACCACTCTTACAACTAACATTTAAATTGTTACAACTTTTCTCGCAATTAGATTTTATCCGGAGAGTACTTAGGCCATTAGTCAATAATTTAATTTAGTCCCGCATTAATTTATTATCCTCCAAGAGCAGAAGACGATCTTTGCTCAGTTCATCCGATTGGGAGGTTTAGTCACCAACCCCTGCAGATCCGCAACACGCGCCACCAACTCCCTGTTCAGATCCTCCGAGGGTGTTGGTAAAGACAAACCGGTAGTGGTGGACGCCCGAAAGCGGCTCATACAGGACCTAATATCGTCAAACTGCGCTTGTAGTGTGTTGAAAAAACAGGTCCAGAGTACTCTGCTGAATTAAGATATTATTATTAAAAATAGAAGGGTGTACTGGTGTTGTGCTGTTGCTTCCCAGGGCGTTAAATACATCCCTGATGTGACTAGAGTACTGATGACCGATGGTGCTATTACTGTTGTCTGTGGAAGGCCGAACACTCAAAAGAGATTCTCTCGGGCAGTTTAAATTTCCCGCCGGGGAAGCCCCTCTATTACTTGGAGGCGTGCGCGCCAGCTGAGGCGTACCGTACTGTGATGAGTGTAAGAGGAACGACTCGCGCTTTCCCTCTCTCCTGGTCCCAGGCATTAGCGGGGAGAGCAGTGGGGTCCATACTCGCACGCGTCTGCTGTTTGATGGTGGGGACTGGCTGCTTCGTGCCTAGAGTCGCCGACACCGCGCGGTGCGAAGAGCCAGGAGCGGGACGCTTGCCTGCGTTGACAGACCTGGCTGTTTTTGTGGATTTCGGTCTATTACGGCAAATGTCGCACTGTCCTCCTAATTTTTTGCCCGTGCAACGCGAGTGAAGGGCAGCTGGCATGTATGACATGTGCTAGTCGAAGGTGTCGAGTCATCCTTACACATTGCACAGGTCCACCAACCTCAGAGAAGAGAGAAGACAGCAAACTACCGCTTAAGTGCTCTGCCACACATAACTTCTCAGGAAATTGTTATTGTTAAAATCGGTCTCCCTGGCTCTAATAAAGAAGCCTTGCAGTTAATGCTCCTTGCTCGTGGAACCAGCGAGAGGCCGGTAATTTCTGTAACAGTCCAGAGTCACACCGAACAATTTAGTATACGAAAAATTGTACACGAAGTCGGAGCGATCCGTCAGCGTAATTATGTACATACCTGGGCTGTATACGCGCGCGCGTATACCGACACTGCGAGTGCGAGAGAGAGTGCTGATGCAATGCTCTGCCGCGCGTATGTATACTCACTCTCGCACTCGCTGCACTATAGACGTTTCTCTCTCGCATTCACGGCTGTATACGCGCGCGCGTATACCGACGCTGCGAGTGCGAGAGAGAGAGAGAGAGCGCTGATGCAATCTTTCGTCCAGAGCGTGAGAGACGTCGCGGAGAAGATTTCCCGTGGACTTCAGCAGTTTGTTGTTAATATGCAACGAGTAACGGACATACAGTGTAACTAATACCTGAATCTACTCGTTTCTACAAATCTAAACTTCATTTTAAACATTGCGAAATGTCGCGAAAAATATTTTCCGTAAAGTGGAGAGAGTAAGAATGAGAAAGAGAGAAAAGACGCACGTGCAGCTGACCACGCGTTTTTCGGTGCAACAGTGTATCGCTTGCTACATCCTTGTGTGTGTTTTTTTTTCTTTATAGAGTGAGAGGTTAAGGGAAAATCCATTATGGACGATATGGCACCGACTGGTACCACCTGTGTGGGACTCTCACCCACTAAATCCTTCACTACCGTTAGCCTTTAAATTTCAAGGGCAACAGAATCCTCTCCGTCCTCCTAACCGACCCTAAGTAGCCCAGTACTGGCCCCTGTGGAACTCCCCCGGTAACCTTATAATTCACCGTGCCCTCCTCGGTCTCGTACAAGAGAGTTCTGTCCTTGAGATAGTCGGACATTATTCTTCTTAAATACGGAGGGACTCCTAGTCTCACTAGTGCTTCGTGAATTTTGCACCAATTTGCAGAGTAAAATGCATTTTTAACGTCAAGTGTAACCACCGCGCAGTACTTTTTCGCACCGCCTTTCCATCTTTTCCCGCTTATGGCTATCCGTGCTGTATTCACCACTGAGCCGATAGCGTCTAATGTTGAGCGGCACTTACGGAAACCATACTGGTGTTCCCCAAGCCTCTCTGTCCCCTCGGTTGTGCATTCCATCCTAACTAAGATTATGCGCTCTAATGCTTTGCCCTGCGTATCGAACTACAGAGCGGTCTGTATGACGACCCTTCTTTGAGACAAGTGTTGTACAAGTCTATAAACTCTACTGGGTGAGCCGACGAAGCCATTAGCAGGGTCAGACGTGTAGTAAGGGAGTGTGCATAATACGCATCTTTTTTTTTAAATAGAAAAGGAAAAATAGAAAGAGGAATACAGAGTGAAAGTGGAGAGAAAGGTGAATAAAACAGGATAATAGGACAAAAAAGGGCGAGAAAGGGAGAAGGGAGAGAAGGGAGAGAAGGAGAAAGTGCAAGGAGGAGGTTAGGAAAGGTAGAAAAGGACGGAGATAGAGGAGAGAGCGGCAAAGCCGCGGGCCATGAACTATAGAGAAGAGGAGACGGCAGAGGTGACGATAGGGAACCAGGAACAGAGGAACGAAGAGGAACAGGAATTTAAGACTCCGAGCGGACTGGAACGGGAGCCGGAGAGGGAAATTCAAACGTGCAGGTGGGAAAGTACGCCGAAGACAGGGAAGGGAAGAAGAAAGGAAAGCGGAGGAAAGGGGGAAGCGCTAAGGCAATTGGAGCTCCCAGAGAGCTTCAAAGTAGACAAAACGGAGAGGGGAAAAAGGAAAGAAAGGTCACCGGAGGAGAAAGAGGACAAGAAGAGAGAGAGGAAAGAAGACAGGAGAGAGAGAGAGACACGTTAGAGAAGAACGGATCGACGAGGAGATTCCCGTCAAAGAAGGAGGAGGGAAAGGAAGGTGAGAAAGAGGGGGAGATGGAGAAATTCCAAGGAACACTGGAAAGGATCCTGAAGACCCTGGAGGAGGACAAGGAGGAAAGGAGATAGGACAGGGCAGAATGGGAGAGAAAATGGCTAGAAACGGAAGAAAGGATGAACAAGAAGCTAGAGGAGGTGAGAAGCCTAGTGCAGGAGGAGAAGAGGGAGAGGACAAGGGCGGAGGAGGAGATGAAGAGGGCAACCGAGGAGGAGAGGAGAAAGAGGGAAGAGCGAGAAAGAGAAATGGAGGAGAAGATAAAGAAAATGGAGGAAGAGGCAAAAACTAGGCAGACAGAAGGAGGAGACCAGAGAGGGGAAAAGGGGTCAGAGAAAAGGGAGCAAGAGAAGAAGCAACTGAAGGAGTTAGAGTGGAGAATTGAGGAAGGGGAGAGAGAAAGGAAAAGGAACAATGTGGTGGTATCAGGGCTGAAACAAGGAAAATGGGACAAAGCGAAGGTGGAAGAATGGGCAGATGAGAAGCTGGGGATTTCGGTAAAGGTGAAAAGGACGTGGGTCATCAGAGGAAAAGGTAAGAGCAAAATAGGAGTGGAATGTGAAAATAGAGAGGAGAAAGAGAAGATTATGGAGGAAAAGAGCAAGTTGAAGGAGACGGACTGCTTCATCGACCACGATTTGACGTGGCGAGAGAGGAAAAATAGAGAAAGGTTGAACGGGCTCGCAAGAGAATGGAGAAGAGAAGGAAAACCAGTGAAAGTAGGAAGAAACAAGTTAACGGTAGGAGACACGACGTACTTCTGGAACGAAAGAGAGGATAGGCTTTTTCGAGAGGGGGAGGCAAGATGGAGATGAGAAGAAGAAAAGGGATGAAAGGGGAAAAAGGAAAAGAAAGGAGAATTTGAAGGTGTTGAGCTGGAATGTGGCAGGACTGAAAGGAATAGAAGAGGAAGGATGGAGATACATATTAGGATTTGACGTCATATGTCTACAGGAAACGTGGGCAGAGAGCGGTGAGGAGGAAAGAATAAGGAGGAGAATGAAGGGCTTCGAAACAGAGGTAAGAGAGGCGAAAAAGGGGGGGAGCAGAGGGAGATTAAAGGGAGGAATGGTAATGGCAGTCAGGAAAGATAGGAAAGAGGACAAAGTTGAATGGTTGAGAGGAAGATCAGGAGAAGTCATAGGTGGCAAATCTAGTATAAAGGGGGAAAAGTGGTGGATAGGTTCGACATACATGAGGGAGGAGAAGGATAGGAACTACGAAGAAATAGAGGAGATGGTAGAAAGAGCGGGAGGGGAAAAGATACTCTGGTGTGGAGACCTGAACGCGAGAACAGGGCAAGAGGGGAGTTTTTTAGATGAAAAGGGAGTGGAGGAAAGGAGGGAGTCAAAGGACAGAGTAGTGAACAAAGAAGGCGAAGAGCTGCTAAATAGGTTAAAAGAGTGGGGGCTTTCAATCCTAAGTGGAAGTACAGAAGGGGATGAGGAAGGGGAACTCACGTACGTGGGGGGAATGGGATGCTTGGTAATAGACTATGGGATAGTAAATGAGGAAGGCAGGAGAAAGGTAAAGTCAATGAAGGTAGAAGATAGAATGGAGTCAGACCATGGAGCATTAGAATTGGAAATAGAGACAGGGAGAAGTTCGGAAAGGTTGGAAGAGGAAATGAAAAGAACGATGTGGACAGAGGAGGCCATCAGGGAGTATAGAGGTTGGCTAGCTAAAGGGGGGGAAGCATAGACGTGGAGGGATTTAAAGATAAAAATAAGAAACGCGATCCAAACAAAGAGGGGGAGAAGAAAAAGGAGAGGTGACAGCAGATGGTGGGATGAGGATTGCAGGAAGAAGAGGGCAGAAATGAAAAGGGCAAAAAAAGGGATAAAGAGGTGGGGAAAAGACAGGTTCACGCAGTCGAAAAGAGAGTTAAGGAGCATGTATAGGAAAAAGAAGGAAGAAGGAATGAAAAAAAGAGCTAAGGGAGGCAAAGGAGGATAGGTCAGGAAAAAAGTTCTGGAGAATGGTGAAAAGGAGAAGGAAAGGAAAAAGGGAGCAGATAGATAAAGGGATAGAAGATAAGAGTTGGTTAGAGTTTTTTAAAGGGCAACTGGGAGAGAGAGAAACGCAGGAAAGAAGGAGAGATAATGAGGAAGAGACGGGGAAAGAAGAGGAAACAGAGGAGAGAGAGATAGAAATAGAGGAAGTAAGGGAAATAATCAAGAAGCTAAAGGAAAAGAAAGCACCAGGAGAAGATGAAATCCAGAATGAGGCTTGGAAGCAGGGCGGAGGAAAGATTGTGGAGGAACTAACGGAGATACTAGGAAAGATTTGGAAAGGAGGAGGACTGCCAGAAGAGTGGAGGAGAGGGAAAGTCACGCCAATCTATAAGAACGGAGATAAGGGGGAGTGTAAGAACTACAGAGGAATCACACTAATGGACACAGGATACAAAATATATGCGGACCTGATAAAGGGAAGATTGGAGAAGAAACTGGAAGAAGAGGAAAAGTTAAGCGACACGCAGATGGGATTTAGAAGAGGGAGAGGTACAACGGACGCTATATATGTGGTAAACAAGGCGGTGGAGCAAGAGCTAAGGAAGAAAGGAGGGAAGGTATACGCGTGCTTCGCAGAGATGAAAGCAGCCTTTGACAAAGTAAACAGGGAAGAAGTGTGGAAGATGATGAGGAAGCTGGGAGTGACTAGAAGGATAAGGGAAAGGGTGGAGGAAATTTATGAGAAGACGGAGTGTGAAGTAAGGATATGGGAAAGGAATGTAGGCAGTTTTGAAACGCAGAAGGGAGTGAGACAGGGATGCCCGCTGAGTCCACTGTTGTTTAACGTGGCAATGGCAGACTTGGAAGGAGAGATGGGAAAGGTGCAAGAAGGAGGAATAATATTAGGGAGAAGGAAAGTATGGTCAATCTCATATGCAGATGACGTAGTAATGCTAGCAACAAACGCGAGCGGGTTCAAACAAATGTTAAGAAGATTCAAAGGATACATCAAAAGAAAGGGATTGGAGCTAAACACAGAGAAAACAAAGATCATGATTTTTAGAAACGGAGGAAGAAGGAGGAGGGAAGAGAAATTTGAATGGGATGGAAGGGAGATAGAGGTGGTGAAAACATTTGAATACTTGGGATACACGATGAAAGAAAACGGGAAAGAAGAAGAACAGGTGAAGAAGGTGAAAGGAAGGGCAAATGCGCTGATAAGTACCCTGTGGGGCCTAGGAGAGGTAACGTTCAAGGACAGCTGGAAGATGAGGATGAAGCTGTTCGACGCTCTAGTGCAGAGCGTAATAGAATATAGGGCGGAGATATGGGGTTGGAAAGGGCAGGAGGATTTAGAGAAAATACAGAGAAGGTACATCAAATGGGTGCTGCACCTAGATAGGACCACGCCGGCACATGTGATTCACTGGGAGACGAAAAGGTTTAAATTAGAGACAAGGACAAGGAAAAGGGCGGTTAGGTTTGAAAGGAAACTGAGGAGAGCAAAAGAAAATACGTTGCTAGGAGAATGCTGGAGGCTGCTGAAGAGAGAGGGAGAAAGGGGAGAATGGAAGGGAAGAGGGAAGGACGTGAAAAGAATGGAATTGGAGAAGTGCGGGATATCGGTGGAGGATTATACGAGAAGAATGGAGGAGGAAGAGGGAGTGGAGGAGGAAATAGAAAGGATAAACAAGGACACACAATGGCAGAAGTGGAGAGACGAAATAAAGGAGTCCAGATATGCGGGTGAAATAAGGGAGGTAATGATGGAGCAGGGAGAAATACCAGAGTACCTGATGGAAGTGGGAGAACACAGAAGAGGGGCGCTCAGCGTTACGGCAAGGTTCAGACTAGGGTGTGAGACAAGAGGGAACAAATACTGGAAGAAGGAAGAAGAAAGGGTATGCAGGCTATGTGGGAGTGAGGAGGAGACGTTTAAACATGTGTTCGAAGAATGTGTGGAGACGAAGATAGAGGGGAAGAAGTGGCAGGAGACAGTCGGAGGGAGAAGAACGCAAGTGGGGAAACTCTATAGCACTATATGGAAGAGGAAAAATAAAGAAAGGCAGCCAGAATAAAGGAGGGGAAGGCAAGGAAGGAAGGAAAAGTAAGGACGAAGCAGAAAGGAGATTTGAAAAGCGCGCGCAAAGCATGCGGGGAAGTCTAGGGAAATTCCCTAGGAGGAATTATACGGAGGGAACAGGGAGAAGAAAGAGGAACGAGAGGAACAGAAAGGAGAGCACATGGTGAGGAGAGTAGAGAGGTTATAGCAGGGAGAGAGAGAGCGTGCAAAGGTGAGAGTGGACGGAATCATGTACGAGTGGAAGGAGGAGGAGGGAAGGATCAGAAGGGTAAGAGAGGAAAAGAGGAGTGAAGAAGAGGTGAGAGAAGAAAGGAGGAAGAAGGAAGAATAGGAGGAGAGATAAAAGACAAAAGAGAAGAAGAAAAAAAAAAAAAAAGAGGCGTATTAAAGCACACAAATGTTTATATATATGTTAAGAAAGCATTGTAAAATACAAATGTATGAATGCAATGAAGTTTATTATTATTATTACTGGGTGAGCCTGGATGGCATGCTTCAATGCAATATTGGGTATGCCATCAAGTCCTGGAGCCTTGTTGTTTCCAACCCTCCGGCAGGCTGATAGTAGCTCCTCCTCCGTAATTAAAGCTATATTATCTACATCTATTTCTTCTACCATAGGACATGCAATGTCCGGTTGATTTGGGAAGAGTGTTGTTACCACCCTGCTTAGTACCTCTAGGCACTTTGGTGGGAGTATGTAACTTCCCTTGATCTTCTTCATAACAATTGTATAAGGTCGGCCCCAAGGGCCTTCATTGACCTCATCTTGCAGCTCTCTTAGACATCTTTGTTTACTTTCTCTTATATGCCTTTTAAGGTTGCGCTTAGCTTCCTTCATTTTTTCGCTACAATTCTCCACCGTATCCGTTCCTCTACCGGTTCGGTAGAATTTCTTCCTTACCGTTGTTGCAATCTTCTAGCTCGATGGCAAACGCTGCGCGCTTATTTGATCTTGTCATTCCACCAATAAGCTGGTAGCTATCTTTGACAGGACACTTTTCTCGGCATTACCGCGTCGCACGCTTTGGTGAGCTGGCCCGTCATTTGTGCAGCCTTGTCGTCTGCTGATCCCGTCAATTGCATATTGTCAAACATCGTCAAGAATATCTCTTTGTCATACACTTTGGTTTTCCATTCAGTTCTTGTACTACTGGGATTTGTACAGAATTTCCTATTTGGTCCGCCTAGCTCCATTATTATAGCTAGGTGATCACTATTTGTGTAGTGATCACTCACGATCCATTTGTTTACCTGCCTTACGAGGCAGTTACTGACAAATGTCAAGTCTATGAATGACTCTGCATCTCCTTTTTTGAAGGTGGGGGTGTCGCTTTGATTCAGCAACACCAAGTCTAGTAGCGTAAATGCCTCCAGTAGTATTCGTCCCCGTTTATTGGTTCTGCTACTACCCCACTCAATCGCCCATGTGTTAAAATCTCCTGCTATTATAGCTGGTTTTTTATTCCTAGCGTCTTGTACCAGCCGGTCTAGTAGTTGCTGAAACTGCTCTATTGATGCGCTAGGCGGGACATAACAACTGTATACATGTATGCCGCCTATTTTCGCTTTTACCATCTTGCCCTGGAAAGTAAAGTCGTTGCATGCCCAGATTGCGGTTTTACCTGAGGTGTCAGATTCCCAGGATGGTTCATTTGAATCTTTGTACTGCTCACTGACGAGAGCGACATCGAACTTGTGTTCTCGTACAAACTGACAGAGAAGGTCTTGCGCAGTCTCACGATGGTTGAGATTTAGCTGGACTATTCTCATTACCCTTTTCTGATTTTTTTAAGCGCTGCTTGGTAGGCTGGGCACAAGTAGCTACCAGTGACATGGTTCGTCGGTATATTGTCGCCTTTTTTACGACACAGTAAACAACACGGTTCGTTACGGCAGCTATTTGCTTTATGCCTCGTCTTACCGCATTTGTAGCAGCATTTTCTTCTATCCTGCGGATCAGTACACTTGACAGCGACGAGGCCAAAACCAAGGCATTTATAACACTTAAGTGGCCCCTTACTGCGGCTTGACGAACGGATCCTACAATTGACCCATCCAATTTTAATTTTCTCTAACTTTGTGAAATTGGTCGCTATTTCTTTCGACAATTGCACAACAGCTATCTGCGTGTCTCCGGACGCTTTTCTCTCAGCGATTTTACGTCAGTGATCTCAATCGCATCTCTTTTTCCTATTTCCCTTGTATAAGTATGTCGAGATCCCTTATTTCAAAGGTCTCCTCTTGCTGCAGTGCTTTTATTTTGGTTCCTTCCACTAGTACGGCTTTAACCGCTTCTTGTAAGTCTGCGGTTTTAACTTCTTTTGTGCGTTTGAGCTCTATGAGGAGATCTCCCGCCACCGTTTTGCGAATTTTATTTACGCTATCTCCTATCACATTCAGTGAAGGAGCAGTTCTCAATGTTGACAAAATGTCCACGTAGCTCCTTCCTTCCGGCGTCTTAATGATAAGAGCGTCCGGTCTGGTCGGTCTTGCCCGCTTTGTTTTTTCTTTGCCGGTCCTATTGTGGTTGTTAAAGCCAGGGACCTTGTTGTTCTCCTTAGTTGACTGTTTCTCCTCTTTTCGCCTTTCTTGTAACGACCTCTTGCCAAGTTGCCTTTTTAGGTCGTTTATTCTCTTTCTCCTCTTTGTTACTCCTATGCTGCGGACTAGTTAAGGCCTCCCTTGGTTCACCCGCCTTTTTAGGTCTCAGACTTGGTGTTGTCTGAGTTTCTTTGCCTATCGTTCCTAGACGTTGGCACTGTAGCAGGTCATCCTCCGCGCTACACAAACTTTTTCTACATGATATTAATGCTTCGTGCCATGTCTTTGATAGTTTTATGGACATTATGTTTGTCCTTTACAAACTCTCTGAATTCCTGGATCTTTTCTCCTAGACGCTCCAACTGGTCATTTCTTCTTTCAAGTTTCTAGTCCCCGTTTGAGTGACTGCCTCCTTGATTCACCTGCTCTTGTTCCGTCTGTATTGCCATTTCAGAAATAGTCTTTATTGGACTACACCCCATGGAATTCGTTTTTTTACTCAGACTGCCGTTTTCGTCGGATCTCTGGGTAAGGAACCCAGTTGTTAAGAAACTTTTTGAGGTATCCGAAGTTCCCAAGTTTGCTTCGTTTGTTGTACTCAGCATTTTTATTATTATCCTCCTCTTCCATCTTTAGTCACCTACCTTCCACCGAGCTCTCTCCGCGAAGTTATGCTTCACGGACGTGAATTCTGGCCTCATGCCCCAGCGCAAGTCTTCCTCAAAAAGCCTCCGGAAAAGGCTAACGAGGCCCCCCTCTGACAACAATAGGGCCCGTTCCGCGCGCCACCCGGCACTACTGCGATCATTGGGATTTTCGCCGGATGATAGGGCAGCTAGTCGTGTCGGCGAAGCATCCACGGGCCCCTGCACTTTCCGGCAGCCTGGGAGTGTCAAAATCCAGTTTATCTCGTACCCTTTCTCTTCAGCAGTCGAAGTCGAGTCGGACTGCCGCAATCGGCGAGCGCCTGCTCAGACATAACCCGAAGATTAAACCTTGTTCTCGGTACTAACAGATCTTCAATAAGCTGTTCGGTCCGCGGGACATATTTCATTTCTCTCCGCACTATGCGCTTACAGCAAGCGTTCCTCTATCCGTCACCCGAGGACACGCCACATGGGGTACATCTCCCCCTCGTGGTGTGCGTGTGTGTGTGTGTGTCTGTGGTTGGTCTGTAAGCATTTGTCCTGAGCGTGAAAAGGTTATAGCCGACACCTGATATCGCACAGAATTCGGCTTTTAAAAATCTGTCAATTTTCAAGATGTTTGCAAAATTCAATTGCCAATCGATAGAGCTTATTAAAATATACTTACAGTTCAAAAATTAGCCTTCTATATTGAAAATTGGATTTTAAGAAATGGCTAATAGAATACACGAACTTATGACCCACACCTAATATAAAGCAGACGTAAGAATTTAAAAATCTGTCAATTTTGAAGATAGAAGACTGATTTTTGGACTGGAAGCGTATTTTAATATGCTCTTTCGATTGGCGTCTGAATCTTTCAAATATCTTGAAAATTGACAGATTTTTAAAAGCTGAATTCTACGGAATATCAGGTGTCGGCTACAAGCTCTACTACCACGAGTGCGAGAGAGACGTCTCTCTCTCTCTCTCTCTCTCTCTCTCTCTCTCTCTCTCTTTCTTTCTCTCCCTCTCTCTCTCTCTCTCACTCTCTCATGAACTCTATTGAAACCAATTTGGAGTGTGCTTTGGAAAACTTGAATGCTAACTTAAATTCGGTAATTGACATATTAGCACCTCGTAAGATGGATTGCACAAAGAAAAAATATACTCCTTGGTTTGGTTCTGAGCTACGATTGCTCATTGATAAGAGGCATGCCACGCACGGGCGCTACAAGCGCACTGGGCGTTCAGAACTCTGACGAGTTTTTCCTGCTCAGTAATGAGGTTGATGTTCGCATGGCTCAAGAGCGGAGCTCCTATATCAGTAGACATTTGTCGCATGCTCTTGATGACACGCCGGGCGAGCTGAACGACCATTTCGCTGGGATATCTGTCTCACCTTATGAAAACCTGGATGACGCTCTGGACTTCATTTCTACTGCAAGTGAGGAAGGCTTCATGTTTAGTCCAGTCAAAATAAATGATGTCATTCTCGCCATTGCACACTTTTCCTCACAGGCGAGGGGTGTTGATGGGCTCCCTCAGGGAGTGATCGTGAAAGCTCTCCCAATAATTGGCAAATTTATTGTAAAGATATTTAACTCTTCTTTCGCTCTGGGCATCTTTCCAAGCCTTTGGAAGCAGGCGCAATTAATAGCACTAAAAAAGAACAGTGCCCCTTCATCTGTGTCGGACTTTCGACCTATAGCACTACTCTGCTTCCTATCTAAAGTACTCAAAAAGTTAACTCATTCCCAAATTACGGAGTATCTAAACAAAAACAAAATTTTGGATCCTCTCCAGACTGGTTTCAGGAACCATCACAGTACCCAGACGGCGTTAATTAAACTGACAGATAACGCAGGCATAGCCATTAACAGAAAGGAGGTGACGCTGTTATTCGATTTCAGCAAGGCCTTTGACACCATATCACCTACCAAATTATTAACTGAGCTGCAACGGCTGGGCTTCTCACGGATAGCTCTCTTGTGGTTAAAATCATATCTTCAAGGCCGCATGCAGATGGTTACTTCTACCAGGGATGGTAATTCCGAGTGGTTGAAAACCAATATGAGTGTTCCACAGGGTTCAGGCCTGGGATCTCTGTTGTTCAGTCTGTACGTTAACGACCTACAAGACCTACTGGACAAAAAGACGACAAAACATATTTTTTATGCAGATGACCTACAGATTTACCTCCATACCACCAAGGGTAAACTTGGGGAGGGCCTGACGCAATTATCTGAAGTCGCAAGACGGGTGTCAATGGATGGAAAACTCTGGACTGCGTCTGAACTCTGGCAAAACCAAGGTAATATTTTTTGGATCCTGAGAGAACGTCAATGACATTAAGTCCTTGAATTTGCCTAGGGCAAGGATGTGTGATAAAGTGATCGTACCTTTTAAGGTGGTGAGTCTCGGTGTTACATTAGATAGTAAATTAACATGGATACCGCAAGTAGATTGTATTACTAAAAAAGTTAATAAAGCCCTGTATAGCTTACGTTTTATCAGGAATTGTACCACCGAGGCTCTAAGAAAAAGGCTGGTTGGGTTATTGGTCCAACCCCATCTGGACTATTGTAATGTGGTTTACCTGGACGCGACTGACGAACAGAGAATATGATTACAGCGACTAAGTAATTCTTGTGTAAGATACATCTTTGGAGTAAGAAGGGACGAGCACGTCTCCCCCTACCGGAGAAGACTGGGCTGGCTTTAGAAGCAAGGAGGCCCCCGCCTGAGCTTCATGTTCCGGTGGTGAGCACTGAAACCGGCCTAAAAGCCTTTCAGATCCAAGGTGCACGTTTCTGGAACTTCTTACCCTCTTCCATACGCCTTTTACCTTATCTCGCATCCTTTAAGGAAGCAGTGCGCGGCTATATGATCGGCCTTGAGCCCTAGCAGTCCCTCATGTAGGAGGATGACGCGGGTATTCGATAAAATTTATTTGTGATTATTTTGACTCGGCATTTCCAGCCTCGATCTGTGATATTCTCGACGAGATCTTTAATAAGACGTAACTGCAGCTGTTACGTGTGTTAAACCAAATATGATATGATGGGTCTACGACCAAATTAAGTTTTTTTATTAGTATTATTTATTTATTTATACTACAAATATCTCTAAAAAACAGAGTATATATTTATTTATTGTATTTTATCTTTTTAGTGTAAAGTGAAATAAAGATCTCTGTCTGTCTGTCTCTCTCTCTCTCTCTCTCTCTCTCTCTCTCTCTCTCTCTCTCTCTCTCTCTCTCTCTCTCTCTCTCTCTCTCTCTCCCTCTCGGACTTGCTACGTCGGTATACGCGCGCGCGTATACAGCCGTGAGTGCAAGATAGAAACGTCTATAGTGCAGCGAGTGCGAGAGAGAGTATACATACGCGTGGCAACGCATTGACCGCGGGACGGACGGCACAGCCATCATGTGTTGTCAGGCTTGCACGGGTGGGACTGGTGGGAGATGTATTAAGGGCCAAGCGTGCGCTCGCTAATAACTACTTAACAACTCATGACATAAAGCCAGAGCTGCTTGGTCAGTATTCGTCGGTCTGAATGCCAGTGCGTAAATTATACATCAACGAACTATTGCCCCATTACAAGTTCCAAGCATTTAAAAATTTGAAGCCAATAGCACAGAGGTTAGGCTTCAAGTACGTTAGGCACTCGGGCGGCAGATTTTTGGCTAGGCGTAGGGGAGGAGAGTGTGCGCACGTGTCAGACCGGCTACACAAAACCAGGACGGCCACTCTCACGAGACGACAACGGAGACTCTACTCCACGAGACCGACCGGAATCAGGCCTGGCGAGTAAACCGGCAGTCACGTCATTATCATCTTCATCTTCAGCATTATCGTCATTATCATCCGTCTCATCGTCATTAACATCTTCATCTTCACAGTCAGCATCATCCCTACGAACCACATCATCATCCACTTCATCATGCTGACTAGAGAGGCCCATCGCTGGTGGGTTGGGACTTGAAAAGTGTGAGGGCTGGTTTTTTTAATGTGAACTCGATCAGAGCTCGCATTGAGAGTATCCGTCTTTTCTTGGCAGAGCATCCATGATACAGCATCTTTAGTTTTCCAGAGACATGGCTGGGCTCGGTGGTGGACGATAATCTCATTCAGGTCAAGGGTTTTTCGGTCGTAAGGTAGGATCGTAACGTGAATGGGGGTGGGATTGCCCTGTTTGTGCGTAATGATTTAAAAGTGAATAAATTGGTTTCCTCAAATACTCAGGGACCTGGTAAACCTGGAATCCCTGAGTATCTTTTTTATAGTATACAGCAGGGTAGTTCACGTCCAGTCTTAGTCGGGGTCATCTACAGACCCCCGAGAATTCCCATGCAAAAGGATACCGACCTTTTTAGTACTTTGCGAGATCTTTGCGGCGAATTTGGCCATAAAATCATAATGGGAGACCTGAATGCTGACATGTTGTCTGAATCCGATGACGCCACTACCATCAAACGCCTATCTTAGGAGCTATCTCTGCAGATGGTTTGCCATGGTTCCACGCATCACAACTCATCATCTGACACTTCGATTGACGTGATTTTAACTGACGAGAATAACATGATACTCGACTTTAGGAACGAGTGGCTGTCCAGTTTCGGCAAGCACTGCATCATAGATGTCTCCCTTGACATCTACACTCCTTCTTCCATGAAGGAATCATTTTCTTACCGTGACTATAGGCTTATATATTCTCTTGCTCTTATTGACAAACTGTCTTGCTGTGACTGGGCGACCACGAATTCTACTAAAACCGATCTAGAAGACGCGTTATATATACTTAATAATAATTTAAAGCTCGCAATTGATGATCTGGCATCATTAAAGACGGTTTGCCCTAAAAAGAAATTTGCTCCTTGGTTTGAACCCGAGCTGATGTTTCTCAACGATAAATGTGACGCAACGCTTAGGCGCTACGAACCCACGGGGCGAGCGGAACTACTCTATGAGTTTCTTCGCTCTCTAATGAGGTCGACATGCGCTCTGCTCAAGTGCACAATTCCTTCCTTCGGCACAACATTCGGATGCTCTTGATGATAACAAAAATATTTGGAAGGTAATGCGTCATCTCGGCCCCCTACCTGGGAGAAAGAAGGAGGAGTTTTTTGGCTTTACGCCGGACAAGCTGAAAGAGCATATCGCGGGAATATCTGTATCATCACTCGAAAATATAGACGATGCAATGAACACTATTAAAACAGCAAGCGAGGAGGGCTTTTCTTTCAGCCCCATTGCTATGAGCGATGTTGTCCTTGCTATATCGCACTTTTCCTCGCAAGCGACAGGTGTTGACGGTGTTCCCTGCGGGGTGGTCGCTAAGGCTCTTCCAATAATTGGCGAATATATTTTAAATATCTTTAACTGCTCCTTCGCTCATGGTATCTTTCCGAGTGTCTGGAAGCGGGCTCAGCTAATTGCTCTGAATAAAAACAGTGCTCCATCTAGTGTTTCCGATTTTAGGCCGATCGCTTTGTTCTGCTTTCTTTCAAATGTACTCGAGAAGATTGCCCACACTCAGATCACAGAGTATCTAGATAAACAAAAAATTCTGGACCCCTTCCAGGCCGGTTTTTGAAAACACCACAGCACAGAGACTGCCTTATTAAAGATGACTGACGACATACGCATGGCGAGGACAAGAAGGTGACGCTTCTGCTACTGTTTCACTTTAGCAAGGCGTTTGACACCATATCACCTTCTAAACTACTTTCTAAGCTGCGACAGTTGGGATTCTCCAGGACGGCTCTTCTGTGGAAAAAATCAGATGGTAATCTCTAATAATAATGGAAATTCTGAATGGCTAAATACCAATCTGGGTGTTCCACAGGGTTCTGTACTGGGACCTCTGCTTTTCAGTCTTTACGTCAATGACCTGCAGGACTTACTATACAGTGGCACAACGAAAGCTCTTTTTTATGCAGACGACCATCAGATTTATCTACACACAACCAAAGATAAATTCCAGGAGGGTCTGACTCGGCTGGCAGAAGCGGCACGACTGGTGTCTGTTTGGGCAGGGAGTTCCGGTCTGCGACTCAACTCTGGCAAAACTAAACATGTTGTTTAGAAAATTTGGCATTGAGGGCCTAGGCCGCTGGCTCTAGAAAAAGCAGCAAGCGGAAAATTAGCTGAAGGGCTGCTGTCCTGTCGCCCTGGCGCTGGCTCGGTCTAGGTAATCTAAAATTCGCTCCAAGCAAGACTAATGGAGGAAGAGCCGGGTGAATTTTTGAAATTGATGCACTTAACTAAGCTATTATGCATCTGAAAGAACATGAAATTGCCAAGTTTTTCTGATAAGGTGATTAAGATCGACAGCTCCATTTGGTTTCAGCGAAAAGGAAAAAAGTGATTTATTATAAAGTGATAATTAACATGTTTTCGATTTATGGTGAATCTTTGAATTTGAAAAAGTGTATTTTTAATTTTTTTCTGTGATAAACTAGAATTCTTAAAATGCGATCAAATGTAACTGATAACGTATAAAAATATCTTTATAAAAAAAATGTTTGGTTCTTTAAATACTTAATAAAACGTGGACTTGGTTGGAGGACGCGAGAGCGGCAGCACGTGTCTCCGGCACAGCGGATAGTTGAGAGCAAATTTGTGTGGAAAAAAGAGGAAAAAAATAGAAAGTGACTGAAAAATAAGTGTAGATAAGGTGTAGGAAGAGGTGTGTGAAGGATTTGGGAAAGAAAAGTGAATAGAAGAGGAATAAAGTGAGATAGAAAAGAAAGGTGATCGCGGAAGGTTAGAAAGCCACGAGTGTCATGGCCGACGGTAGAACAAAGGGTGCCGGGATAAGCGGAGAAAAGAGCTCGGCGAGCAAAGAAAAGGAGGAGAAGAAAAAGATAACGACTAGGCAAATGACGCTAGAAAGCCTAGTAGGAGGAAAAAAAGTGACATTTAAAGATGAGGCGGAAGTGAAGAAAATATGGGAAGAATTAGAAGCATTGAAAGAACAGAATAGGAAAATGAAAGAGAAAAGTGCGAAAGAAGGAAAAGAAAGAGACGCGGAGATGAGAAAAGTAGAAAGTGTAGGGAGAGAGCTGAAAGAAGAATTGGAAAGTGGAAAGGAAAAGATGGAGGCACTGGAAGAAAAGGTAAAAAAGCTAGAAGACACGGTGGAGGAGCTGAGGGAGAGGTTAGCGGCGGCAACGGAGATGCTGGCGGAGACATCCGCGGAGACGGAAGGAGGGCGGCGCAGCGGAGAAGCAACAGAGGGCGCCAGGGGCTCTACGTGGATCTTAAGGAGCGGAACGAGCCATCGGTCGCAGCGCAGCAGCAGGAGCACAGCTAGGAGCGACAACAGCTGGGACAGCGTCATCTCGGATGCGTTTTCCGGGAGAGAGGTGAGTCAAATGAAGAGGCTATTATACGATAAGGACAGAGCGGAAAGAGCATGTAATATAGTAATTAAGGGTTTAGCAGATCAGGCGGTAGTTTTAGATAGTTACATAGGTAGGAAAGAAGAGCTGAAGAAATGGGTAGAGAAGTTAATTGAGGAAAAACTGGTAACAGAAGTGAAAGTAGAGTCAGCGAGAGTCGGAGGTAGAAATAGGCTAGACAGAGTTATAATAGCTAAATTAGGAAGCAAAGAAGAAAAGAAAAATGTAATGGCAAATAGAAACAAGTTAAAAGGGTCAAACATATATATAGAGCATGATTTAAGCTACGAGGAAAGAAAAAGACAGGAGGAAATTAAGAGATAGTGCATGGAAAAGAAAAGGAAGGGATGGAATGTAAGAATAGGAATAGGTAGGGTAGCAATCGACGGTCAATGTCTGGGAAGAAGAAGATAAAATAAGAGCGATAGAAGTTGAAGACAGCAAAAGACAAGAAAGTAAAAATGTAAAAATGTACATATGTAAAAATACAGAAATGTAGAATTGAAAGGGATCATTATCTAAAAATGCAAGAGGAATTATGTAATTAGGAATTATGTAAAATAGAAAATGTTAAAAGCAATATGTAAAAATGTAAAATATAAAAGGCAAAATGCAAAATGTAAAATATAAAATGTAAAAATAAAATGTAAAAATTAATTGTAAGAGGTATAATGTGTAAGGTAAAATATAAAATGTAAGAGGCTATAGGAAAAGTATATGGTAAATGTAATAATATTAAGGTGAAATTGTAAAGCGACTTATGTATTTATTTATTTATTTATCATTTTGGTTAGGTTAAGTCAACAATGTAAAAATTTGTTTGTAAAACCAAGTCCATTTCTGGGCCATGTATAAGGCTGAAATAAACTTATATTTATTTATTTACTTAATAAAACGTCTTCTTTGAAAAATCATCATATCATAAAAAGTAATAGATATAATCCCTTTAACAGATTCATGACCATTCATAATTACAGTACCTATTCTTTTCGAAGTAATGCTGTGGCTGTGGTGCCTAGGCCCTGCGCTACTTTTTAATAAATTAGGGTTCGAATCCAGCTCTCGGAATTTTTTTTTCAAACTCAAATTAATAAAACTAATTATTGGCAAATACTATATTCCATTCTCAATACCAATAATACATACATTTATTATATTAGTTATCGAGATGCTTAATAACCTAAACTCATACATACTCATACCTAAACTCACTTTCGTTATACCATTCCACGACTCGGATAATTTTGCGACAATCTCGACATTTTTATTAAATACAAATAACTGTAACTCCAACATAAGCATAAACATAATCACAATCAAAATGCCCACAGGGTGATGATCATTATATGCAACTTTCGAACTTTTTTCCAGTTCTTTCTCGAGTTCAAATCCAACGCTCGGCTTTTTTTTTTACATATAAGTTAAAGAAAGATATTCTTTCAAGCACATGTTGTAGGTTTTTATTTTAAGTTATACGCATTAATAAACATTTTAAAAAGCATGTTTTAATAAATGTATCTCAACAAATACTTATAATTTGGAATCTTTACAGTGGAATCTTTAACTGATATTAAAAGTTTGTATCACAATTTTTTACGGCTTTAATATATAAATTAAACTATGAACTTACCATATAAACAACTTATGGGCAGTATTTATATAGTACACGTAAACTGCTCTTGTCATTGGTACAAGATCTCAAAGGCTATGCAGTTTTTATTTGACTGTTTCTATTTAATACTTTCAATTGCGGAAAAATATACACTAGTTACATATCATTTAATTAATCATAAATCGGTACATTTAAATAAAAACTAAACAAAATTATTTTTTTATTTACAAAACATATAGTTGAATATATATCTTTCTTTAAGTTATATGTATTAAAAAAACCAACCGAGCGTTAGATTTGAACTTGTGCACAACAAAAAGTAGCGCGGCGCCTTAGCCACCACAGCTATGAACATCATTATTTGAAAAGGATCGAAAGTTACATATGATCAGCAATTGAAAGCATTAAATAGAGAAAGTCAAATAAAAACTGCATAGCCTTCGAGGTCGTTAAGTTCTTGTACCAATGACACCAACAATTTACGTGTACCATATAAATACTGCCCATAAGTTGTTTTATTAAGTTCATAGTTTAATAATTTAAATATCAAAGCCGTAAAAAATTGTGTTACAAACTTTTAATATAAATTGATACTGTAATAATTCCAATTATAAGTATTTGTTGAGATAAATTTATTTATACACAGCGCAAATAGATTATGCGGTATCAGTTACATGCTTTTTTAAATGTTTATTAATGCGTATAACTTTAAATAAAAACCTACAACATGTGGTTAAATGAATATCTTTCTTTAACTCACATGTATAAAAAAAAGCCGTAGATTTGAACTCGAGCATTCCAAAAGGTAGCGTGGTGCCGTAGCCAACACAGCCACCGATATCATTACTGGAAAAAGATCGAAAGTCGCATATGATCATCATAACCCTGCGAGGATTTTGATTGTGATTATGTTCAAGCTTAAGTTGGAGCTACAGTTATTTGTATTTAATAAAAATATCGTGATTGTCGCAAAATTATCCCAGTTGTAGAATGGTATAAGGAAAGTATGATTATTAGTATTGAGAATGGAATGCAATATTTGCAACTAACTAATTACGTTATTTTTGTATTAAACTTTATAATGTTAAATATATCAATGCGATATCTAACCATCCCATTAGATATGCATATATTTCCTCTGAGGTTATTGTAATGAATTTGAGAGGGCGGCCCCACAAGGAAAGTAAGAGACCACCAATGGATAACTTACCGATAAATACTAAGAGATAAGTTACCGACTAAGTGAGCGCTAGTATTCACATGTAATAGCCTACCTAAGCGCAGGTAGATGGCGTGCGTGCATAAAGCATTGGAGAGAGGGACGGCCACGGATATAAAAGGAGACCCGCAGCCAGCAGCGATGACTTACGATCTGGCTCTAACGCGGAGAGCACAAGGAGAACTGTCGTCTTCTCCAAGTGCTCTATCTCCTTAGTACTTAGTATCCAAAGGAGCAGTGTGTTCTCGAACAGTACTAAGGGGACCCTCCCCCTTTCCAATTAGCACAAGACCAGATTTGTATTCTTGAAACAATATACATTTATTTATTTGATTCTTTGTTGCATTATAATCATTGCTTTGTTTACTCTTCCCCCCTCGAATAACCCTTGGGATCAGGAAAGTAGTTCCCTGTTCTTAAGTGGGTACCTATCGAGTACGGATTGGTCGTGAAAAGGTAGATCCTCACACACTGGTCCGAAGCTACATGGATTACCTAAGTGTGCGGAGCTCGTAGAATAGATTTTCCTCCACAACTCCCGGTGCACGCGAGCAGCTTCCCTCTGGTGGTTTTTCCATTACAGAGGGTAGGGAAAGCTTATATTCACTCAACCGATAGTGCGGGGTGATTGTGAGTTCAATCTTGCTTCCTCGAGCGCATTCTCGCTTCTTCCCACTTCGAGTCTCGAATCCTACACACGTCCTCGCTTCGTCATTGCTTGGCCCGTTTCAAATTAGTTGCTAGAATGGCAATATTGTACATATTTTTAAATAGTATTCAATTGTTTTATTGTTAAAAAGAGATAGATATAAAATAAAGCATTGGATAATCAAATGGGTCTCTACTACGCGAGAACATGCGCGAACGCTGCTACAGAAAATTTAGCATATTCACGCATACAAACATGGCGTACTGTGTCGGTAAGTCGCTCACTCATACAAATGCACGTGTTCAGTGGCTGACTGAAGGTGTGTATCATCTAGTACACTGTTTCTGTAGCGGCGCCACGCGGAGACGAAGCAAAAGTCTTCAACAACATTACAGGCGTTTAGTGGTGGGGGGAGGCTAGTCGGTCTACCTCTCTTTCTTACACCGTGACAATATACTATTGAAATTTATAAAGAAGGTTGTCATCTTTGTTTTTACAATTTTAATCAGCTCCAAGTTGCAAATGAAAAATTCTATTTTATCAATATATAATATCAATTATATATTTCAGACTTTACACTGATATATATGTATATCCAACGTAATAGCTACAAGAAATCCCTAATTTTTTGACGTTCAATGTATCAACGAAATGAAACATTTCGTGTTAAGTGGAAAAATTGTGATTACCAAGATATTTATTAGAAAGAACTGTTATTTTAGTGTAATAAATATTGAAATCTGTCTTATATACAGCCTATATACAAATTGTCTATGCTCAACCGTGTATACAATTTTTTTATGAACTGTATCCAATCGACTGTACAAAATCTACACATAATCTAAATCTAAATGTTTTATGCATAATCTCCATGTATACTCTATATATAATATTCCATGTATTAAAATATTAAAGCGATATTTTATTTATTGGAACGATCCATTTAGTTCGAGGGAGCTAAGTGCCAATGAATTGGCAGTGGTTTTTATTTAATTTTCGATCGATTATTACTTGAAAACAAAATATTATTATATCAATTATTATATTATATAAAAATATTTACCATCTAATTTTCAAATAATTTGACTTTATAATATTACAATTTAAGGATACGTCCTGATATAGTTTATTAAAGATATAGATTTATGTAAAGAAAAAAATCTCAATCATTTAAACTCATAATTTTATAAGTGAACATAAACATACTACATATCTCAAAATTATATTTATTTAAATAAAATCAAGCAACATGAAATACTTACAATGTCATTAAATTAGCAATCTTTTCATCGTCTGATTCATCAGATTCTATGTGCATTTTATCATCAACATTATCTGTACTTATGCCACCTTTTTCATTATGCTGTAAATTAGACTGATCTTCAATTGTCAACCGGGATGGACCACTATCTTCATTTTCAGAATCAGAACTTAATACACGTTTTTGATTTGTACCTAAATTCTTAATTCTAGATTGTACTGAATCTCTTGAGGTTGATCTTGACTGTAAATATGACTTTGCTTTTGTTGGTGACTGAGATTCTGGTCTTGATTTTAAGCAAGATTTAGAATTCGACTCAGATCTAGAATAAGAATGGGATCGAGATCGAGACAGTGAATGTGATTTCGATCGTGAACGTGATTTAGATTTAGAAGGAGAACATGATTTAGATCTAGACGATGACTTCGATCTAGATTGTGATCGAGACTTTGATCTTGAATGTGAGCAAAATTCCAATTTTGAAAGAGAATGTGATCTTGATTTAGAACGAGATTGTGACCTAGACCGTAAACTAAATTTAGATCCGGATCGCGAACGGTTTCTAGATACAGATCTTAATTGAGATTTTGATCTAGATGATCTTGATGATTCAGACTTTGATACAGATGATCTTGATGATGGAGATTTTGATCTAAACGATCTTGATGATTGAGATTTCGATCTGGATCTTGATTTGTAACTGATATTTGACAATGATCTCGATCTAGACTTTGATCTTGATCTGGACTTTGATCTACTTCTAGACTTTGATCTACTTCTGGACTTTGATCTGGATCTGGACTTTGATCTTGATTCAGACTCAGATCTTGATCGAGACTTAGATCTTGAACTAAACTTTGACATTAATCTAGACTTAGATCTTGACTTTGACTTAGACCTCGATCTGATCTTAGATCTCGATCTAGACCTAGATTTTGATTTAGATTTTGATCTTGAGTTTGATTTTGACATTGACTTCGATTTCAATGTTGTATTTGATTTGGACTTTGATAAAAGAATTCTACTAGAATTTATATTTGCTAAGTGATCAGACAAACGAGATTTTCTATTGGTTACGCCATCAGAAGAACTTCGAGAGCGTGATCTAGATCGAGATCTTGATTTAAAGTTTAAAGAGAAATCAATATCAGTTGAATCGTTTAAAGATTTATTAAGTTCGCAATCGTTTGTTTCATCATTAATAGTTAAAAATGGAGATTGAGATTTCATTAACGGGAATCGAGACTGATCTTTTTGTGTTATTAAATTTGAAATAGAATCCGATTGAAAATTTATATTTTGATTTGCTACTTCACTGTTGCTATTCTCAGAAAATCTTTGAGAATTTGACGAATTTA
This sequence comes from Muscidifurax raptorellus, assembly GCA_020010945.3. Taxonomy (NCBI): domain Eukaryota; kingdom Metazoa; phylum Arthropoda; class Insecta; order Hymenoptera; family Pteromalidae; genus Muscidifurax; species Muscidifurax raptorellus. Next base: position 513,343 of record JAHUUD020000034.1, read on the forward strand.
CACTAAAGTTTGATCATGGGTGTATAGTACCTAACACAGGCAAATGTAAAGGATTATCGTAAGAATTATTAGAAGATACATCATTTGTTCGTAAAGTAGAGTCAATTTTATCTTGAATGGATTCCATTGTTTGATGCAAATAACAGCCAAAAATTCTCTTGATTTATTATTGCATAATGATCATTATTGGGTTTGTCCCATCGCTCTTAGATATCATATTAGCAGAACTCATAAGTAACCTAAAACAAAACAAAATTTCAATCTGTTAAAAGTACTGAAAATTAATTAGTTATGACCAAGACTCATATACATGTTTTAATATGAAAAAATGTATTGGATAGAAATTCTTACGCAATTTTCGGTCAATCAAAATAAAATTTTATAAGGAATCTTTTTATGTACAATAAACAAATAATATTTGCTTAGCCCTCTCATTTAATTGATGCCACGAGCTGTTGTGGCACTAATTATAGAGTCATAGCTTTTTGAAAAATTAAAGTTAGCATCGGAATTACCAATCTTTTTTAAATGCCAGCAATTTGTGCTCAATTTTTGCGAACACAAAAAGCTACAAATATAATCAAAAACTTGTAAACTAACAAAAATTTGCTCAAAATGATTAAACTCAAGTTTTGATTGGATTAGACCGTATCGTTACGTTCGTTTATAAATGCATTTTTAATGAGCACAACATTCTTTTTCAAATATACTCATGCGTTTCTTGGGATTTTTAGTTGTTTGTTACGACTTGATATGAGCGTGTTTATTAGTAGTCTTTTCATATTTTTGACGACAAATTTTCAATTTTGTTTATACAGGGTGTCTGAAAAGTTTCGGAACGGCATGATAACATCTGAACTAACAATGGTAAAAAAAAATAAAAACACATGGTTGTTAGGATTTTTTCCCAGCTTTCCGATGTGGACCTTAAATTTGACCTCGACCATGTTCATCAAGGTCATTTAAAGGTCAACTCGATGTTTTTAAGTAGGACCCCCCATTTTCGACTCCGGAAATGAACAGAGCGGAAAATTTTACGTTCAAATATGGTCTAAAATATTTTAAAATTTTACCTTGGAAGGTATGGACAAGGACAAATGCAGGTTTGGTACGATAACTCGAAAATCAGAACTCGTAGAGAACAACAATTAAAACGTAATATTCATAATAATTATCCAGCTATTTGATGGAGACCTTGGTTTTGACCTTGACCATGATCTACAAGGTCATTTGAAGGTCAAATCGATTTTTTTAAATTGAACCCTCCATTTTTGACCCCGTAAATGAAGGGAATGGAAAATTTAGCGTTCATATAGGGTCTTGACGATTTTTAAATTTTGACTTTTGCAGGTCATGAACAAGGTTCATCCCAGGTTCAGCTCGATAACTCGAAAACCAGAATTCGTAGAGAAAATTATTTAAGACAATATTCATAATTATGACCTGCAAGGCCATTTGTAGATTAAATGGTGGATAATTTTGTGCCTTAAAAAAGTATCTAATTTTAATCTTAACTTAACTTGATTGCTTCATCGTAAATTTTACATCATCAACTCAAATTATTCCGGTATTCAAACAACCCCATTGTTGAACGTCCCTGACATTATAAATTTTTTAGTTATCATTATCTTACTTCTAAACTGCTTCAGCATTATTTTCACCCAGTAGACTCAAATTACTCCACTTCTACTTTCACTTATTAATTGCTTAAATTTTCTCGACACAAATAATAATAATAATAGTAACGTCTCAATTTTTAAACCTTCTATTAAATGGACAAGACTTGTTTAAATGAATAATGAACATTAACAATTTAAAGAAGGGTTCATAATAAACCATAAAACTATTTTTAAAATTAAATTTTAATTTGACCATCAAAGATATTGTTAATGAAGAATTTCTAAAAGATTTCTTTGTTTAATCTTTTCAATCTCAGTCATCTTTCATTCAATTTCAATTTACCAAAGCTCATTTTTCGAAAAAAAGTATTTCTCTAATCTCGTCTTGAAAATAGTGTTTTCTCGTTCATTGGTCATTTTTTCGTCGAATATTTTTCAGTAGTTAATTTGTCATTTTTCGCAGTCGTGCATATTTATTATCTGCACACAAACATGCAACGACTTCATGAAAGAGAAAGAATTTCACTTTTGATGATGATAGGCTGGGGTGAACTTAGACGATCTTACGAAGATGCCAAAACTCTCTTCGATGAAACTTTCAGACTTGGCCTTACTCTAATTTCTAAATCTACAGTATCGAGGGCTGTCAGACGGCTTCATGATACAGGAAGTGTAAAAGATTGTCCTCATTCTGGAAGACCGTCTACTGCAACAAACGAAGAAAAATCACTAGATGTCTTATTGTCACTCACAGAGGATCCCCATACTTCAATACGCAAAATGTCTCAACAATATGAAATAAGTAAGTTTTCTATTCAGAAAATATTAAAAACTAACAAATTTCATCCATTTAAGGTTAAGCTTGTGCAAGAGCTGAATGAAGATGATTTTGATAGGAGAGTTGCGTTTTGCGAAGAAATGATGTCTAGGATTGTTGAAGATCGCAATTATTCCTCCAATATAGTGTTTTCAGATGAAGCTACTTTCCAATTAACTGGTACTATGAATAGGCAAAACTGCAGATATTGGGCTCAGCAAAATCCTCACTGGATACGCGAGGACAAAACCCAATAACCCGAAAAATTAAATGTTTGGGCTGGAATATTGAATAATCAATTGATTGGTCCCTTTTTCATAGAGGGTAATTTAAATGCGGTAAAAAATGAAGACATGTTACGGATGCAAATCGGTCCTAGAATTATAGAGGTTACGGGAGCCAATTTTGAACACACGTGGTTCCAGCAGGATGGTGCAGCAGCTCACTATGGATGCAATGTTCGACAGTATTTGAATACTGTGTTCATTGATCGCTGGATTGGTCGCAGAGGTATTACCGAATGGCCCGCCAGATCACCTTATCTGACTTCTCTAGATTTCTTCCTCTGGGGATACTTAAAAGATCGTGTTTATAAAACTAAGCCACAAAATTTAGATGAATTACGGCAAAAGATAATTGATGAAAGCCCTTTGATTTCGGCAGAACACATTCAAAATTCTATTCATAGTTTTTATTATCAATTAGGTTACTGTCAAGAAACCGAAGGTCATCAGTTTGAACATTTGCTAAACGAATTCGAGGTCCTAATCAGATAGTTGGAGAAATATTATGAATATTACGTTTTAAATGTTGTTCTCTACGAATTCTGGTTTTCATATTATCGTACCAAACCTGCATTTGTCCTTGTCCATACCTTCCAAGGTCAAATTTTAAAATATTTCAGACCATATTTAAACGTAAAATTTTCCGCTCTGTTCATTTCCGGGGTCGAAAATGGGGGGTCCTATTTAAAAAAATCGAGTTGACCTTCAAATGACCTTGATGAACATGGTCATGGTTAAATTCAAGGTACCCATCGGAAAGCTGGGAAAAAATCCTAACAACCATGTGTTTTTATTTTTTTTTACCATTGTTAGTTCAGATGTTATCATGCCGTTCCGGAACTTTTCAGACACCCTGTATATCATCCTACCTAGTTCCGATCAAATCATAGGGACATTCACTCAAATCTAAATGTTACGCACCTTGCGTGCCACTTGTAGGTATGTCAGTATCAATGTGAAAGAAACGTACAGAACGACCGTACCAACGTTTTGCTAGCAGACAGGAAATATTTCAAAATTCATCTGATATAGTACTGGTATGTGCTTTACATTATGTAAATACAGCTGATACTCAAGTAAATGAAATCAGCTGACATTTAAAAGAAGTTATGTAAATTAATCTAACAAGGAGGGGTTCCGAAGTGTTCACCTTCCATTTGAATAAAACTTTACTATATTGGAGTGCACAAAAATTATGAGATACGTATTTTTGTCCTACCTATAAATGTTTTAAACGGGTGAAAATCACCTCTAACTTCACCTCAAAAACAGTTTCTTCAAATATCTCATAAAAAAAATTAAAATGGCCGAATGAAACCAAGGGTATAAATTACAGAATATAGAGGCTACAAAACAGCACTACTTTCAGTTTGAAGGGTAGTAACCCCTATGTTTTATTAAAAAAAGAAGTTATTTTAATTAATTTGCGGTCATCAAAATTATTTAAGGTTTTATTAAACAATTTTTGGCTAAAAAATTACAATAAATTATTTATTGCCTCAAAATTGATTTCACTTATATGTGTATTAAAAAATAACGACAACCTGGTTTTTTAAGGGTGGTTACGCAAATTATATTTTATTTCTTTATTTCCGAAGAACACTGTTCGATTCCCTATTTTTATTAAAGGAATCGAAATCACCTACCCGTGGGCAGTAGTCCAGGACCAGCCCAACGACGTCGTCATTGGCATGAAAATCCTCGCAAAACTACGATTTACACTATTTATGGGCTAGAGGACATAGAATCAAATAAAAGGCAATCGCAGAGAAAAAAAAGAAGGCGCAAAGGCTCAGATAGCGGAACACCGACGATGGACTGGGAAGCAGCACCGACAGCGACGAGGTACAAAATAAAATCCATATTTTTCGCGACAGTACATAGGGTAAGCCGACCCCCTACCACACACATAGTGTAAAACATGCGGTATATAGCGTAAGCCGACCCTTCATCAAACAAAGTGTAAAACGCCCACACGCGATAACAAGCGTACAACGACACCGCGCACATGTACCGGAACCCTAAGGCGAGAAGAGAAACAGATCACATATATCTTTGTTTTGATTCCACTGGCTCCCGTCTTAGAGTTTTAGTCTATACACAGACGATCTTTTCTTTTTATGAGGAAGGGGTCCGCAAATTTTTTTCCAATAAGAGAGGGTACTAAACGAGCGTTTTTCGCAGGTTCTAAGATGTTCAGAAAACAAAATTCGCCATACTATAAATAGATGTGGTAACTTCACGAAAAAGTAGTACAATGGCAACTACCGGTCTCGACACATTGGATGAGATTCTAACGGCTTGTAACGTCCACGATTCCTATGCGACGTAAGAGAAAAAAAATAACAGCAAGAATCGAGAAAGTTCTCTAAAGCAAACTCTAAGAGCATATCTTAAAATGACAAATTGGCGTATGAGTTAACGACACCACTAGCCCGGACGTCGGAGAGCGCTTGCGTGAAAAGAAAATTTTAATTAAGACTACCTCTACGTCTGAAGAGGCTTTACACAAGTTTTGTGAAAGATAACAATTTTTGTTTTATCGCAAAATATCTAAGAGGCACAACAAGTCTTCTTAAAAACTTTTGATAAAGAATATTATTTCAAACTTTGATAAGTTTGTTCAAAAGAATTCTTATATTAAAAAATGAAAACAAGTTCTTTTTCAGGTGTGGAGTAGCATTTAATGCATTATAACAATAAATTACGAAATACGTATAATCTTGATCAAACAAAAATGTTAAAAAATTTAATAGTTTGAATTCAATACCAGGCATTCCGGACCAACAAATAATTAAAATAGCGAGAGTGTTTCAGGCTCTTGAGGCGGACTTTGCGGTTGCCGAATATGACCCAGGCGAACCGACATCATACGCGGCACGCTACGTCCCAACACCGAGGCGTACAACATCTAAGCCACGGATCGTCAGCGGCGATAGCCTCTCTCCAACGATACGCGTGAGGACGAGACCGCGGAAAGTTACTACCCGACCGCGAGCGACGACTGTCGAGACGGTGGACCTAACAAGTCCACCGTCATCGCCAATAGCCGGTCCTTCACCAACGACACCAGCTCCAGCACCACCACCACCAGTAACCGACGCCTCGCCACCGTCGCCACCCGCAGATTCGAGGGACTCCACCGCAACCCTGCCACGCCGCCTCATCGAACTCGGACACGTCGGATCTGAGCGCACCGTAATTATTTATCCTCACCGCGAAAACTCTACGTCGTTTATGTTTCGCGCTTCGAAATAAGGGGGAATGCACAAACAGCAAGGCGAATCCGCACAACGGATAAACGTCTAGAAACGGCGTAGCCGTGCGCACACGCCTCCACCGCTAATAAGCCAGTCAAATTAAGCTCAAAAGACCGATTTTTTCCGAAAATTCCAACAAGTAAGTTTGATGTCTTAAATGGTTTGGATAAGTATGTAGAATGCTAATATAAGAATGGCAGTGGCTAATATTGTAAAGTAAATTAACAATAAACAATCAAATTGTGATTTCAGCACTTCTTTCGTATTTACCTCTACGGTTTGGAAAGTACTGATTTTAGCGGAAAAGTTTTAAATAAAAGTTATTCGTTATTAAATTATCCACAAAAAAATCCGCGAGGGCACCTCTCTAAGTGCATTAGTTTATTGGCAAATTGAGAAAAACCAAGGAATTTGTCAAAATCGAAAATTGTTAATAACTTTGAAAACTTAATTTCTTACATTGCTATTTTAGGAAAAGGTTGACCGTAATAGCGCAAAACAGCCTGACAAATTTCGACGATCTAGCAATTATAGTTTCTGACTTAGGGGTAGGGGAGACCGGGACGAGTTGGCCTACGGGTAAGTTGGCCGATGGCTTATAACTTGTAAACAAAATAATAGAGCGCGTCGCGATTTACATCATTGACGAAGGACAACGCGAGGAATGTTTGTAGCAAG